>NSJW01000493.1:0-182221 GCA_019955255.1 Castanospermum australe
GTCTTTTTGTCATTCTCTAAAATCTACTCATTCTCTCTCTTCTACATTTATTTTTATCAAAATAAGATTTTTTCTGGCATTCCCAAAATAAATATATTTGAATACAGATGAAAAGTAACTAATGCTAGGTAAAGAAAAATGAGTCTATGTACATTGAATGGAAAAGGGAAAAATTTTAATGCAGCACAAGGAAGTTTAATAACTGTGAAATAGCTTTGACAATTTTACATATATATATATATATATAGTGTCAGGTCTAGGAACATTGTTTCCAATTTGAAGCAAAGGTAGCCTTCCTTCTGGCAATTATTAAATTATTCCTGCCATATGTTCCACTTTCTTCTTTAATTCTTGTACTTTTGCATTAGATTTTTTACGACTTTTCTCAAACTCTTGAAGTTATCTTTGAATATCATAAACTAGTGATGACTTAAGACCCTATAATTGTGTGACCAGCCCTTTATCCACGAACTCTTCCATGTCGTTTGGGCCCAAATAATTCCAACATCATCTCATGCTCTTTCATTTTCCAGGCTCCTTTATTTACTTTAGATTATAATTTTCTAAGTTGATCCTGTAACTCAAAAAAAAAAAAAACCAATGAATAAGGAGATATGGTAATAGTATATTAGATTATGTTTGACAGCTATACATAACAACTAAAGTTCATTAGAAAAACCTTTTACAAGCTTATTATGTTATTCTCTATTGGCAACTTGCTCATTAGCTCTTGTATTGTGTGATTTCCCAAAGATAAATATGATCTATTTATTCTCTTGTATAATCTAACTATCGTGGCATAAACAATACAGCTTGTTGTCATGACTCTTTAAACCATATATCTTCTTCTCTTTAAGGTTGATCCATCTTCAAATATTTGAAAATGCCCATATGGTACTTTGACATTTTTCAAACATTCACTTAAACTTTTTTTTTTATTGTTAGTCAATACTAAATAACTATGGGCAATGACACTTTGTCTCCATGTTGAATTGGGTACAATTCTTCCCTTATACCTAAAACTTGCATATCCAAACGATAATTTAAATTATCTTTTGTTTTTTTTAGAAATTTCATCAATGTCCCAAAAACATTATCACATACATTCTTCTCTATATGCATGGCATCCAATTATGGCACAACAATAAAGTCCTCCAATATGGCAATTCAAAAAAATACTCTTCTTTAATCATTTGAATTCTCCATTTCATTTTTCTTCCTTTTCTTCTTCATATGCTTGCTAAGTACTAAGCCTTCTAATTCATAAACTTTATTAAGAATATCATCATTGTAAAGCTTCTTTGGGAGGATATCCAAGTTCTTAGGTCCCATCAAATAATTTTTTTTCATATTGCCAACCATGTTTAATTGGTAGGAAGCGACGATACTCTAAAAAGCAATATTTTCTTCGATTGTTTAGATACTTAAATTGAGTCTCCACATTGAAAAGAAGGGTAAGCCAAGGTCCCTTTAGTATTCCATCCAGACAAATTTTCCATATTCTAAAAAGTCATTTATTGTCCATAAGATAGCTAAATACATCTTGAAGTTTTTTGTTTTTTTTTTAATGCATCAAGGTTATCCATACCAACTTACCATAATTCTTTCAATTCTTTAATCAAGGGATGCAAATATATGTCAATAGCGTTTCCTAGACCTTTCGAACCTAGAATTAAGCAATGATAGCATTAAATAAGGATCTTTCATGCACTTATATGGTGGCAAATTATATGGATTGAGTACCACAAGTAAAACGCTATATTGAGTACTCATATTTCTACAGGGATTACGTCACTTACTAACCCAAGCGTCACATTTATAAGCTCAAAAGCAAAGGTCCCATGACAATCATCAAACCTTTTCCAAGCTTCTGAAGTTAGTCAGATGTCATAAATTCACATCATTATTCTATTTGTCATGGTGCCATGACATTTCTGAATGTTGTCTTCCTAGACATATATAATATTTTAAGTCGTGAAGTTATTGGAAATTAGCAAAGAACTTTTTAAGGGATTTGATTTTTCTTTACATCTTTATCTCACAACTTCCACCTAGGGGCACCACAGTGATTACAATTATCTTTCCCAATATTATCCTTCTTCCAAAATAGCATATAGTCATTAACACATGCATCGATCTTCACATTATCTAGCCTAAGATCTCGAATAATCTCCTTGACTTGATACTATGGCTTTGGTGATTCCATTTCTTATAGGAATGCATCATTTAATAGTTAAAGTAACATAGTAAATGTTTTATTACTCCAACCAACCAAGACATTTTATGTGGAGTAGTTTCATCAAGAAAGAAAGTTTTTGTTTATACCTAAAATATTTGTCAAATGGTTATAAAATAATTAAACAAGTTTTATCCATAATTATCCAAATCCCTAGGAAAAGGAATGCTCAAGCTTTATCCAAAATTATCCAAATCCTCAATGAAAGATATGCTCAAGCTTTATCCATAATTATCCAAATCCTCAGTAAAAAGGACGCTTCAAGGCAGCTCTAGACAACCTATGAATACATGGCACTTCATATAGTGTTATTGCTCCTTACAAGGAAATATACCCCTTTCAGGAGTAGCAGAAAGAAGTTGGGATAATAGGACATGATTAAGGAAATCAAAGCTAGAAAGTTTAAGGTCACATTTAATGCTCCCTATAAGAAGTTGATTGCTGACCCAAAGCCTGCTCTAATAGCCACCATTGAGCGATGTTCAGCCACTTGACTTCCTGAAATTACCAACTAAAGATATGAGAAGCATTAAATGCATATTAGGTAATATTTGACAAGAGAAAAGAAATAAAGTTATTAAGATAAGACCTTAGACATCCTTTATAAAAAAGGAGCCTCAGACAATCAAAGAGTCATCATCAGTATTCTTCACCTACCTTGTATTTCCCTTTTCTTCCTTTAGAGTTTACTACCTTCAAAGCACAGTTTCAAGGCTTTGGTGCAGTTATTGTTAGCCATTAATATCATTTTGAAGCTCGCTCAATCCTTCGAGAAGACTCAATAGTGATCAAGAGTTGCTCATAAAGCCATACACTAAAGCCATTCATTATAGTATCAGCCCACCTTAAAGCCAAGACCCTTTATATCTTGTACTTTCTTTCATCTTTTTTACTCATCATCCAGAGTAAAGCCATTCTCTATATATTCAATTAAAGCTCCATCAATATGCATTAAAACTACTTTACATATTACTTACACCTCTTTGTGTAATTTGAACCCCCAGAAAATGATGCATAAACATTTAGCAACTCCACTGGGGAGGCATACGTAATAATGATACTAGCAAGGCGTATATATCTTTTGAGCTTGATGACTTCCTAAGCCAACAAGAGCAAGGTAGAGCAGTAGAGCACATAGAAGGAGGGATTGACAACTCTAGGGCATGAGGAAAATGAGAAGGCTTTTAAACTAGCTACAGAGTCTTGAGATGCTCTACATGCCAACTGGAGAAGCGCAAGCACATATAACTCTCCTTGCATTTGCATTAGAGAGCATAATAAATACATAGAAAGGGCTCGTAGACCTTGTAGCTTGTATGCGTGACATACCTTAGATGGAGCATAAAAATATGTGAAGAGAATGCAATTGAGAGCTTCAGACCACTCCCTGAAACTCAATAAAAGGATAGAGGGCATGATGGAGAGCTAGTAACACAAGAGGAGATGAGGCGATTGTTCAATGCTAAAAAAGACAAGCACACTATGCCTTTTGATATAAAGCCTCCATTCTTGCTTGCCATAAGAACGAAACCATATCCTCCAACTTATCAATCCCTTGTCTTACAAAAGTTTAAAGGTAGTGGGAGTGCTTACAAACACATCATATCCTTAGATGATCTTATCAGCCATAAGAGCAATAAATATCTTTGCCTTAGGGAGTTCTATAAGTCTCTCATAGAGTGCTTCTTTACTTGGCACACTAAGCTGTGCCTTGGCTCCATCCACTCATGATAAGAAATGGTAACAAGGTTTTGAAACAAGTTTTTGGAAGAGGAAAGCGTTGCACATATCATGGACTTAGGGCGAGTCAAGAAAAGGGGTTACTAACATAGTATTAGCATTCATCAAGAGGTATTTACTCCAAATGCTCCAGTACAAAAAAACATTCCCTGAAGCAGACCTTGTCTATGGATGTAAAAAAAATAAGGAGGACAGATCGCAAATCTTCTTATCCCTTGGGTGGAGCAACCAACATTGCTAAGCTTATGACAAGGGCAGTCGATGTTTCAAACTCCATGAGGCGACATGGTAAACAACCTAAAGAAAGAGAATCTCCATTAGAGGTATACTCCCTAAATGATCGCTTTAGGGACAAGAAGAGAAGTTATAAGGCAACCCTACTACCTTCAAAGAATAGGAGCAAGCTATAGAACTAGAAGAGGAATGAACCACTTGAGTTCCCTGTTCTAATGGAGAATGTTCATCATCTAGTATAAGAATGGATGAAGGAAGGCATCGCGAAGCAATCTTATTTAAGAGAGCCCTTTACATTAGTTGAATATAAAGATCCCAAGAATTGCATAAGACACCAATCCAAGTAACACTCTATTAAGGATTGCCAGCATCTTAGGCATCTGTTCCATTAATAGCTCAATGAAGGAAGGATTATGCTACCTTCAGAAGTAAGAGGAAGGAGGCATGCTAACAAATAGCCTCTACCAACCCATGGCATCAATACCATCCTATCAAATGAACGACTAGCAACAGAAGTAGGGCCTTGATCAAAAGAGGGAAAAAGAATGCACAGACTTACGAGAATCAATCATCAGTAAGGGAATAGCCAAATCCAAGAACTTTGGAGTGTTCTTCAACCAATTAGGCATAGATGAGGAAGGCCAAGTTGAACTTGCAATAGCCATTGTGTGAGTTGCTCAAAGAAGAGGTGGGAATTGTTGTGCTATAGATTTCTTATTAAGCAAACTTGTTCGATTCATGCCTTAACCATTGTCTTCAAGGATTGTGATAAAAGATGGGGTGACCCATAACATAGTTGCCCTTTGTACATTGAGGCAACTACTGAAGGTAATTAGTCATCATGTAAGGTGTGTTTTAATAGATGGAGGTTCTAGAGTAAATGTGATCCCTTTATCTGTTCTTGAAGCGTTGGGATTACCTAAAGAGCACATCCAAGGGATAGAAGTTTGGTTAAATACATTTCAAGGAGCACTTGTTCCAACAATAAGGACTTTCACAACACTCCTGAAGGTAGGGCCAATCAAAACATTTGACCATTTCTCAGTAGAGCAAGGGACTAAGCCATTACCTTCTCTTGGGATGCCTTTGGCTTCATATGCATGGATGCATACCCTTAACACTTTGCTAGTGTGTTAAATCTAACATCATAAGGGAGAGATATAGAAATATATGCAACCAAAGTCTCCTTCGATAAGACTAAAGCACATCTGATTAACGATGTTTTGTTCCTTGATGAACCGACAAGAGTAGGGACCAACAACTTGTAGCCTTATAAAAGAGCTAATCTAGCATCATGTATCGAAGTGACCTAAAGGATGAAGCGAAAAGCTAAAGAGCATGGAGAACAAAGGCACAAAATATAATGTCTCGTTTTTCCTAACAAGGTGATGTGATGGAAAATCCTTTAAAAAAATTAAGAGGGGAGAGGGCAGGGGAAAACCTACCTAATGTCCCCTTGACCCCATATCTAAAAGGGTTATGGTAGTTGGAGAGCCCTAAAGTGAAGTCTCCAACATCGAAGATGTCTTTGACTAGTCTAAGATATGAGACGCCCTCGAAAAGCTGCATTATAAGCCAAAGCCCTAAGAGGAGAAAAGGCGCAAATGTTTAAGCTTTTGCAAAAGTACAAAGATGTCTTCGTTTGGGACTACAAGGAGATACTAGGTCTAAGCCTAGCCTTGCTAATCCATAATCTTGGACTGCGCACAAATGTATTCCTAGTAAAATAACCTCCTTGAAAATTCATCCTAAGATTGAGTTGTAAATAAATGTGGAAGTTGAAAAGCTCCCCAAAGCAAAATTTATTAGGCCTATTCAAGATCTAACGTGGCTCACTAATGTTGTACCTATAAATAAGAAAAATGGACATATCAAATATTCTATAAACTTTTGAGATCTCAACAAGGCGTGTCTGAAAGATGACTTTTCTCTTCCTCATATTAATAGTTTAGTTGATGATAGGGTGTTACACGAGAGATTTTCCTTCATGGATAGATTTAGTGGATATAATCAAATCAAAATAGTTGCTATGAATGCAGAGAAAATAGCTTTTCAAATTCCATTTGGCAACTTTCCACTACATGGTGATGCCTTTTGGATTAAAGAACACCTAAGCCAGTGGCAGAGCATAGAAAAGACGAGGAGGGGAACCCCCCCAAAAAAAATTAGGCATGACTATAGATGGTAGTTGAGGGTGAGGCTTTCTTAATATCCATTTCAACTAAATCTACAAAACTATAATTTTGCTGTACATTAGTTCTCTATAGTGATTCAACCGAAGGGCACAAGTCAATATCAAGGGACTATTTACTAGATTTTAGAAGCAATTATGCCTTGAAAAATTAGATTTACTCATAGAGAGAAGCAGCATATTTTTAAAATTTCCAAGTCAAGTAGAAAAATGAGAGAAGACAGAAGAAAAAAAGCTTTGCTCAAGATGCTACATGCTCTTCTAGTGAAAGTTATTAATAGCATCAATAATTATCTATCACCTTTGATTCAATTTTCTTTTTTTTATTTGAAAAAATAACTAGCGATAAAAATATAACTTTGCCCGTCCAAATATTAGATCAAGTTCTAGGCACTGACTGGAGTAAGATGCAGAGAGCCATGACAATGATCTTCCATGACATCCTTCATGATTTCATAGAGGATTATGTGGATGATATGGTGATTAAATCCAAAAGCAAAGAAAGACATTTTGGCCATCTGGAGCGCATCTTCCAACGATGTAGTGACTAACAGTTGAAAATGAATCCTCCTAAATGTATGTTTGGAGTTTCACCATGATGTTTCTTGGGATTCAAAGTCCATAGGGGAAGTGTATCCATAGACACAAAGTCAAGGCAATACAGGAGATGAGATCTCTCACCAATACCAAAGAGGTCCAACAACTTCTCGGCTCGGTACATTAGACGCTTCGCGCTGTGGCTGAGTGCATCCAACTCTTGAGACACTTGGCTATCCAAAAAATCCCATTTTAGTGGGGCGCACTACAAGGAAGAGGCCTTTACCAAAATTAATAAAGTATTTTCATCTACCTAGACTATATCAACCCTTATCAAAGGGACACCCATGTTTTTATATTTGATTGCGACATTCCTTGCTCAAGAAGTTAAAGGAATGAAAAGACCAGTTTACTACTTAAGCAGAGTCATTACGGATGTGGAGTCAAGATACCTATCACAAGAAAAGTAATGTTTAGGCGTTGGTATGTGCTGTACAAAAGTTCAAACATTATTTGCTAGGCCATCCTATGCTTCTGGTGACCAAGTCTTGAAGCAATCAAGTATCTCAATATCTTTCTTTGTCCAGGTGCATGAGTAAGTGGACACTAATATTAGGAGATTTTAATATAACTCTAGTACTACCTTCAGGGTTGAAAAGCAAGGCTTTACCAGATATGTTGGCATTATTGCCTTCTAAGGACTAAGAAGACATCAATAAAAAAATACCAAGGGAATTCACATAAATAAATGCATATGAGGAAAGCAAGGAGCTGGATGTTGTGTTTTGACGCGACGCCCACCTCATTAGAAGGAGAAGCAGGGATCGTTCTTATTAATAGCAAAGGGGAGAGACACTCACCTTCGCATACAAACTTCCCTTCCAATGCACCAACAATGAAGCTGAATATAAGCGCTAATCTTGAGGCTTTAAATGGCCTAAGAAGTTGGGGCAAAGGGTTTGTTTATCAAAGGAGATTCAAACTTAGTCCTTAAGTAAATAGAAGAGGAATTTGGCATTAAGGAAATTGCTCTCACTACCTACAGGGAAAGTGCACTAGACTTGATAAAGTGTTTCAATTTAATGGCATTCATGCACATACCAAGAGTAGAAAACAAAATGGTAGATGTGCTTGCAATATTAGGAAGTAAGATGATAATGGAAGGATCAAGCAAAGCCATATCGATAGAGCTTTGCCTAGAGTCTATGAAGGCAATGGCAAAGGAAGTTGAAATAGCAAAGCAACCTGATTAGAGGCTGCCCTTAATAGAACAAATTAGAAAGGGACAAAGTACAAAGATAGTCAAAAACTACCAGTTGTATCAAAGGAAGTTATACAAGAAAAAGTCTAAAAGGTTTACTCATGAAATGCATCTTCGAATAAAAGGGCCTCCAACGTCTTAAGACAATACACAAGACCATGTGCGGTAGGCAAGGGCAAGCCTTTATAGATGACTATAGTGCATTGGGTATTTCTAGTCTTCAATGAAAATTAGTTATGATGTCTATCAGACTAATTGTGTAGCATGTTAAGAAAGTAGGAGAATCATAAAAAAATTGCACAATAGAGGAAAGAAGTGATTAGAGGCACCCTATATTGGACTAATAGAGCATGACGTGCTCCCCCTAGACATGAATGAGGCAACAATGCTCTACAGGAAAGCATATTGATATTTTGTAAGAGACAAGGAACTCTTCAAGAGACGCTTTACAAGAAAAGCTTTGAAATGCGTTCCCTTTGACGAAGTGCAAAACTTACTGGATGTAGTTCATGCAAGGGAATATGGTAGGCACCATGGAACAAAGGCACTACAACATGAACTTATCTGCATAGGGTACTTTTGACCTACTATAGAGGACAACAAGATAAATTATGTTAGATGATGTCAGTTGTGTCAAAGGCACAACCACATCGAATATGCCCTTTTGGTAAGAGTAAATACATTAACATTCCCTTATCCCTTTCACACTTGGGCTCTTAATTTTAATAGCACCTGTGAAACCATCCACCAAATAGAGGAGATGGATGCTAGTGATAGTGGGGTAATTTACTAAATGGGCATAAACTATAGCTTTGAAGGAGGAGTCAGCAGATTCTGTAGTTAGCTTCAATAAGGGGAATATAATATATTGCTTTGGTCTTCCAAAAATAATACTATCAAATAATGGCATACCTTTTGTGAATCACAAAGCAGCAAAACTACTCAAAAAAAGATGTATTTTTTAAAAACAAGAGTACTTTTCTTATATGTTAACATATTTAGAAAAGCCTTTTTTAAAAAAAGCTAAAGCACTAAAAAAAACCTCTTTTAGTGCTTTTTTTTTTTTAAAGCTGCACTTTTATGCTTGTAAAAAAAATATCTTGTTTAGAAGCTAGAGAAGCTATTTAGAAATATTTTTTCGATAAAAATATCCTTGACTAAATTTGATAATAATAATTTTTATACTTTATATTTTAAACCCTACCAATACACCCTTTTCTCATTCTTTATGGTTCTCTCTTCCGAAAAACCCTCCAACAACGTTTGTACTATAGCAAAACAAGGCACTATCAGGTTTGTGGCCTTTCTCATCTATGGTTACTTCTGATCATTTTGAGATCACATGCCAGCATAGATGTTTTACTTTTTTTCACGTTTCATGGATTACTTATTTGTTTCACTTTTTCATTCTGATCATGGGTGATACGTGGTTATTTGTTTTACTTTTTCCATCAAACCATGGAATAACACCCTATACATCCCTTCGTTGACTACGTAGAATGAATCAATTTCTTTTTCTTTAAACAAATGAATCATGGTTCTTTTACTATACATTAAGGATCAATTATGTATGGATTAGGTTGGGTTGGGTCTCAAAGAAAAAATGTTCAAACCAATCAATCTTTTAGTTAGATTGGTTTGGGATAATTTTGTAAATTTTTTTAAGCAACCCAAACCAACCCAAACTGACCAAGGTTGGGTTGGGTTGGGTTGGTTTAGGTCATTGGTCCACCTATGATTCTTTTTTCAACCTTTAAATGATAAAAATTCAAAATCAATTACAATTAAAAAATAAAGGAAGAACGAAAACAAAGGAGAAGTCTAATCTTGAAAGATGAAAAACAAAGAAGAGGGGAAGGAAAATAAAAAGCAAAACACAGCATTAAGGTTAAGGGATTTTGATTCTGAGTAGGTTGTTATAAGAAAAATAAAATAAGGAGATCGAGTTATTGGGTGGGTAATCCGGTCATTGGATTGACATTTAGCCAACCCACCACCCAAAATCAATTAAAGTCAATTTCGGTCCGGTTTTACTCGATTACATCCGCTTACCAATCCCAATACCACTATTTTTTTGTCTTGGTTTGGGTCAATTTGACCAGGTCATTAGGGATCTAACCATCCAATGTAATACTCTTATTTTTTTTAACCTAGACTTTTATGCTTCTAAAAAAAATCTTATTTTATAAGTTAGAGAAGTTGTTTAGAAATATTTTTTAGATAAAAATACCCCAAACTAATTTTGATAATAACAATTCTTATCCTTTATATTTTAAACCCTATTCTTTATAGCTCTCTCTATCTATAAACCCTTCAACAACATTTGCAGTAAACAAGGCATCGTCAGGTTTCGCTTTTTCTCATCGATGGTCACTTTTGTTCATTTTGAGATCATATGCTGGCATAGATGTTTTACTTTTTTCATGTTATCATGGATTACAAATTTGTTTTACTTTTTCATTATGTATCATGGTTGATACATGGTTATTTGTTTTAGTTTTTCCATCAAAACATGGTATAGCATCCTGTGCATGCCTTTGTCAACTAAGTAGAATGAATCAACTTCATTTTTTCTTTAAATGAATGAATCATAGTTCTCCTGCTATACATTAAGGATCAATTACGTGTGGATTGGGTTGGGTTGGGTTTCAAAGAAGAAAATGTCCAAACCAAACAATCTTAATTAGATTGGGTTGGGTAGGTTTTGCAATTTTTTTCAAGCAACCTGAATGAACTTAAATCGACCAAGGTTAGGTTGGGTTAGTTTTGGTCATCGGGTCACTTGTGATATATTTTTACAATGAGTGAGAAAATTTCAAAATCAATTACAATTAGAAAATAAAGGAAGGATGAGAACAAAAGAGAAGTTTGGCCCTAAAAGCATAAATGAAGAAGAAGGGAAGGAAAAAAGAATGCAAAACGCAATGTTAAGGCTAAAGGATTTTGATTTCTAATTAGGTTATTGCAAAGAAAAATAAAAAAACAAGGAGATCGAGTCATCATGTGAGTAATCGGGTTATTGGTTTGACATTTAGCCAACCCATTACCCAAACCGATTGAAGTCGGTTTTGGCCAGGTTTTACTTGATTAAACTCGATTATCCAACCCAACCTAACTCATTTTTTCTTATTTAGTTTGAGTTGGTTTGACCCTAGAACACCCCTATTTTTTTTTAAGCTAGACTTATATACTTCAAAAAAAAAATCCTTTTAAGAAGTTAGAGAAGCTGTTCGGAATATTTTTTAGACGAAAATATTTCTGCCTAATTTTGATAATAACAATCTTATCCTTTATATTTTAACCTTATCAATACCCCTTTTCTCATTCTTTACGGCTCTCTCTACCCACAAACCCTCCAATAATGTTTGTACTGCAGTAGAACTAGGCACCATCAGGTTTGTGCCCCCTTTCTCATCCATGGTCATTTCTGTTCATTTTGAGATCACATGCCGGCATAGATGGTTTTACTTTTTTCATGTACCATGCATTACGGATTTGTTGTACTTTGTCATTTTGATCATAGCTGATACATAGCTATTTGTTTTACCTTTTTCATTAAATCATGGTATAGCATCCTATACACGCCTTCGTTAACTAAGTAGATCAATTTTTTTTTCTTCTTTAAATGAATGAAACGTGGTTCTACTGCTATACATTAAGGATCAATTACGTGTGGATCAATATATATATATATATATATATATATATCTGTGTGTGTATGTGCTAACTTTACAATCTATCCATATATGTCAAGGAAGATTAAATAAATTCCTTTTGTTTAATAGAGGTCACTATTTAATATTATTGTAATAGACAAGGGAAGACATTAGGATATATTTTATTCCCATGTAATGTTGAAATTTTATTTTTGCCATCCCACTAAGGTAATATATTGTTTTAAATTATAGCATGGCTCTAAAATTACTTCCTAGGAGAGGTCCTAAACAAATACATATTGAGAATGATAATGTGATCGATGATGGTGAGCATGAGACCATGAAGACAAAGTGGGAAGATTGGAATATAGAAATAATTTTGACAATGTGTGGAGGAAATACATGCTGGTAATTGACTCCACAAGCATTTTAAAAAAGATAGATGGGGGAATATGAAAAAAAAAATTAGAAAAAGGTCAAGACTCCAATATATGCATAAATAACTAAGAAATAGATGGATCGTCTAAAATTTATATTCCAATCAACAGTTGTGCCAATTACACCATGCAAGTGCATGTGTTGCAACAAGTAATATACTGATGAGAAAGTATCATTCTCACGAGGATTAACTCTAATTTTATGTTAAATACTAATCAATGACTTGCAAAGTTTTATCCAAGAAATCAAATTTTCAGAATCCAACATAAAAAATAAAATTGAGCAAAAACAATTAAAGTCCGAATGACACAACCAAATCTCGAGCAAAGAGTGAGAGTCAATGAGTTTAAATCTAGGGTCCAACATCCCTTGCTATTTCACTTGAATATATGCACATCTTCATTACAAGCTACCAATGAAATAGATTTGTTAGCCAAGGCTCAAAAATATTTATAAGCCTTTTTCCATGGTCATATAAACACATGTCTCTTCAGTAAAACACTATATTTTTATGTGAATTGAACTTAAGATTAATTCATTAAGAATAAACCTCAAACACTTGCTATGCATGACTAATAGGTATATCTCTATCCTAATAGTGAATCAATTCACTCCAAAATTGAATGAAATTGAATATGCATTATCCAATTCCCATGGTTAAACATCCAAATCCCTATACATCAAACAATTGGTGGCCAAACAATTGCAAGCATTAAGAGAAGGAATGGATAAACAAATCATTTTCATTCATAGAAAGTAAGAAGAAATACAATTAATCTAAGTTACATAACAAGTTCAATTGGAACCCTAGAAAAGAGGATTAGAACCTCATGGTTACAATAAGCACATACAAGAGAGGAAAGATTAAAATCATCAAGGAAACTAGAGGAAGAGAAAGAAATGCACTAAAGGATTGATGCTTGAGCTTGGATCTTCAATCTCCTCCTTAGTCTTCTTAAGACTCTTGAGACTCTCCCTAGATAACCACTCCAAGAAGCCCAGAGCCTCTTCCCTCAGTTCTTAAATTTGTCCCCAACTGAAAACTAAAATCCCCTTCTTAACTTTGTGTCTGGGTCTTAAAATGGGTCATTCTTATGCTACAAGGTCATGGCTCTAATTGCTGGAAGCTGGAGCTTTAAGACCTCAGGCGAAAATTGAAATATCAAACTAAAACTTGAAAGCCGCGGTACAAATTGTTGGAGGCCATGGCTTTGAGCTGAATGCCATGGCACTAATTGTTGGAAGCCGTGGCCCTAATGAAATTTTCTTATTTTCTTACATTCTTTCTTTCACTAGACTTAAAATCCTCCATTTTGGTTTCCTTCTAAATTATGAACTTACATAGTAAGAACAAAGTATCCTAAATAACAAGATCAATACTATGTAATTCATCATTTTACTTCATTTTACATAAGAAAATGACTAATTCATAGGAAATGTAAGTGTTACACACAATATTAAAATTTAACTCAGATTTTTTAACTTAATAAATGATCTCAAGGAGAAAGCACCAACTTTTAAAGTAAAATTAGGAATAAATAACTTTATTTCATAGAGTTATCACTAAGCTTGTGGGACAAGATACTGGTCATGGTTGGAATTGTGAGAAGAATACTGTGATGACTTCTGATTCATGGTGGGTAGATAAGATTAAGGTATGCCCGTTCTATATAGTAAATGTATTCATCTTTTTTGGGAACTACATATTTTTTCTTGTAGTTCTTATTTTTGTTTTTTGGTTTTAACTTTGCCTAACAGATTAATACAAAGTTTGCTAAGTTTAGAAATTGAGGTTTCCAAATTTCTATATATGCTTGGAATGTGTTTCAAGGATGTAATAGCTACTTGGTTATGGTGCATGGACACCATCTGAGGATACAAATTTAGCTAGTGAAAATAATGATGGTGAGGATAATGAGATTGATAAAGATGTTTTTATAGGTGGAGGTGAGACTAATTATCATCCTCAAGAGGTTAGAGAGGATATTGATGACTATACAATGATTCCAAGCACTTCAAATAGGGAGAAAAGAAAGGGGACCAAAGGGGGGAAAGTAGAGAAATGGACAAGGATAGCAACTAGGTTACAAGATTCTCTTGATCGCATTGTGGATGGTATGGGTCACAAACCACCGTGAGTACAACAAAAATAGATGATCCTTATTCAATAGAAAATTGAATTAAAATGCTTATAAATTTGCCAAGCCTACTACCATGCAATCCAGAGTTCTATTTAGCCCTTAGATTAATGGCTAAGCCATAATACATAGAGACCTTTATTTCATTGAAAGATATGAACTTGACATGCAACTCGGTTGGCTACAAACTTTTTAAAATGAAGGATATGCATGGACTGTATTTGATTGACATGTTTTATATTGTTTTGGATATTTGTTTCATTGTTTTTTTATTTGTTGCACCTTTATTATATTATTGACTTGAATGATTTGTAGTTTTACTATTTCTGGAATTTTTATTGACTTATGGAATTTTTTGGTCAAGGAATGTTTACGAATTGAGATTTTCTTGATTTATATTTCATTCTTATTTAATTTAGATAGGATGAGTGATGATGAAAAATATTCAAATGGAAGCGAATATAGACCAATGAAATTGATAACTTAGAGAATGGGAAGATGGTAGGACCAATCAACTTCCAATGTGTCAAAAAGTATTACCCATGAAATGTAAGCCCATAACTCTTCCTTCTGACTAGAATTGACTAACATGATATGATAAGATAGTTTTGAATGATGTACTAACATGATGTGATGGATCAATTTTTTTATAATGTATTAAGCCTAGTATTCTTGGATGAGAATGATATCTATAATTGTTACTAATTACCTTTAGTAGTATGAATATGATTCATGTGAATACTATTCAAGCATGTCATATGAATGCATCCATATCTTATGAATACTTATCTCATACGCCTAGCAAAAGGCACAAACAATAGCTCAAACTCAATAAAAGTCTCTAAGGTCCTAATAGACCACAGAAGGGGAAGGTAACCTAAGCCCAGCTAAGAGCCTACGGAGGCTACATTAAAAAAATAATAAAAAAAATGCTCCACGGAGGGCAAAAACACTAAAACGCCCAATGAAGGGCAAAGGCATTCAAATATACAAGACTCCCAATTAAGGACAAAAGTGTTGCCATGAAAACCAAAATGCTCAGCTAAGGACAAAAGTGCTAAAACACCTAGCAAAGAGCATAAGCACTCTATAAATCCAAAGCACTCAGTAAAAGGGGAAAAAAATTAAAAATCGAAAGATGCCTAAGAATCAAAACATGGAAGCACTCAAGGCAAAAATGTCATCAAAATCCAAAAAAAAGATGGATGTTGTGAAGGGAAATAGAAAGCGAAAAAGAATAGGGACACATAAAGCATCATTAGCTCCTCTAAGCTTCACAGGAAAGCAATAAATTCTGCAAAAATCAATATTCTCAAGTATCAAAGTTGCCTATAAAAGAACACCAGCACCAAGAACAACCAAGTGTAAAAGTATAATTCACACATAAAGATTAAAGTTACGTAGTACAAAATTAGGAATGAGTCACAACACTTTCCTTAACAGCAAGGTGTGCTGAGCGTCTCACCAACCAAGGATGGCACCATAATAAAGCACTCCAATAAATCATAGCCAAGGGCAAGGATAATGTGCACACTAATAATAAAAGTTAGTGGAGAGATTGGAGTAGTAAGCAATATTACAACAAGGAGATTAAGGCATCATTAGCTCATTTAGTTTTAGAAAAGGACAATTTATCTTAAACATCAAAATCGCAGAAGTAAGCCAAACCTTGAGAACACTTGGCTACAAAAAATCTACTCTAGCTATAAAGCACCATTTACTTATGAAAATTAAAATCGCCCTCTCACAAAGATCTTAAGAAGGAATAAAATGCTTCGTTAATCAAAGCTAAGCTATCCTAAAGACAGAACATGCTTGGCAAGTGACACAAGTAAAGGTATCCAAAACTTAAAAGTAATAAGAAAAGGTCTCACGCCCTTAAAAGACGTAAACTGCAACACAAAGATGCTGCACACATGAAAAAGGACAACTTAGGCGCAAAATACAGACAAGGTGTGAAAAAATTAAAAGGTCTTAAGCACAGGACCTATTGTTCTAATCAAATTTAAAATAAGTCCTCATGGAGTGCCCAATAAGAGCATGTCTACAACTATCAAAGCATACAATGGGAGAAATACAACCTAACCCCTCAAACGCTCAGGATTTATGTGATAGATGAAAGATCAATCTAATACATATGTAGCTATAACATGGAAATAGGTCAGGAAAACAAGATAATCATAAAAGACATGGCAACAAAGTAAACAATAGTCACAAGAAGTAGAAAATCATGATACACTCCACATAAAATGCAAAAGCTAACACCGAATATACATGAGCATGACATTACGGTAAGGCAAGGTGTATAACACAAACAAAATGTGCCTAAGTCAAGTCTAAAGAAAGAGTAAATAGAAAACAAAATATGTTTGAATAAAACAAAAAAAAAAGTGCCTTAATAATTTTTGGTAGCATGCAAAGTAGCCTAAGCATCATGAAATCTACCTTAACTTTAGTGTCACGACTAACTAAATCCTCCAAAGTGGTCTTAACTTAAATTAGTTGACACCTTAAAGCCTCCAAGTGAGGGACTTTAGGTGAAAGATGTCGACCTCTTGAAGAATGCATTGCTTGAGACCCAGCACCTCATAAAGGGTATCTCTAAAAATAGTGCCCATGTAAGTAGATATGTGATCCTCTGTCCTATATAACCAAGCACTGCTAAAGCCAAAGCTATGCACATCACTAGAAAAGCCTGCAAACTCAATACGTCTTCCACTTGAGGCATCGAAGGCATTGCATGAACTCTAGAAATGCAGTAGATTGGCCAAGCAACCATAAGCATAACCTCAATTCTTGTTAAAAAAACCTTTACATGAAAGCTAGACCTTAGGATGTTCCAACAAGAAAGGTGTCAGTAGAGAAATGTCTTCGACAGTCAAATTACACCTCGCAACCAATCCATTTAATTCCTTTAAGATAGATAAGGGTGATTCCACATCTTGTTTAAGGGGCAAGTAAGATCCCATATCAAAGCAAATAAATCAACATATAGCCAAAATGCAGACAAGGAAAACTTATAAAGATAAAAAAAGAAAAAAACTACTTGAGAAAACCACAAGCTAGAGAGAAGGAGAAAGGTCAAGTGGAGCAAAGGAATAACCTCCTTTCATAGGAGATATCTCATCAAAGGCTCTAATGACTACAATTACAAGTTTATGTTTAATATACAAAGCAATAAATAGAAAAAGAAAATACAGAAATATGAACCTAGCAAGGAAGGAGCTAAAAGAGTAGAGGTATTGAATCCTATAGGCACTCTAGACTTTTCCTGCATTGACAAAGGAGAATGAGTAAATTCAACAAAAACATCTTGCGACTCCATGCTAACAACATCGGGAGAGTTAAGAGCAAGTATTGCATCAATAGTGGCATGGTCACTTGAACAATCCATAGTGTTAGAATCATCTTCAATCACTATTTGGAGACGAGAAGTATTACTAGTAGACATTTTCCTTAATCTTAGCAAAGAGCGATGTATGAATGAAGAAGAAGGAGCATTATGTGAGAATTATTATAGGCAAATGAATAAATTAGTGATATAAAAAAATTTTAAGAAAGAGAAAGAAGGAGAGGAACGGAAAATGAAACAGAAAAAGCCAAATCTTCGGACGTTTCCTTGGACTCTTGCAAAAAATATAGTAGTAAAAGATCCCACTTTCTGATAAGAGCTCAGAGCGTCATCTTTGAAGGGTAACATTCTAAAGTATCATGGTCTAAGGAAAAAACATGAAGATTCTTCCTAAGGGATGAAAACAGGAGATATATCAAAATGACTATAAGGTAAGGAAGGAGTAATAGAAGGTCATTAAAAACAATCAAAGGAGGGTATGAATTAAGAAGCCTAAAAGACGTGCAGCTCGAGTATCTACCTCAAGGTGAGCTAAATTAACCTTCAAAGATTGAAATGAAATAAGCCATCTCTTCAAAAAAACCACATTCACGGTGTCAAAGGTATGAGCAGATAAGGGACAACATCAGGCCTTAGGTGCAAAACCAAATGGCACTAGGGGTAGGGCATGACCAACTGTCAATATCTTTATACAGTCTAGGGTTTTGTAGATGTCCTAACCAAATTGACGTATCACATGATCAGGGTGGTATATAGAAGGGAAAAATGCTCCACTAACCTTTCCCATGGAATCTGTGATTACATAACCCACAAGAATACCAGGGCAACAACATCCTAAAAATCAAAAACACCCTCAACACCTATAGACTCATCTTTACGAGAAGGAAAATGGGTCTAGATGTAAATTTTGGTTAAATCCTGTACATCTTCAAAGAAATCAGAGCAATAGGGTCTAAAGACAAAGTTAGCCTTATCATCAACATCAAAAAGTAGCTTTTGTGTCTTTCTTAAAGTCCACCCTTAGGCCCTTGGCTTTGTCTTGGTGGGAGGATTGTCTTTATCAATCAAGGGAACATTTCAGGTGGGACCGTACCCATGAAAGTGTTCAAAAAGAAACATAATCAAGAAAGTGGTATCCAAATAGTTATTCACCTGGTAATACCTTCACAAAATCATAAGATGGTCAAGAATATGATTTAGGTGTATGTAGAGCCTACCAGATACATGGGTTCCAATGGGAAGTGCTTGCTTTCCATTAAAAGAGCAACGAATAGATATACCCCAAGGCTCAGTGATTCATAAGGAGGTCTAGAAAAAACATAACAACTCAGCAAAAAGGCCACAAGTACTGGAAGCTTGAAAGGTGTCCCTCGCATGGGACCCATTTCAAACACGCCTTGAGGGTTGATGTTACCAAAGAAATAGTAGACCCAACTCGCCTATTTGGCTTTTCCAAATTTTTGTTTGGATCTCTTCGAGATAGGTGCTTTACAAGAATGAGAACATGCGCTCTTGGGTATGGTAACACATTGCAATCGCACCCTTTCTTGTGGGCTACCTTCCCTCTTTGTTTCTTTAGCAAAACAGATAAATAACAAGCACCAGCCATAGTAGAATCTTTCAAATGCTTACCGGTCTCACAGGGCTCCAAGGGAACTCCTGAAAAAGAAAACTGCTCTGAAGAAGATAAGGAGGGAAACCAACATGTAAAGAAGCCGTGAAAGGAGAATGCAACTAAAACTATCAGCAATTTTAGCCACTCCTTTAGGACCTAGGGTAAAGAAATTATCATGAGCCGTAGAAGAAGCAAATGGCTAAATAGGGATAGGTATATCCCTCATCAAATGGCATTGGGTGTTTGGCATAGGCTTTGCAAATGGCAGGGGCATATGGCAATGAACATTGAAATTTGTGGAATGAGGGATGACACTTCATGGGGAAGAATTTGACTCGCTACTAGATTAGGAAGCCATCTCATCCACCGAAGAAGAAAAAGGGGGTTTCAATAGAGGGGTGTCCCTATCCCTAGCCATGGAAGATCAAGCATGAGTGAAAAGAAGAAAATAATGTATAAAGAAAAAAGGGAGTCCAGGAAGAAGAAAAGAAATAGGAAGAGTAAGAGACTGAGTTGGACTTAATTTAGGTTACATGTCTCAAAAGGAAATAAAAAGTCAAATATTATAGGGAAACATCAACCTAAGGAGATGTGCCAAGGAAGGAATTCGAAATCCAAGATCATTAAAGCCACATAGCCCAAGACCCAACAAATTTCATATACAAATAAGGTGACCTTGTAGGAATGGGCTAGAAACCCACATCAAGTGGGCAAGATAAGATAAAAGTAGAGCATGGTTATGATTTGGTGACTGTTAGGCAGGGAACTGTACAAAAGGGAGGTTAGGATATAAAGTGCCCATTAGATCATGGAATTGCATTCCTCGAATGAATGGTAAGAGGGGCAAATGTTTATACCTTAAATGTTATTAAATGGCTATAAAATAAATAAATAAGCTTTACCTATAATTATCCAAATCCCTAGAAAAAGGGATGCTCAAGCTTTATTCATAATTATCCAAATCCTCAAGAAAAGGGACGCTTTTGGGCGACTCTAGATAGCCTAAGAATGTAAGGTGCCCCACATAGAGAGTTATTGCTCCTTTTATAGAAACATATCTCTTTCAAGAGTAGCAAAAAGGAGTTGGGATAACAAGGCATGATTAAGGAAATCAGGGCTAGAAAGGTCAAGGTCACATTTATTGCTGCTTACAATAAGTTAACTGTTGATGCAAAGCCTTCTCTAATTGCCACTATCAAGCAATGTTCAACCACCCGACTTCTTGAAATCACCAACAAAGATCTAAGAAGCATTAAAAGCATATTAAGTAAGATTAAGATAAGAGAGAAAGAATAAGATTTTGAAGACAAAACCCAAGTTATACCATATAAAAAGAGAACGTCAGGCAATCAAAGAATCACCATCGATACTCTACACCTACCTCATATTTCCCTTTTCTTCCTTCAGCATTTACTGCCTTTAAAGCACAGTTTCAAGGTCTTGGTGGAGTTATTGTTTACCATTAATGTCGTTCTGAAGCTCTCCCAATCCTTTTAGAAGATTTAATAGTGATCGGGAACTATTCATGAAATCTACACACTGAAGTTATTCACCATATTGTCAACCCACTTAAAAGCCTACACCTTTTGCACTTGATACTTTTCTTTCATCTTTTTTACTCATCATTGTCCAAAGCAAAGTCATTCTCGATATATTCAATAAAAGCTCCATTCATATGTATTTAAGCTACACTACAACATAAATCGACATTTATGGTGAGCCAAATAGCCAGAAATTCCTTCGACTCCATCCAAAATTTGGCTTTCCAGCAACCTAAATCCTAGCCAGAATAATCCTCGATAGAAACCAATTTTCGGTGGTCTGGCAGCCTTTTGGGATGCTGCTAGAAATTGGCTCTAGGACCACGTCCCTTTTTTCATTCTGGTGAGATCACTGGAGAAATACGTTCCAACGACCTGACTGCTAGAAACAAGTTTGGGAAAAATTAGGTTATAAATTTTTTTGGTGGTTAAGTCGCGAGAAACGACCTTTTTTCAAAAAGTTAAAATATTTTTTTAAAACTTTTATCCAATAGCAGTCTCCTAAACTGCTGGAAAATCTTGACCCTGTGAAACAGACATGGCGCTGAGATGTTGGGGAGTTTATGTGAACAGGATAGAAACAAACATGGAGAAGGATATCCAGTTCGCGAGTCCATATCCAGATTCATCAGGAATCAGCATGCCTATGCCGTCGACTTTGATTCCAAGAAGAAGTGAAAAGCAGGAAGCAAGACATGGGATATAGAGAATGAATCTGCCGGAAATATTTAGAGGGTCATTGTTGGAGGGCAAGGATCTCGAACGAAGAGGGTATTTTAATGATAAGCCACCTTCGCTCTTAGAAAGCCACCAAACAGTGTGGAAAGGCTTGATGAAAATGTCGAGGAGGGTTATGGCTTCAGGAGGGGACAAGAGTTCAACTTCAGGGTCAAAGCTAGAAGAAGACGACGACGACGAGGAGGATTCTCTCTTGCGATGGATTTATGGTATAACACCCACGAACGAGCAGGAGGAAATGAGTGGTCCATCAATGCGGAGGGAGGACGATAGCGACGACGACAACACTTGAGAATGTCTCCCTGACGATTCTGATTAATCCTCAGCCTGAATCTGACTACCCCTCCTGCTTTGCAATATTGTCAATTTCAAAGAAATTGCTCTGCTTCTACTTCTGATTTTCTATGGACTTCTCATTTAGCAATTTGGTATTGCTTCAAGTTGGAAGTTAAAAACCTTCAGCTTTATGATTTTGAAGTTTCAAAATCATGATTTGAACAGAAATAACAAGAGATATATTTTTATTTTAAATAATTTTAAAAATTAAATCAAACATATTATTAATACATTTCATGATATTTTGTCTTTTCCTTTTCATCGTATTTTTTTTAAATTCTTATTTTTTCTATCTTTGTTATTCTTTTATTGCTATCTTTTTAGCCTGAATTTGATTCAGTCTGATTGAAATTTCTACCGATTCCATTTGAGCTTAAAAATACACTCTCCCTTTTATTGTCAGGTTAGATTAAAAATACAAGCACATGAAGGAATACTCACTTGAAGTGCTTTTTTTATGGCATCATATGACTGAAGGTTTTAAAAAGAGAAACGAGATATGGCAAATGGGAGAGCAATCAATGCATACCCACAATTTTAAAAGATTATCGAATATATTCAAGATCACCATTTCCTTTTTCTTATAACATCAATCACAATTCATAAACCACTCTATTTTATCTCCATAGCATTAATTATCGCAAGGAAAAAGTAATTACCAAAAAAATTGACATGGACAAACTGTCATCTAGACTTCACTCAGATTAGGGATCACGGTCTCATGGATTAGTTAATTATTTTTATCATATTAATTTAATTCAAAATTTTCATATGATTTTATATTTATTTTATAAATGAAAGATTAGAAGAAATTTTCTTAGACATTAACATTTTACAAGAGTTTTATTCTTAAGCTAATAAACAAATTTCATCCAATACTTTTACTAAGATTTTTTTTTACTATTGATATATTAAAATTTTTCTTATTGTATAGATATATAGAAAGAATGGTAAATACTAAAGACTCTTTACTATGATATAAAAAAACGATAGCTAAAAATAAAAGTTGTATTTTAATTTAAAAAATGACGGTAAGCATAATGGATTGTTCAAGAACTTGGAGCAAATTTTGCTTTTAAGTTATTAAAGTTCTAGTTATGCTTTTTCTTTTCTTCACAAAAAAAGAAATGAATAAATGAAACAGCATGCAATAAGAAAAGCCAATCGGCACCTCTGAACTTTGTTAAGAAAGAATGGTTCGACCATCGTGACGACGAAGGAGGAATGCCCCGTTTCTGGGCTCGTCGAAAGTTCCCTGTTGTTGCCTTAGAATTTTTGTTCGAGGAGGTGAATGCCATGGCCAAGGGACCATTGCCGGTTCACTGGCAAGCTGTTGGTCTCAACTTGTTCATTGATGGTGAAAACGTGCATCGTCAACACTACCAAAATTTCACTCTTGCGAAGAATTATGTGCTTTTGTGCGTGCGACCTGCGTGTTTTGTTCAGCGACAAGGAGTAGCAAGGCCTTGATGCACTTGTTGGACATGATTGGAAGACTGTGCAGGTTAACTGTGAAACAGACATGACCCTGACATGCTTGACATGCTGGGGAGTTTATGTGAACAAGAAAGAAACAGACACAGAGGATGTCCAGTTCACGAGTCCATATCCCGATTCCTCAGGAATCAGCTTCCCGTCGATGTTAGTTCCGATGATAAGTGAAAAGCAGAAAGTAAGACTTGGGATAGAGAAATTGAATCTGCCAGAAATATTTAGAGGGTCGTTGTTCCAGGGCAAGGTGTTAGAAATGTGTCTCATGTTTAATGGGAATTAAGCATGATTTAATTAAAACATATTAAAGGGCTTAAAGGTTAATTAGTTGTAAGTTAAGGGAGGTTATGAAAAAGATAATTAAGTAATTGCTTGATGAAAGTAATTATCTGATGATTATGGGATGTTATCCTAGTGATAACTGATGGTTTTGAAATTCGAAAGAAACCGATAACTGATGGTGCTATCTGATAGTTTTGAATTTCAAAATTAAACCCCCATATATTCAGTCCTACCCATAAGGATACGCAACAGTTTTATTTCCATCAGAAAGTGAAAAGCGTAAGCAAGAAAGGGGAAGGGACCGATAAAGATTCAACAATCAAGAAAGCTTTCAGATCTGAAGTTTATTCCGCATCATGGATAAAGGTTAGTACCATTTATTGATTTGATTTTAATGTGTGTGAAAATCATGAATTCCTAAGATCCTAATTGTGTTCTAGTATGATGAATCATAATGTAAAGGACACAAATTTTATGTTTACATGTGGTATCAGAGCAAGGTTTGGGAATTCATGTTTTTCCATGTATGATAAATTTTTAAATCATTGTCACAAAATGACCATGAAAGAGAAAGATCCGAAAAATCCATATATGAGAAAACGTTCAAAAAAAAAAGGTAAAATCGTCGAAAATTTCGAAACCCCTCGGCCTTCCGTTGAAGGTTCCGGCGTCTCCTCTGCTTTTCGGCGACAGGCTCCAGCAGCCTGTTCCTACTATTCTCCTCAACGATCGGCCACGGTTCCTCAGGATCCACCATAAACTCCCGTCGGAAAATGAGATCTGGCCAAAACCAGAAGGATCGGTCGAAAGACGGCCTGTACTGCGAAAGAAGGGGTTCTTCCCATTGTTGGAGCCCAGCATGAGGTATGGCGGCGGAGACGGAAGGAACGGATTCGGGGTTTTGGGCTCGACCGACCACGTGCGACACAGATCTCGGACTCGCAGATCTCCCATTTCCATTTGGGGATTTCAGATCGCTGTCGAGACCTGTTGATACTGCTGTCGCTGCAACCGTGGTGTGGAAGGGTTGTTGCCGCCCGAGAAGAAACCAGATTTGACGCAGCTTCTGGGACTTGGGTTCCGGCTAGGAGTCAGGATCTGTATTGCGAGAGGTTCCGTTCAGGTCCTGCCGTCGGAGAAGACGACCGGACATGAAGGTTCTGGCACCGCCGGAGAAGACAGTTGGAGGGGACGCCGGAGATGGTGGTTCGGTTCCTGATGAGATTCAAAAAAAAAAAAAAAAGAGGGAGGAAATTTGAATGTGAAATTTCAATCCAATAATTGTTCAGAAAATATTTTTTGTTTGGAATTAAGTATGGTGGATTTGTTAGTCACCAAAGTGGCCAAATTCTTATGAATTGTTTTAATTCTAAACATTATGATTGTGTTTTCAATTACCCATAATTTTGATGCTATAAATAACATGAAACTTATTGTTTTTATGGGTAAATTGAAGTTCATTATTATAAGGCAGTTAAGGATCAACCAAAGGTTGATTATTTGTCTTTATAATAAATGAGCATGAATGTTGGTGATGTGAATATACTATTAGTTATATTTATATATCCAAAGATAATAAATATTTCTAGTTAGTGTATACATCATTGCCAAATTATCTGAAATTTCTATTAGCATCTTTATGTTGAATGTTGTGTATTGGTGGATTGCCCAAAGGTGAACATCAATATGTATTGTATGAAATGTATCTAAATCTGTGAAGTATGTTGATGTGTATGTATGTATAACTCAAAGTATTAATGTTTTAAAATTTTATTCCTTGCAGTACCAGTTGCTACACATTCACTATTCTCAACTGTTGCAGTTTTTAATGGACTCAACTTCTCTGAATGGAGTGAGCAAATCTAATTTTACCTTGGGGTAATGGATCTGGATTTAGCTCTTAGAGAAGAGAAACCTAGTGCTATTACTGTTACAAGCACTGAAGAGGAAAGGGTCCATTATAAAAACTGGGAAAGATCCAACAGGTTGAGTCTAATGTATATACGAATGAGCATTGCTAGCAACATCAAGTCAGCTCTTCCACAAACTGAAAGTGCCAAAGAAATGATGCGGCTTGTGGAAGAGCGCTCCCAAACTGCTGACAAGTCTCTTGTTGGGACACTAATGAGTACATTGACCACCATGAAATTTGATGGTTATAGTACAATGCATGAGCATGTTATTGAGATGACGAATATTGTAGCAAGACTGAAGTTATTGGGGATGGATGTGCATGAAAATTTCCTGGTGCAGTTCATCCTGAACTCATTACCGGCTGAGTATGGTCCTTTCCAGATGAACTATAATACCATGAAGGATAAATGGAATGTGCATGAATTTCACAGTATGTTGGTTCAGGAAGAGACCAGACTCAAGAACTAGGGAATTCATTCCATCAATTATGTGAAAGGTTAAGGAGCTGAAAAGAAAAGTTTCAAGAAACATGAGAAAAAAGGAGGAGGACCTCTGAAAGTGAATAAGGCTTCTTCTTCTAAAATTCACAAGAAGGAACATAATGGAAACAGATGTTATTTCTGTAAGAAAGGCTGGGCACTTCCAAAAGGGTTGTTCGAAACGTAACGGTTGGTTCGTAAAGAAAGGTAAGCTTAGTGCTTATGTATGTTATGAATCAAACCTAACTGAAGTTCCTTATAACACTTGGAGGATTGATTCTGGATGTACTACTCATGTTTCTAATATGTTGCAGGGATTCCTTACAATCCCTAGGCCACAAAGTCAAATGAAAAGTTTGTCTTAATGGGCAATGGAATGAAAGCTCCAGTGGAAGCTATCGGGACTTATCGTTTAATCCTTGACACTGGAATATCATTTAGATTTATTGAAAACTTTGTATGTACCTAGTATAACTAGGAATTTACCTTCAATTTCTAAACTTGATAAGGCTGGATATTCCTTTAAATTTGGTAGTGGTTGTTTCAGTTTGTACAAGCACAATCATTTGATTGGCAATGGTACCTTATGTGATGGATTATATAAATTATGTCTTGATAATCTATATGCTGAAATACTTATGACCTTGCATCATAACGTTGGCACTAAACGTGCCTTAATAAATGAATGTTCTGCTTACTTGTGGCATAAACGTTTGGGACATATTTCCAAAGAAAGAATGGAAAGATTAGTAAAGAATGAAATCCTTCCGGATTTAGATTTTACTGATCTGAATGTATGTGTGGATTGTATTAAAGGTAAACAAACAAAACACACAAAGAAAGGAGCCACAAGAAGCACTCAGCTTCTTGAAATTATACACACTGATGTATGTGGGCCTTTTGATGTTAACGCTTTCAATAAAGAAAGATACTTTATCACCTTCATTGATGATTATTCACGTTATGGTTATGTCTATTTGCTACATGATAAATCTCAGGCTGTAAATGCTTTGGAGATTTACATTGATGAAGTTGAAAGGCAATTAGACACAAAGGTGAAAATTGTCAGATCTGATAGGGGTGGAGAGTATTATGGAAGGTATGATGAAAGCGGACAACATCCAGATCCATTTGCTAAATTCCTTGAAAAGAGAGGCATATGTGATCAATACACAATGCCAGGTACACCACAACAAAATGGTGTGTCAGAAAGGCGTAATAGGACCTTGTTATATATGGTTAGAAGTATGTTAAGTAATTCATCTTTACCTATTTCGTTGTGGACTTATGCTCTTAAAACTGCCATGTATCTGTTGAAATAGGGTTCCTAGTAAGGCAGTTCCAAAGACTCCTTTTGAACTGTGGACTGGAAGGAAACCTAGTCTAAGGCACCTGCATGTTTGGGGTTGCCAGACAGAAGTTAGATACTATAATCCACAAGAAAAGAAACTGGATGCAAGAACAATCAGTTGATATTTCATTGGTTATCCAGAAAAATCGAAAGGGTATAGATTTTATTGTCCTAATCATACTACAAGGATTATTGAAACTGGAAATGCTAGGTTTATTGAGAATGGTGAAGTTAGTGGGAGTGAAACATCACGTAAAGTGGAGATCAAGAATTGAGAGTACAAGTTCCCTTGACTTGTGTCTCTAATAAAGTTGTTGTTTCTCATGTTGTTGTACCGAGTAATAATAATAAAGAACAACAAATAAATGATCCCACTACTCACAATGAAATTATATAGTAAATGAACCGAATGAGCCCAAAAGTAGAAGAACCACAACAACAAATAGCATTAAGAAGATCCCAAAGAGATAGGAGATCCGTTATTTCTAATGACTATGTGGTATATCTACAAGAGTCTGAATTTTACTTGGGAATGGAAGATGATCCAGTTACGTTTTCACAAGCCATGAATAGTAATAATAGTGAAAAGTGGTTAAATGCCATGAAAGAAGAGTTGAAATCTATGGAACAGTTGGGACCTTGTTGAGTTACCAGAAGGTTGTAAGAGAGTTAGATGTAAATGGGTCTTTAAGACCAAACTTGACTCTCATGGTAACTTAGAACGTTACAAGGCCAGACTAGTTGCAAAAAGATTCACTCAGAAAGATGGCATCGACTATAAGGAGACCTTTTCACCGGTATCCAAGAAAGATTTTTTAAGAATCATTATGGCATTGGTGGCTCATTATGATTCAGAGTTACACCAAATGGATGTGAAAACTGCCTTTCTAAATGGGAATTTAGAGGAAGATATGTACATGGACTAACCAATGGGGTTCATAGAAAAAGGAAAAGAGCACATGGTGTGCAAACTTAAGAAATTAATATACGGACTTAAACAAGCTTCACGACAATGGTACCTTAAGTTTAACGATACCGTTGTTTCCTTTGGATTTAAAGAAAAACACCATCGATCGGTGTATATATCTAAAGGTCAGTGGGAGTAAGTTTATATTTTTGATTCTGTATGTTGATGACAATCTTGCTTGCAACTAATAATCTTAGTCTTCTAAGTGAGACTAAGATATTTCTCTCTAGTAACTTTGAAATGAAAGATATGGGTGAGGCAACCTATGTGATTGGGATAGAGATATTCCGTGACAGATCACAAGGATTGTTAGGCTTGTCTCAGAAAGCATATATTAATAAAGTTTTAGAGAGATTTGGAATGGAAAAGTGCTCATCATCTCCGGTTCCAATTCAGAAAGGAGACAAATTTAGTCTCATACAATGTCCTAAGAATGATTTGGAATGGAAAGAAATGGGAGCAAATTCCATATGCATCGCTTGTTAGGAGCTTAATGTATGCTCAGACTTGTAAGAGACCAGATATCAATTTTGCAGTTGAATGTTAGGAAGATATCAGAATAATCCTGGTATGGATCATTGGAAAGCTACAAAGAAAGTTCTGAGATATTTTGCAAGAAACAAAGAATCACATGCTTACTTATAGGAAATCCAACAACCTTGAGGTCATTGGATATTCAGATTCAGACTTTGCCAAATGTGTGGACACAAGAAAATCCACTTTTGGCTATTTGTATCTTTTAGCTGGAGGAGCTATATCATAGAAAAGTGCGAAGCAGTCTGTAATTGCTGCATCCATTGTGGAAGCTAAATTTGTGGCATGCTTTGAGGCCATGGTTCAGGCTAAATGGCTACGAAACTTTATTTCAGGGATTGGATTGGTTGACAGTATTGATAGGCCGCTGAAAATTTATTGTGACAATTCTGCAGCAGTCTTCTTTTCTAAAAACGACAAGTATTCCAAAGGTGCTAAGCATATGGAGTTGAAAATACTTTGCCGTTAAAGAAGAGGTTCAGAAACGTAGAGTGTCTATAGAGCATGTTAGCACCGATCTTATGATAGCTGATCCCTTGACGAAGGGATTACCGCCCAAGACATTTACTGGTCATTTGTATAGTATGGGCATTATGTCAGCTAATGACTGTTGATCATCATTGTAATTATTAACTATTAACACTCTAAGCTCATTAATATATAAGTTTCTGAATTTTTCCTGTTTTCAGATTTATGTATACATGCATGTATGAATGATGATGTTGAAATACAGGATTTGTCTCTAATGAAGACATTATTGTTTGTTATGGGACATAATGTATACTTCCATTAAAGTATCATATTAGGGAGAAGAGCAAATATAGTGGTACATGGAATGAACTATGTCGATTTGATAGTGTAGAACCGCCATGACTCTTGTTGGTTTTATTCCTAATTATGAATTATGATGCAACTAATGTATGAAACCTTTAGCCGAATTTATGCGCATTAAAGTTGATGTTTTATTAACAATGGAATGACATTTACCACATGAGCCAAGTGGGAGAATGTTAGAAATGTGTCTAATGTTTAATGGGAATTAAGCATGATTTAATTAAAACATATTAAAAGGCTAAAAGGTTAATTAGTTGTAAGTTAAGGGAGGTTATGAAAAGGATAATTAAGTAATTGCTTGATGGAAGCATTATCTGATGATTATGGGATGTCATCCTAGTGATAATTGATGGTTTTGAAATTCGAAAGAAACCGATAACTGATGGTGCTATCTGATAGTTTTGAATTTTAAATTAAACCCCCATATATTCAGTCTCTACCCATAAGGATACGCAACAGTTTTATTTCCATCAGAAAGTGAAAAGCGTAAGTAAGAAATGGGAAGGGACCGATAAAGATTCAATAATCAAGAAGGCTTTCAGATCTGAAGTTTATTCCCCATCATGGATAAAGGTTAGTACCATTTATTGATTTGATTTTAATGTATGTGAAAACCATGAATTCCTAAGATCCTAATTGTGTTCTAGTATGATGAATCATAATGTAAAGGACACAAATTTTGTTTACACAAGGATCTCGAAGAAAGCGGGTATTTTAAAGATATGCCACCTTCGATCCTAGAAAGTCATCTAGTAGTGATGGGAGCGTTGCAGAGAATGTCGAGGAGGATTAGGGCTCCGGGAAGGGACAAAGGGGCAACCTCAAGGTCAAAGCTAGAAGAAGACGACGATGAGGAAGATGATTTTACCTTGAAATGGATGTTAGATGTGATACAGGGTAATGGTAAGGAGAAGGAACGAAGTGGAACAGAAGCTTCAAACCATGGAGAAGAAGAATACGAATGCTTGGAGGACGAGGTTCCTGATGAATCTAAACCTTAGCCTGACACTGACACTACCTCTGACCCGTCCTGCTTTGCAATATTCTTAGTTCTAAAAAAAATTGCTCTGCTTCTGCTTCTGATTTTCTATGAACTCTTCATTCAGCAATTTGCATGGCTTGAAGTTGAAACCCTTCAATCTTAATCCATTTCCGTGATATTCCGCTTGTAATTTGGTACATGCGATATCTTTTTGTTTTGTTATTTTCTCTAGATCTGTAGTGGTAGAATAAAAAAAGAAATAAAAGATGAGAATATCAAAAAGTTACTAATTAAAAAACTTAATAATAGATAATATTAATAAATACTCTAAAAAGATACATTATTTAATAGTTGTTGAAGTACTCAAAAGACAGTGAAGGACAGCTTAGAAATCTTGTAAATATGCTAACATGGCTTTTCCAAAGATATTATAAATGTTGACAATGCAGCACAACCGTCTAAAATGTTGCTTGGGTAAAAAAAAAATTAATAAAAATTAATAAAGTTTAATAAGCACTTTTATCATAGAGAGTTATTAGGTATTCATTGTTTAAAATTAAAAATATTAATTGTTTTAAAAAAAATTGTTTAACAGTCCTCCTAATTAATTAAAAATACTCTATGTTAAACTGAATTTATTTCACACTAAACGAAGTTTCAGCCAAAATTATTTATAGAGCACTTTGACTATAAGCTTTTCTAATAACAAAATAAGTTAATTTAATTTATTTTACTTAAAAAAAAAACTTATAATCAATACTATAGAAAGAGCATGTGGCTAAAAGGTATTTTTTAAAGTATCAAATAAACTAGTTCATACGAGCACTAAAAAAATTTAAAACTCCCAAAAGCATTAAATGCATGTGTCTTTTTAGTTTCTTCACACTTTAAGCTGTTACTTAAGAGGATTGTTATACTGATTTTTCATGAGAATTTAACATTTCTCTTTATATATTCGTATATATATAATAACAAATTAATAAATATTTAATAATTCATTAAATATTAAAAAATATAGTATCAAAATAAATTTTGTTTTGTAATTTATTTTTTAAAAATTCGCTTCCTTTTTTAAGATTTAACATTTCTCTTTTTGTATCGGTATAAATATTATAAAAAAATAAAAAATATTTACCTAACTCATTAAATTATAAAAATATAGGATTAACATCATTTTTTTATTATTTTTTTTCAACATTTTCTTCCTGTTTTCAGAATTTCATATTTTTTTATATTGGTGTGAATATAATAAAAATAAATATTTAACAACTTATTAAATTATTAAAAGAATATAATATAAAAAAATTATTTTTATTCTTCCTTTCATAAAATTTTATTTTCTTTCAAAAGTTAACATTTCTATTTTTATAATAGTATAAATATAAAAATATTAATAAATATTTAATAATTCGTCAAACTTACAAAAAAGATATAATATCAAAATAAATTTTTATTATTTTATTTTGGCATTTTTCTTTCTTTTAGAATTTAAATCTATTTTATTGGTATAAATATAAAAATATTAATAAATATTTAATTATTCATCAAATTAAAAAAATATTATCAGAATAATTTTTTTTACAAGAATAATTTTCTTTTGTAGTTTATTTTTTGGCATTTAGCTCCCCTTTTTCGGAAATTAACTTAACCAAATCACTCATTATATAGAATAAATTTTATATTCTGGCAATGAATGCTTCATTACATGCCAGTCCCTGGCTCTGCCTATTACTCTCTCTCTTTTCTCTTCCTCTTTCTCTTTCTCACCGAAGAGTCTGAGATAAATAAAACTGTGTTGTGGTTGTGCAGAATCATGAGCATAGAAGAGAAGAGTTGCTGCACCTTCAAGGGAACGAACTCAGCGAACTCGGGTCCGTTTTCCCTTCTATTCCTCCCATTTTTGTGTTTTGTTTTTCCACTGGCTTTCTGGGGTTTACGGTTTTTTTGGTACATACAAAATGAAATGACTTGAGAAGCGTTTTAGGCTTTGCGTTCTCTTGTATATTGCCCTTTATTTGACAATGTAGGTTCTGCAATTTTGCCTTGCCTATTCAAAACCCATTGAGCTACTGGCTTGGGGCAAGCTCTTGCATTTTGATGGTGGTTTCACCCTCCGTTCTCTCTTTGTTATTTTCTTTGCATTCTCGGTTTTGGGTTTTATTATGGCACTGCTTTATGTAGTTGGGTTATTTTACTTACCTGTTTCCATCACTCCAACACCCACCAGAAAGATTAAAAACAAAAAAAAAAAGAAAATCGTGCTTCTCTCTCTTTTTTTTTTTTAAACAATTATTTTCTTTTCCCTCACGGCTCACGGTTTTGGGTTATGTGGTTAGGTTATTTACTAACCTGTCATATAGAAATTGAGGCATTGTTACCGGAGATCAGCTAGGTGGTGGTGCAAGCATTACTGTGTGCATCATCCACATATTTGTATTTGAAACTTGCGTAATCCATGATGTATATCCCATATTATCCTCGTGATGCATGAATCACAGGTTCTCACAGAATGGTTTATTACAAGCACCAAATTTTATAGACATTTCTTGACAGTTTTGGAGCATCCAATTTGAGTTGTGAAATTAACAATGCAGCTGATATAGGGTTGAACAGAAGAATTTCAATCTTTTCACTTCAACATCCTTTTTTCCTCCTCCCCCCCCCCCCCCTGCTATAACTACTGCTATTCTGTTATCCCTTTCTGTGAGGACTGGTCTTATGGCACCTCCTCTAATTCTAAAGTGCCATAGATTATGAGTGTTATATGCCAACCAGCTGTCTCGATACCCTATTCATAAAGAGAAAAATGATGAAAAATAAATGAAGTATGTTTAGCTATATCTTCTTAAATTCGCAATAATGCAATTTGCATGGGAATTGAAGTGGATGGAATTGTCTGAGAGGTTAATGTAATTGAGAATCTTCTGTATCCTGATAGTCAGGATGACATACATATAGTGAGGAGGGGCTTGAATATTTAACAGGCTATTGCTACCCTTAAGTTGGTTATTTTTTAATTAAAAATAATGCTTAGTTTGGCTAACTATATGCCAATCAGAGTATAATCTTAGTATTTTTCTTTTCTGGCCAACACACACCACACATAATCAATTATAGATTTTGTTGTCATCATCTTTTTATTTTTGATAAAATTTGTCCTAAATTGAGGCATCTTGATTATAGATATTTTTGGCAGATGATAAATACTGTGTTTAAATCGCCAAATGACAGCCATGGACTTTGTAAATTTGTTAAAAGGTTTCCATATAGTCATGTTGAACTTCATTTATTTGCACTTGGAGATGACAAAGTTCAACCTAAGAATGCTGTTAAATTTCAATACAGGTTTTCTTCTTGACCCTGCAAAATGTGGGGTGCTGAATTTGCAAGACAAACAAAGAATAGTTCATGAGATTGCTCGACAGGCTAAAGATGCCCCAAATATGCTTCAATCCTTTACTCGCAGGGAACTTCTAGAAATAATCTGTGCTGAAATGGGCAACGAGAGGAAGTACACAGGATATACTAAGAGTCAAATGATAAAACATCTTCTTAAGATAATTTCTAAGAAACCGAAGTTGCACATTATCCAAGATTCTCTTGCCCATTCTCCTGCCAAGAGTTGCATTGGATCTAAAAGGAAAAAAGCACATGCATCCCAAGATTTACATTATACTCCTCTGGGCAATAGTAAAGAGGAAACAGTAAAAATTTTACAGTGTCAGAATGTTGCATGCAGAGCCACATTGAATCCAGAAGACTCTTTTTGTAAGAGATGTTCTTGTTGTATTTGTCATTGTTATGATGATAACAAAGATCCTAGTTTGTGGTTGACTTGCAGCTCTGATCTTCCCAATGAGGAGTCATGTGGAATGTCATGCCATTTGCAATGTGCTTTGAGTAATGAAATGTCTGCTATTTTGAAGGGCAGTTGTGCTACAAAGTTGGATGGAAGCTTCTCTTGTGTATCTTGTGGAAAAATAAATGACTTAATGAGGTGAGTAGGTTACATACTTAATATATATACAAGTAAAATATGCATAGATGCACTCATACAAACACACACACAGATAGATATCCCATTAATTACTTGTCAGCTGTTCATATGTTAATGGGCAAACTTATGCACAAAAAAAGTGTTATTGGCAGAGTCATATTGGTTTCTGTGCAGCAGTTTGAGGCACCTCGTGTACCATGCCCTTGGAAAGCATCCCACAGAACTCTGCTGGTAGCATTTTTGCACATGTATGCATGTGTATAGGCTGTGACCAAGCTGTGGTTTCTGAAATACCTGCTCTCTATTTAACTTAGGGTTGCTTGGATTACTTTGAGAAATGAGTAAACCATGTAACCAACCTAATATTAACTCATGTAACTTAAATTATCATCTATTGACTCTCGTGTGTTTCCTCTCCCTTGCCCCACCCAACCCAGGAAAAAAAAGAAGATAGTTTAGAATGATTTTTGGAGAAACCATTAAAAAAAGGACCTTACTCTCAATGGTTTTATTGAAAATTTAGTTTTTGGTAGAGCTCAATGACATTGATTGATTCATGTAGCCAAAGCCAACTGCACCTAGCGGGATAAGGCTTCATTTTTGTAGTTGTTGTAGAATGATTTGCTTATACAACATCGTTTGGAATTGGCATTTGACTACGTGAATGGATATTTGGATTTTACAGGACATGGCGAAAGCAATTATTGGCTGCCAAAGAAGCCAGAAGATTGGATATACTCTCTTTGAGAATATCCTTGGCTCACAGAATTCTCATAGGAACAGAAGTATACAAGGAAGTACAGAAGATTGTAGAAACTGCTCTCAAATTACTGGACAATGAAGTAGGGCCTCTGGATCATGAATGTGCAAGGATGACATGTGGCATTGTGAGCAGGCTCTCATGTGGTGCTGAGGTTCAGAAGTTGTGTTCTACTGCAATTGAATGTTTTGATTCAAAGTTTTCTGGTCTCTTTAATTGTGCGGAAAAGAAAGATGCACCAAGTAAGTTTTTGTGTATTTTTTAAAGGTCAGCTGATTGAGCTTCTAATTGGAAGACAGGACCAGATATTACCTGATCTCCTTGTTAGTTACACTTTAGCACAGTAGTCAGTCAAAGTGCAAACAGCCTTGTAGCACTGTTAAACTATGGTATAGCAAGTAGATACTGGGTTAGTTCTTGAAATTTTGGATCCAAAATAGCATTTATTAGTATTTTTTATTTGTATCAGAGTGCATAACTCACCAAAGGCTTGCTATAGCTGCTTTAAAATATGAGAGAAATGAAAAAGTGGGGAATGTAAAGGGGAACAAAATAATTTTACTTTTCTGCAGTTAGTGGTTGTAGCAGAGATGAAAAGCTAAATGGATTACACGCCCATGTCCCTTGGTAGTCATAATTATTGAGATGAAAGAGATTGCATTCTTTCTACAGTTTGTTATTTGTTTGACATCATGTGGGGAGACATAGAAGTAAACTAATCGAGCCATTAGACTATACTGTAAAAAGAATGAAAATAATTACTAGCCCATCTTCCATCTTGTTAAGTACTATCCCAACAGATTATTATAAATAGTTTTTTATTTCGTTTGTCCTATAATCACTTCTCCAAGTTCATTTCATAGAGAGATAATATCATCAGCAGAAAACAACACTGATTTGATTAGTTTTCCGCAATAGGAGATAAACATACAATTTATTTCCTGTATTAGTTAATTTTGCTTTTCAATTTTCTAGACTCATTTGGATTCTTATAATTTATTTTGGCAGCATTCTCTATACGTTTTGAAGAGTGTCTTCCTACCTCAGTGGTCATTGTGCTAGAATACAGAGATAAACTTTTAAAGAACTTCCTAGGTTGCAGGCTTTGGCACCGAACATCAACAATGGACTACCCTGAACAACCCTCCTTCATTGTTTTGAGGCCAGAGAAAAGGTTCAGGTTAGAAAACCTCCGTCCTTCAACTGAGTACTTCTGCAAGGCTTCTTTGTTCAGCAGCACAAGGATTTTGGGTGCTGCAGAAGCTAAATGGTTTACACCTTGCGAGGCCACGAGTGGTGGGGATCATTCAAGGTCACGTGGTAGATCCGCAGTTACTGCTATAGAAACATGTGCACAGAATAAAAACAAGATAAATATTGAAAGTCATCATAAGGTAGAATTTGCCAGCTCTGACATCAAGTTATCCTCTGGAGACCATCCTGCAAAACATCTCTTTCTGGACATCAGGGGCAGGTTTGAAGAGTTCCTTGCCAAGCCTCCACCGGTTGAACCATTTTCATACAAAAATTTTGCTGCGGTTTCACCTCACACACCATCAGAGTCCAATGAAATGAGACAAATTACTGGTTTGGGTTCAAGGAAGCGCTTGGAGGAAAACAATTACGAGTATTCTGTGAGGGTAGTCAAATGGTTAGAGCATCAAGGGAACATAGATGAAGTCTTCAGAGTAAAATTTCTCACTTGGTTCAGCCTCAAAGCTACTCCACAAGAGAGAAGGGTGGTTAGTGCGTTTGTTGATGCATTGATTGATGACCCAGCAAGCTTAGCAGACCAGCTAATATACACTTTCATGGACGAGATATGTTGCGAGCACAAACCTTAGTAGGAGTGGGTTCTGCACTCTGCCCATACGGCACAAGATATTTAGCAAGTTATAGATACTGTCTTTGTGGGAGTTGTAGGGGCAGGTCCATAGCTCTGGTGTTTCCATTGTTCCCTAGATGGGGAATGGGGTGCATCAATTTATGGTCTTTACCATTTTATTTTCGTTGACGGGTTGCTCTGTGGACTGATTATTGGATCCATATTACATATTCCCTCTAAGCTCTAGGGCCCTCTAGCTTATATAATAATAATACTTTATAGTAACAATATAAACAAAAGTTATCAACACCAGTCTATAATGTATGAGAAAGCGATAACTGCAATGTTCCAGATCATTCTGGTGTAATTGAAACAAAAAAATAAAAGCATTTGCAGTGGAAGTCTATAATATAGATATGAAATCATTTATATTTTTTTGGCTTAATCTGAACCTAGTGGCCTATTAAAATATGTTTTGATGAAAAAGTTTAGAAAGAAAAGAGAAAGGAGGAGGATTTACATGATAATATTCCACTGTAGAAAAGTGTGAATAGGGAGAATGCTTATTTAAAATGAACATCTTTTCCTTCTTTTTTCTACCTTCCAAACTCTTCAATTTAGGTACGTTTGAATTAAATGAGAATGAAAAGAAAGAGAATGTTTATTTTTAAATTTTAAATTTAAAATAGGCCTTTTCCTTATTTTTTTTCTCTATTTCTAATAAATTCAAACATAACCTAGGTGCTCCAGGATGAGGAAGAAAATCTCAAGTTCAGCATGTCTCTTATGCCAAAGCATTTAAACATGATTACACCCACATATCTGCTCCAGAAAGGTGGTTAGACAGTTTTACAGTCACTAGCCATAACATGCATGGACCTTGTATCTGCACTAGTATTTTACACTGCAATTCAGGAAGAGTAGCATACAAATTGGACGTCAACTAATGATTTATACTGAATCGGCGCATGCCAGTAAGCTGAACAGATTCCTAACAACTTTTCAGGATGTTCGATGTATAGAACATACACTAACACAGCAAAGCTGCATCCTTGGCATTCATCTATGCAATGACTTCTTATTTAACCTGGAAGTTTTTTCACCAGTTGAACATTCATTCCCACAATAACATCGTGATGAGCTCTTCATGAAACTCCCAGCAGTCATCATACATTTTCTGCATCGTTAGCAGCTTCATTGAATGCAGCAGCCAAGTACTCAGCCAGGCTTGGTTGAGAATTGGGCTTGACAGAAGCAGCTGAAGATCCTCCCGGTTTTGTACTTGTTGACTTTGAAGTCCAGGATTTAGAACTCTCAGGTGTATATAAAGTATTTAAAGAAGCATCTGTTGCCTTCCATATGACAGGTTTCAAAAGCCTCCATGGATCTTCAACCATGGACCTCTTGTAAAACCGATGATCTGGACCACTAGCTCTGTCCTCGTTGGAGCAACGACCATGAGAACTTGATCCTCGTCCACAATACTGTCCTGAAACAGGGCTTCTGGTGTTGTAACGGAAGCCCCTGCCTCTACCTGGACTAGGGCTAGGACTGTTCCTGTATCCTGGAAAAGGATTGGGACTGTGGCTGGGCCGGTTAATTATACCCTGTCCAGAGTTATATAATGGACCACCTGACGGTTCAAATCGAGGACTTGGATAAGTACTACCACTTGATGGACAGAATGGAAAGTTATAGGGAGCAGGGCCTCTAGATCCATTCCAAACCTGGTTTCTATAGGGTGCTGGCGATACTTGAGTGGGAGAGGGAGTCATCTGTGGATTCAATGATTCTGTTACATTCAATGAATGTGAATTGTCAGAGAGGAAAAAGAAGGAGAAGTTAAATCTAGAAGTTGATCAGAGTACATGACAGAAACTCCAGGCAGTTAATACTAAGATCATAGCAATACAATAAGATACAATAACTAAAAAAACAATGTGGCGCACCTCAATTCAACCATTGTATAATGAAAATAGACCAGAGAAACTTCTCATACATTAAAGAGAAAACCGAAGTTTTGGTCGTTGAAAGATTGGGTCTACATCAATTGAATCCTCCAAAAATTAGTTACAGCAATCTCCAAATTACACTCAAACAAGTCCTTCTGTTGACTAAATTGATATGCTTTGATTGAGTCAAATTTAAAAATGTAGTCAATTGATGTAAATAATCTTCTAAGAACCGAATTGATGTAAACTCAATATTTCAAGGGGAAAAAAATCAATTTACTCTACACTATAAACGTAAAAAAAGGGGGCCGGGGGAGTAAAGTCCTTATTTCAGTATGCATGGATGTAATATGAGTAACATCAGCATAACTCAGGTTTAGTTGCCCAATGTTACATGTATCTCTAGAAAGACTCTGCTGGTTGACAATGCTTGGGTAGTTACTTATCAAATTAACGTATACCAACTTTAAATAAATGATAATGGATAGACATAAGAGTACCTGGATGTGGTGATGAAAATCGCGCCATAGGGGAACCACCAACATTTGGAGGAGGAAAATTATCTGGTGCAACCTGGATATTGGCATTGCTCCTTTTGTTAGTAGAGAATGCAGCCATTGGATCTGTATAAAAGTCAAATCTTGGAGCAGCATATGATTTATCCCGTGAAGGCATAGTTGAAGAAGCTTCAATTAGGGGGTTTGAGAGAAAACCAGGCATCCCAGAACCAGAAACTTCGACACCACCAGAAGCTTCAGCTAGATCAGCTTGCATGCGCATTTCTTTCAGCCTCTTCTTTCTTTGCTCTGAATCCTCCATGTAACCTGAGAAGCAAAAACACAATTACAGTCACAACTCACAATAAGGACAACAGCCATCACACGTATGTCACAAAGAGCAAATTTAAACCATGCTCCTGAACACCATGGAAGCAGCAAAACAAAAGCAAAAGAACAACTCCTTGTGGCTCATGCTCTTTTGTTTTCATTTATTTAATTAAACAAAGAAACTCATGAACAGTTAGTTTTCCAAGTAAAAAACAGCAATCATCTCTCGTTGTAGATTGTTATTCTATAAACCCATTACCCATATCACAAAATGCCAGGGATAACAAAGTCAAAACAAGAACATGGTCACTCACAAACCCTAAAGGGTCCGCAAAATGAGATCACAATATGATAAAAAAATTCGAACCTACACAGAATACAACCAGCAAAAACTACAAATATTTCTGTATAGTCAGAATATATCTTGAAAAATTGGAATATATCCAGTTTACTGCAACTTAAAAGTATGAAAATTTCAAAAATCTAAGATTGGGATAAACCCCCAAATCGAATTCTAATACATTTGAGCAATCAAACACAGGGTAACGAAACAATCTCAGTAAAAGAATAACAAGAGAAAGAGAAAGAACCTGATTATATACGAAGGGAAGGAAGCGGAGAGAGAAGGGTGGTTGCCGGCGTTTCCACCACCGGGATCGGAATGGAGGCTATTGCAGTTGCAGAGCGATTCTTCACTTGCTGCTTTCTTCTTTGTTCATTCATGTGTTGGGCTATTTGTTTGCCCCTTCTTTCCTAGAAATTGATTTTGGGCCGTTTTTGTTGGTTCACTTGAAAGGCCCATAATAAAAAATCTGAACAAATCCTTACAAATAAGATATTCTTTCTGTACCCGGTCTATTAAATGAGTATGGATGTGCTTATTGATGTGATATAATATTATTAGTGAAAAATATAAAAATAAATATAATTTGTTAGATAAATAAATAAATTACTTATGATTAAAAAAATAAATTATAAATAAATATATTATATTATCTATCCAAACTATTATAAAGAAAATTATTATTTTTAGTCTCTATTTTTTAATTTTTTAAAAATTATTAATAATTAATTTAATATAAATAAAAAATTATAAAATTATAAACATAAATATTTTTTTAATAATTATATTCAATATTAACAATTATTTTTAGATAGAGAAAGTTATTTTTTTATACACAAAATTATAATTAACTTTAATATATTTTATATTCTTTTTGAGAGACACAATAACACCTCACAATATTTTGGTGATAAGATTTAACATTTTTGAACTTGAAGCTGATTTTTTATTTGGTAAAATAAGATGAGATAAAATCCCAAAAAAAAAAAATTCCCACAACTTAGAGGGTGTTTGAGAAAGATTTTTTTTACGGGAATAAACAACTTTTTTTTATGAAAAAAGCTTTTTCTTCTTTTTCTAACATGCTTGCGAAAATGTTTTTTGCACACCAAAATGCTCCACCATTTTTACACCAAACAGTCACCTATGCAACTTGAAGCCACTGTGTTGCAAACAGTATAAAAAAGTAAAGTCACATCAGTGGGAATAATGTCAAATATGATTCTATAGTTCAAAAGCTCATTATTTCTTTCTCTCTCTTCAATTCAAATTCTCTCTCTTCATTCATCTCCGTTCGCACTCAGTCTAGTGCTCCTTCAACCGCTTCTTCTTTTCCCAACTAGCAAGTTCTTTTCCAACAAATATTTAGCTTGCAAGTTAGTCTTCAATCGGTTATAAATGCTTTTTTTTTAAGTGGTTTGAAAAGTGACTATTTAGGAAATTAACAAAATATTTTATTTATAATATACTATCAATGGTTTGAAAAAGGCCATGGTTATCATCAATGGAAATGTACTATCGGTGGTGGTCATGAGTTAGTAAACTTATCGCATAATACTTCATTAACCAGTTTTTTTTGCTACATTAACCACTTTTTACACGCTGTTAACCACTTAAATGGAACTTGTAACATTTGACATTTTCAAATCTCATACTGCTTCAAAACTAGCCACACCCTTTAAAACTGCACCCTTTAAAAACTAGTCATATTCAAACCCCATTGTACTTTATTAACCACTTTGTACACTACATTAATTACTTTTTTACACGTTGTTGACCACTTAACCTGCACTTGCAATATTTGGCCTTTCGAAACCTTATGCTACTTCATTAACCACATTTTATATTACATTAACAACTTTTTGCACGCTGTAAACCACTTAACTTTTACCCTTTACAACTAGCCATATCCAAATCTCATTGTACTTTATTAACCACTTTGCACACTACATTAATAACTTTTTTATGCACCGTTAACCATTTAACTTGTACCTGTAACATTTGACATTTTCATACCTCATGCTGCTTCATTAGCCACTTTTCACATTACATTAACTACTTTTGTATATGCTGTTAACCACTTAACCTACAACCTTTATAACTAGTCACATCCAAACGTCATTGTGCTTTATTAACCACTTTGCACACTACATTAACCACTTTTTTACACGTTATTAATCACTTAACATGCACCTGTAACATTTGGCATTTTCAAACCTCATGCTGCTTCATTAACCACTTTTCACAGTACATTAACCACTTTTTTGCATACTGTTAACCACTTAACCTGTACCCTTTAAAACTACCCATATCCAAACGTCATTATGCTTTATTAACCACTTTACATACTATATTAATCACCTTTTTATACACTGTTAACCACTTAACCTACACTTACAACATTTGGCTTTTCCAAACCTCATGCTGCTTCATTAACTACTTTTTGCACTACATTAATTACTTTTTTGTACGTTATTAACCATTTAACCTGCACCATTTAAAATTAGTCACATTCAAACCTCATTGTGCTTTATTAACCACTTTTCATACTACATTAATCATTTTTTACATGCTGTTAATCACTTAACTTGCACCTGTAACATTTGATATTTTCAAACCTTATGCTGCTTCATTAACCACTTTTAGCAATACATTAACCATTTTTTTGCACGTTGTTAACCACTTAACCTGCACCCTTTAAAACTAGTCATATCCAAACCTCATTGTGCTTCGTTAGCCACTTTTTGTACTATATTAACCAATTTTTTGCACGCTATTAATCGTTTAACCTGCATCTGCAACATTTAGCATTTCCAAATCTCATGCTACTTTATTAACTACTTTTCACAGTACATTTATTATTTTTTTACACAGTATTAACCACTTAAGTTGCACCTCTAAAACTAGCCACATCCAAACCTCATTGTGCTTCATTAACCACTTTTCGTATTACATTAACAATTTTTTTTCACGTTATTAATCATTTAAGCTGCACCTTCAAAACTTGTAACTTTTAAACTTCTTGGTACTTTATTAACTGCCTTTCACATTACATTAATCACTTTTTTGCATGCTGTTAACAATTTAATTTGCACCCTTCAACACTAGCCACATCCAAACCTCATTGTACTTCATTAACTACTTTTCACACTATATTAACTATTTTTTTACACGCTATTAGCCACTTAACTTGCACCTTTCAACACTAGTAACATCCAAATCTCATTGTACTTCATTAATCACTTTTCACACTATATTAATTACTTTTTTGCACGTTGTTAACTACTTAACTTGCACCCTTCAACACTAGCTATATCCAAGTCTCATTGTACTTCATTAATCACTTTTCATACTATATTAACCATTTTTTTTCACGTTGTTAACCACTTAACTTGCACCAGTCAACACTAGACATATCCAAATCTCATTGTGCTTCATTAACCACTTTTCACACTACATTAATCACTTTTTTCACACGTTAACCACTTAACCGTCACTTTTAATATTAACCACTTCCAAACCTTTTAAGGCTTAACTAACCATTTTTCACTCTACATTAACTAATTTTTTATACGTTGTTAACCACTTAAATTCTACCTTCAAGTGATGAAACATCCAAATTACTCTCTAAATAATGACATAAAGCAACTTTTAACTTCAGAGTAAATTATAAGAAATTTTGCATTGCTCCTAAATAAGTGGTTAACTCAGTTTGAAAAAAGTGATTAATTTAGTTTAGCAAGTAGTTAATTGAGCAAATTAAAGGACTTTGATTCACTTTTGGATGGTCAAGTGATGGAACCCTTCAAATGAACCTCCAAAACATGTCATAAAGTAACTTTTAACATGAGAGTAAATTATGAGGGATTTTGCACCACTCTCACATGATCCTAAAAAAGTGTTTAACATAGTATAAAAAAGGAGTTAATTTAGTTCGGTAGGTGGTGACCAAATTAGTGGACTTTGGTCCATTTTTAAATGGTCAAGTGATGAAACACCCAAAATGACCCTCCAAATAATGACATAAGCAACTTTCAACATGAGACTAAATTATAAAGGATTTTGCACTGCTTCCACATGATCCCAAGTAAGTAGTTAACTTAAAGTAAAAAAAAGTGGTTAATTTAGTTCAGTATGTGGTTAAATGACCAAATTGTTAGACTTTGATCTACTTTTGAATGGCCAAGTGATGGAACCCTCCAAATGATCCTCCAAAACATGTCATAGTTCTATTTTCAACTTGAGTGTAAATTATGAGTGATTTTGGACATCTCTCACATGATCCCAAAAAAATGATTAACTCAGTGTAAATAAGTGATTAATTTGGTTCAGCAAGTAGTTAATTGACCAAATTACTGGACTTTGGTCCACTTTTAAATGGCCAAGTGATAGAATACCCCAAACGACCCTCCAAATAATGACATAAACTAACTTTCAACATGAGAGTAAATTAGAAGGGATTTTGCACTGCTCCCACATGATCCTAAGTAAGTGGTTAACTCAATGTAAAAAAATAGTTAATTTAGTTCAGCATGTGCCTAAATGACCAAATTGTTGGACTTTGATCCACTTTTGAATGACGAAATGATAGTACCCTCCAAATGATCCTCCAAACACATGTCAAAGTACTACTTTCAACATGAGTGTAAATTATGAGTGATTTTGGACATCTCTTATATGATACCAAAAAAGTTGTTAACTCATTGTAAATAAATGGTTAATTTAGTGTAGCAAGTTGTTAAATCATCAAATTATTGAAATTTTGTCCATTTTCCATGAGATCAATGTACCATTGGTTAAATCGGTGTAAAAAACTAGTTAATTTAGTATTGTATGTGGTTAAATTTGTATTGTATTCCATTATTTCACCAATTAATATAGAATTTATAGAGGCATAATTGCCTTAATAATTATTGCAAAATGAATATATAAGATGTGTGCGCATTTAGAATTAAAAAATTATGTACATTTTGAGTGATACATACAAAATTCATGTACAATATGTACACTCTCAATTAAAAACCCTTATGTAAAACTTAATGACACGGTGACATAACCCAGTGAGTTTTGCGTTTCTCAACACTTCATCCCTTGTCTCGGTATCCTTGTGTAATACCCATCCGCATAATAAATGTTGTCGAATCTGGTTGATATCCTCATGTAGGATGAAATTTAAATAATGTCATAGTATTATGTATTAATGTTACTCAACCAAAACTTAAACAATAGTATTTACCAATGTATAGTCTAGCATACTCTTGTCTCCCCATTTTTTTATGCCATCACACATCTCCAAATACTTCAGCTCGTAGATGTTGCAATCATGGCTATGTTAATGAAATATAGTTTAGCAAGAAAAACCATGTAAAATGCATTTAATGAGTATATCATTTAAACATTTATAAAAAACTAGCTATTCACCCATTACGTTGCTTTGGCAAATCAAGTAGTTACCTACAATAGCATGGTAACAACTACTGAATTCAAATGTTTTCATTAACAATAAAAGTTAAAGATAGAAGGCACGAAAGTTTCTTAAAGGAAGAACACTAATATATTCACTTTTGGTTTTGCACGTTAGTTTTAACTTAAAAGTTGTATATCATAGATGCGAAGTTTTGTAATCCTTATGGACTAATCTTCCAAGTTCTATGGCCAAAGAAAGCAAAGATTATTATATGAATGCTAAAACCAAGTCAGTTACAAGAGATATGCATCATGTTAAATTGTAGCTTCTACTGAAAATGTGCTAATATGAAGTCAATGTGCTAAAAAAGTGCTTAACTAAGTGTTGGAACTGGTTAACTTAATAAAGATTTTCATCTTAGAGTAGAAAAGTGGTTAATTAGTATTAGAAGTGGTCAACTAATAAAGTGATTAACTCAGTGTAAAAAATGATTAATTTAGTATTAGAGGTGGTTAACTTAATGAATATTTTTGTCTCCGAGTAAAAAAGTGATTAATTAAGAGTTAAAGATGGATAACTCAATGAAGTGGTTAAATCAGTGAAAAAAATTATTTATTTAATGTTAAAAGTGGTTAAATGAATAAATTTGTCTATCTCAAAGTAAAAAAATGGTTAATTAAGTGTCAAAGGTGAATAACTAAATAAAGTAGTTAATTCAATGTAAAAAAATAGTTAATTTAGCTTTGGAAGTGGTTAATTCAATGAAGATTTCCATCGCTAAGTAAAAAATGTGGTTAAATAAGTATTAAAGGCAAATAACTCAATGAAATGGTTAAATCAGTGAAAAAAGCTATTAATTTAGTGTTAAAAGTGGTTAAATGAATGTATTTTTTCATCTCAGAGTAAAAAAGTAGTTAATTTAATATTTGAAGTGATTAATCCAATGAAGATTTCCATCTCAGAATAAAAAAAGTAGTTAATTAAGTGTTAAAGGTAGATAGTTGAATGAAGTGGTTAACTCAGTGAAAAAAAAGTGGTTAATTTAGTATTTGAAGTTGTTAATACAATGAAGATTTCCATCTCCAAGTAAAAAATATGATTAATTAAGTGTTAAAGGCAGATAACTCAATGAAGTAGTTAAATCAGTGAAAAAATAGTTTATTTAATGTTAAAAGTGTTTAAATGAATGAATTTGTCCATTTCAGAGTAAAAAAGTGATTAATTACGTATCAAAGGCGGATAGCTGAATAAAGTGGTTAACTCAGTATAAAAAAATGATTAATTTAGTGTTTGAAATGGTTAATTCAATAAAGATTTCCATCTCCAAGTAAAAATGTGGTTAATTAAGTGTTAAAGGCGGATAACTCAATGAAGTGGTTAAATCAATAAAAAAAATAGTTTATTTAATGTTAAAAGTGGTTAAATGAATGAATTTGTCTATCTCAAAGTATAAAAAGTGATTAATTAAGTGTTAAAGCAGATAGCTAAATAAAGTAGTTAATTCAGTGTAAAAAAGTGGTTAATTTAGTGTTGAAAGTGGTTAACTCCATGAAAATTTCCATCTCCAAGTACAAAGTGGTTAATTAATTGTTAAAGGCAGATAACTCAATGAAGTGGTCAAATCAGTGAAAAAAAAGTGATTAATTTAGTGTTAAAAGTAATTAAATGAATGAATTTGTCAATCTCAGAGTAAAAATATAGTTAATTAAGTAGTAAAGGCAGATAGTTGAATAAAGTGGTTAACTCAGTGTAAAAAAGTAATTAATTTAATGTTGGAAATGGTTAACTCAATGAAGATTTCTATCTCAGAGTAAAAAAGTAGTTAATTAAGTGTTAAAGGTAGATAGCTGAATGAAGTGGTTAATTGAATGAAGTTTTCCATCACTGTGTTAAGAAGTGGTTAATTAAGTATTAAACATGGCTAAGTCATATACAAAAGTGGTTAACTTAATGTTAAAAGTGGTTTACACATTGCACATTGTACACTACAAGAGTCCCTTTTTCAGCATTTCAATTTTTGAACCTTTAAAGTTTCCAACTTTTCAAGTTTATGAATGTGTGCGCTTGCATTTGAAGTTTTCAAGTTTCCAACTTTTAAATGTCTATGGTTTAGGGTTACATTCTTTATCACATTATGCCATCTAAATTTACATAAATTTACCTACAATTCTGTTATATGCACACCATATTTGCATACAATTCTTTTATTTGCATATTGCCAAAGAAAATGAAGAAAGATAAATTGGAAGGAAAAGAAAACAACCAAGAAAACAAACAAAAAGCCAAAAGGAAACAAAAACTAACCTTCACCTGCAAATTAGATAGTGAAACTTCATGTCAGAGTGACATTCACCTTCACCTCTAGTAGGAGAAGACGGTGACTGACGACGGATAACACAAGTGACAGTAGCTTAGAGAAAGGGAACGACCATGGGAGAGGGATGGAGTTGGAGATGTGAGGCACGAAGATGAAATGACCTAATGAATTGAAATGAAATTATATAACCCCACTACATGGAGCTGACACAGTGGACAAAAGGGATGACATGGCTGAGGTGTAAAAATGGTAGAGGAAATATAGTGTGCAAATAACAGAACTGTTAACTTTTTTAAATAAATTATAATTTGTGATTAGTTTGATTATGTTGAAAAACGGATTATAATTTTTTAAGCTAACATTTGAACATTATGATTATAATCTTATTTTAATTATTTTGGTGTTGGGCACAAATTTACTAAGTTATCCAATACAATTTTACTACATTTAATCTAAACAAATCATTCCATACCCTTTTTAGTAATTTACTATATAAAAGTGATTTTTTTATACCATCCAAAAAAACATATTATCTTAAAATCACTTTTTAATTAACACATCCAAATATGAAAATGATTTTATCATAATCAATTTTAAAGAAAATCAATTATACATATAATCGATTATTGAAATAATCTTTTTTTCACAGTTAATCCAAACACATACTTAATATGGGCTCATTATGAAAGTTTCTTTGGGGGCCAAAAAAAAGATTAAATCCCAATTTAGTTTTTCAAATATTATGTCGACATCAATTTAGTTCTTAAATTATAGAAAGTGACATCATTTTAATCCTCCAAAAAAATTGACATCAATTTAATCCTTCAATTATCAAAAAATATCATCAATTTAGTTCCTCAATTATACAAAATTAACATCAATTTAGCCTCTCAACTATGGAGATTATATCTGTTTAGTAGCTATTCGTACATAGAAGGATGATTTTAATATTATCTTTCATGATCCAAAAATTAAATTGATGTCGATATTTTTTAAAGGATTTAAGTGATAGCGACACAATCTTTAAAAGATCAAATTAAAAGTTTACTCAATAAATAATGATGGTTGATTGGTTAAAAGAATTTATATTTTAAAGATGATAAAAGCCCATATCACAAAACCTAGAACAAGTGTGCAAAGTCAAATCTATTTTTTCTCTATGACTCTTTGCATGATGAATAAAAGAAAGTGTTACTTCAAATGAACTTATAAATCTTTTACATACAAATAACATGACACTAATCATCGTCTTTATTATAATGAGCTCTTTTCTTTCTCATTTTCCATGTTTATATGACCTCCTATAAAAAAAAATACTTTTTAAAAATATAAAATATAGTTGAAGAATAAGAAGTTACTTTTCCTAAAGTATAAAGTACACTTTCCATAATAAAATATAAACAGTAATTGTTGTTAAAAAAATTAAAAAAATAAATTATCATAAATTCAAAAATTTTTATTTACGTCCTTGTGTTTAATAAAAATATAAATTCTTAAATATTTTCAGTAACAGATACATTTTATAAATATTAGAATAAACTCTCAATTTGATTATTCAAAAATTGAGTTAACATCACTTTAGTTCTTCAAAAAATGCTGACATCAATTTAGTCCTTGAACAATAAAAGATGATATCAAAATTATCTTTTTATGTATAGATAGGGACTAAATTGATATAATTTTTATGATTTAAGGACTACATTAATGTTAGTTTTGTATAATTAAATGATTAAATTGATGACATCTTTTAATGATTGAGGGAATAAATTGATGTTAATTTTTTTGAAGGACCAAAATGATATCATCTTTCATGATTCAATGATTAAATTGATGTCGACATTCTTTGAAGGATCAAAGTGATGTCGACCCAATTTTTAGAAGACCAAATTAGAAGTTTACTCTAAATATTATGTATTTTAAAGATTTAAAAGCATATTTCAAAAGAATAAAATAAAATGAGATGTAATAAATTATGTTGTAATTCATTTTTTAGATGATACTTTTATAGGACAATTTTTTTTTTATATTAGGAAAAGACATGTATATTTGGAAATAAAAAATAAATGATAGAAAATAAGGTTTGTAAAATTTTACTGTTTGATACATTATTTTCCTTTAAAAATAAAGTATGAAATTTATTTCATCACAGAAATGGAATTGAGATTTCATAAATTATGACATAAAATTTAATGTTTTTCTCAAAATACCATCATTAAAATTTACAAATTAACAACTATTAATCTTACTAAATTTAACACACCTAAATCTCTTTGTATGACCCTTCTCAAATTGGAATAGAGGATAGGACTACTGACACTCTCATTTGTCTGTTCACATTTCCTGCTAATTAATTAAAACTTCGATTACCTAAAATGTCCTTTATTAATTTATCTCTTTAATAAGTCCAACTTTCTACTACTTTTACTAAACATTTTACACATTTAAGTTATGAATATTTATTTAATCATTTTAGTACCCAATATATTTTAATTCAAATTTCTTTTTATTTTCATTTTCAGTAAAAGATATTAATATACTTTATTCTTTTTAATTAAAAGTAAAAATATTTTAAGTTAAACTTTTTTGTATGAACATTTTTAGTCATGTATTTACAATAAATGTAGTTTGTACTTCTTAATTTTTTTAATTGAGACAAAAATTAATTAATTTTATAAAAATCTTATAAATTTTTTTTATTATTGATATGTCATTGTAAATTAGAATATACATACATATTAAATGGCACCAACTTCTTCTAAAAAAATCTTTAAAATAACTAAAATAAAAAATTTTAAAAAATATTTAATTATTAATTATATTAAACTATCAATCATAGGCATTACAAATTATTTAAATGTCAATCTAAGTAAAAAATTTGATCTTAGTAAATTTTCAAATATAACCAACATTAATTTTAGGGTTTGTAGATCATATTTTATAAATTATTTTTAATTAATTGTTACTTAATTTTTTGAATAGTAATCACTGTATTATATATATATATATATATAGATACACACACATAAATATATAATTAAAATTTCAAAAAATAACTTTTGTATATAGAAGGATTTTTTAAGTTCTAGTTCAATTTAATTTTATGAAAGTGGTTTGTTTATGACCCATGAAAAATAAAAAAAAATATAATTTTTGTTTAAATAAATTAAAAGTAAAAAAATAATGAACAAAAGAGAGGAATGAGAAAGAGAAAACAATTCATTTTCTCCCTTTTTCTAATCTCCATAGAGAAAATTAGGGCATAGCTAGGGCGGAGTTAGAAGGAAATTAATGGGAGACCAAAATAAATATTTTCATTGTAGGAGGGCCAAAAATTAACAAGAATTATTTATTTAAAAAATTTTACTTTAGAGAAAAACAAGGTTTTAAAAATCTTGGGGGCCAACGCCACCTTACCCCATAACAATGCGTCGCCCCTGGACATAGAAGGGTTGCTAAACCAATCTCCATAGCTACCGATAAAACTAAGGCAGCACACAGATATAAAACAAAGTTAAAAAACCTTAAGTGATATGATTCCACAATCATATTTGTTTTCAAAAGCACAACCGCTAAAAAAAATGATTAACATATCACAGTTAAAAAAATAAGCAATCTAATTAGACAACAAAGGTACATATCATTTTACATAACAACCTAACCCCAAACCTTAAAAATGTGGCAACATCATACGAATGTCACTAATATAAGAGTTAAAATACATCAAAATTGTCCTGTTCATTACCAATGAACATTATTATAAAATATGTCTACATTTCACTTCTAATTAGGTATTTGTCGTTTAACAAGTTAGAACATAACCTAACCCTAAACCTTATATACAAAACCCATCATATTAGCCCATGAATGGTTCAGAACATAATCAGTGATTGCCTGACCTTGAAATTTCACCATTACTTTGTATAATAGATTTTTAAAATAAACACTTCGCCATCAAAATAAAGGAGAATAATTCAATAAGTAATAACTATTTTGCCACTAAAATCAGCATCACCAAAAAACAAAACAAAGTTTATATTTTAGAATAAAAAATAGCAAATGGGTTTAAATCACTGAACAAACCTAACCTACTATGAAATACATACCTTAAGTGAAATGGACTATTTGAATTACATGACAGCCTTAATTAAATTGCAGCAATCAAAGTAGTCATACCAGACACCATAGAACAATACAATTAAACACATTTCAAACAAAAAAAAATACTTCCATATACATTACCAAAGTCTTCAAGAATGAATGTTCCATTTATTCAAATGAAACAAAGGAATGCATGATTGCGTTCCAGGATAAAAATTCACACACAGAGGAGCAAAGTAAGGCAACACACACAAAAAGCTAAGGTAACACACACACAGAAAGCAATATCCATCAAGAAAACTAAGGCATAAAAGGGTTGCCAAACCAATCTCCATAAATACTAACAAAACTAAGTTAGCACATACACAAAAAGCAAAGTAAAAAGACCTTAAGTTATATGATTCCATAATCATGTTAGTTTTTCAAAAGCACAACAGTTAATTAAAATAATTAACATAGCACAGTTAAAAAAAAATAAGCAATCTAATTAGACGGCAAAGGGGCATATCATTTTACATAACAACCTAACCCTGGACCTTAAAATGTGGCAATATCATAGAAATGTCACCAATATAAGAGTTGTAATACACCTAAATTGTCCTGTTCATTCCTGTTCATTACCAATGAACATTATATTGAAATCTTTCTACATTTCACTTCTTACTAGGTATTTGTTGTTTAACAAATTAGAAGAGAACCTAACACCCCCCCCCCCCCCCCAATCAATAGTTCAGAACATAAGTAGCGATTGCCTGACCTTGAAATTTCACCATTACTGAGTATCTTCGCCACCAAAATAAAGGAGAGTAATTCAATAGGTAACAACTATTTTGCCATGAAAATCAACAACACAAAGAACAAAACAAAGTTCAGATTTTAGAATAAAAAATAGCAAATGGGTTTAAAGCACTAAACAAACCTAATCTATTATGAAATGCATACCTTAAGTGAAATGGACTATTCAAATTACATGATAGCCAGACAGAAATTGTAGCAATCTAAGTAGTCATATCAAACACCATAGAACAACACAATTGAACACATTTCAAACAAAAAAAACATACTTCCATATACATTATCAAAGTTTTCAAGAATGAAAGTTCCATCTATACATTTAAAGCGGATAAAAATAGCAACTTTAGAAACACATTCCGAGATTGTCATTGTTTCCCAACGCAATCCCTTCATATGTCACTAATGAAGAAACCATCATAGAAAAAACAAACAAATAACAAATAAAACAAAAAACAAAAAACCATTTGGAACACATCAACCACACCCTAAACCCAAACCAAAGATGAACACAAATACCCAAACCACAAATCCCGAACTCTCCCTCATCAAAATAATAGAACCCAAATCCACAACCCCACGCCACATGCAACAAAACTGACACAAACCAAAGAAATCAAACCACAAACCACACCACCATGAGAGAAGGAAGAACACTCACAATGAAGCAAAATATAACAAACAAAAACATAGATTCTATCAAGCAAAAGATAACCCAGACAAATATATCAACAGAAGAAAGAAGAATTGGAAAAAAAAAAAAAGGAAAACAGAAGACAAACCCCAAGAAGAGACTCGAACAAAGAAGTAGACAGTGAACTTTCTTCACTAAGAGCCTTGGCGGGAAGAATAACACAAAAAAAAAGAGCCAGAGCACAAGGAAGAAGTGAGTACAAACAAAATTTTTGCCCGATAGGAAGCAACCATTGGAGTCTGCTTAACGTTACTTCATGTCACCAGTGGAGGTGGCTAAGCTGTTGGATCCACACACTAATCAATGGTTGGAATGCAATACTCAGAAGGTGAGAAGGTGAGAAATAGTGTGGCTATGGACACCAAGCATCCTTGGCAAGTTAAACTGAAAAGAATTAAAAAAAAAAAATACAAGGGTTTGGACGGGAAAAAAAGAAAGAGGGGTTGACACATGGATTCCACAACTTGTTAGTTTTAGTATTGAGATAGATTATTTAAAATAAAAATATAAATAATCAAGTAATTAAACTTAAAGATAAATGTCATTTCCATAATACTCTAACTTACAAGTTTTTAACAAAACTCTATAAAATACATCAAGCAACAAAATATATCTAAAGAAGACATAGTTTTTGAGGTAGGTCTTTTCATTTGAAGGGATTAAGTAGCAATGTATTTCATTTAGTAGCAAACTGAAAAAATTAACAATAAAACATCCTGTTTTGTTTGAACTAATTTACATTTGAGTCACACTAACTCATTGTAATGTATAATTAAGCCGTGACCACAAAAAAAACAAGTATAGTTAAGCCATATTATCAAAACAACTTATGAAGGGATTAGTTTATTTTGTACTCAAAACAATTTATAATCAAAATTTTACTAAAAAAGCTTTTAAAAAGAAAAAAATATTTTTTCTTAAAAATTAATAAAAAATAAACATGCTCTATCTCTTCAATGAGAAGATTAAGAAAGAAAGGATTCAAATAAGTCCATTAATTCATATTAATATGTAGGGTTGGCAATACGAGTTGACCCGCTCCGACCCACCACGGGTCAGGCAAAAATGGGACGGGGCGAGTTGACTCGTTTTTATTTGGTAAATTGAAAAAATTAACCCATCCCGTTTTATGGTAATTTGGTAGGTTAACTTGTTTAAAATGAAAAAAAATATAAAAAACAATGGGTTGATGGGTCAATTCACTCAAAAATTTAAAAAATAAAAATTAAATAATAAAATGACAAATTAACTGATTAACTCGCTCAAAAATTAAAAAATAATAAAAAAGATAAGTTAGCGGGTCAATCCACATGAATTAACCCATTAACCCATTATTAACAATAAAAATAATAACAACAAGCTTGACCAAATGAGTTAACCGTCTTGTCCTGCTACAACTTATGAGTTATGCGGGATAGGTTAACCCATTTTGCCATGCATATGTAGTTGTGTACCCCTTATGTACCCACACCAGTACGATAGCCATGCATCCTAGATACATGTTGTTTCTCCTCTCTCTCTCTCTCCCTCTCTCTCACCCCTCCCATAAGCCGCCCCACATAATGAGTGAGATTGAACCAATCACGGTTCTTGTCCTCATCAATCACCATCATCTCGCTCCCTAGTTCAACCCTTAATAGATTTTGGTATCGAAAAATGAAGTTGTTATTCACAGAAACAATGCACGTCATATATAGACGTGTACAAGTTACAAAGGAGTCCTAGATAGGATCTCCTGGATAGGATCAACATAATAGAAACATTCTTATCTACAAGTCTCTAACAGATTAACCTATTTATCTTATCCTATACAATCGATATCTATTGCAACAGATTAACAAACTCTTATCTGTTTGTTCTCCAATACCCCCCCCTCAAGTTAGAGCATGAAGACATGAAATGCCCAACTTGCTGAGAATGGTAAGAAATGCCATTTTGCCTAAAGCTTTGGTGAAAATATCAGCTAGCTGAGATTGAGAGCAAACATAGGAAGTTGAAATTGTGTTAGCCAGTAGATGCTCTCTAACAAAGTGACAGTCCAATTCAATATGCTTTGTCCTTTCGTGAAATATCGGATTTGCAGTGATATGGAGAGCTGCTTGATTATCACATAGGAGCTGCATGTGTTTGCTATGAATGACACCGAGAGAACCAAGGAAAGATTTTAACCAAACAAGTTCTGCCGTCGTGGTTGCCATGGACCGGTACTCAGCTTCAGCTAGGGAGCGGGAGACAGTTACTTGCTTCTTTGTCTTCCATGAAATGGGTGAAGTTCCCAACATTATAAAGAAACCAGTAAAGCGATCTCCTCGTGAGAGGGCAACTTGCCCAATCTAAGTCGCAGTAAGCATGAATTTGTAGATCACAATCTGACTTCATGAGAAGGCCCTGTTTCGGATTTGGTTTAACATACCTTAGAACACGAATCACTACGTCGAAATATTGTTGTTTTGGACACTGCATAAATTGAGAGAGCGTATGTACCGCATAACTCAAATCCGGTCTTGTGATAGTAAGGTAAACAAGGCGTCCTATGAGACATCTGTATCGAGCAGGGTCTTCATAGTTCGGGCCGTCAGCAAGAGCGAGCCCGTGGTTTTGTTCAATAGGGAAGGATGCTGGCTTACAAACAAGTAAACCGGATTCGGAAAGAATGTCCAAGGCATATTTGTGTTTATACAAAAAGATACCAGCAGAACTTTGAGCAATTTCAATTCCCAAAAAATACTTTAAGGCACCTAAATCCTTGATTTTGAAACAGCTATTAAGATAGTCTTTCATCTCCTAGCATGCGTTAGAGTCATTTCCCGCGAGTACAATGTCATCAACATAGATGAGTAATGCTAGAAACACGTGCCCTCGTTGCAAAGTAAACAATGTGTAATCAGCTCTTGATTGTACAAAACCGTAAGCTTGCAAGGAAGAGCTCAACTTAGCAAATCAATTTCGCGGTGACTGCCTTAGACCATACAGTGATTTATTTAATCGACAAACTTTGTTGACTGATCCATTAGTGAAGCCAAGAGGGAAGCACATGTAAACTTCCTCGTTGAGATCTCCATAGAGGAATGCGTTATTTACGTCAAGTTGATACAATTCCCAGTTTTTCATAGCAGCGACAGCAAGTAGTGTTCGCACACTGACCATCTTGGCCACAGGTGCAAACGTCTCATTGAAATCTTCTCCTAAAACTTGATAGTTTCCTATAATGACAATCGCTCTTTATAGCGTTCAACTGATCCATCGGAGTTATATTTAATCCGAAACACCCACTTCGAAAGCAAAGCACATTTCCCTGGTGGTAATTCTGCTAAGTCCCAGGTGTGATTTTCTTCTAGGAAATCAATCTCTTTTCATATGGCATCAACCCAACGATTGTCAGCCAGAGCTTCTTTAAAAGAGCTGGGTTCCTTTCCTGTGCTTATTGCTGCCAAAAAGGCTCGATGTTGCATGGAAACTTTAGAGCAACTCACATAGTTAGAGATAGGGTAAGGTGTACCTGAGATGGGATCGGTCTTGGCCAAGCTTTGGTGAGGCTGTATGTGTACCAGTAGCATTGCATTTGTAATCCTTCAGATAACTAGGAGCTTTTCGCTTCCCGCTGTTGATGACGGGTTGTAGTATGATTGGGGGGATCAAGGTTCTCTTGTGGATCGTGCAGAACTCCCTCTTGTCTTGCAATAACGGAAGGGTCCAAAGGAGGGCACTGTTGGTGATCAACTTGCGGAAGGAGGTTCGTGCTCCAGTTCAGGCTCGTTTGCTGAGTCGAAAACATCATGAGAGGGATATGTGGTTGGCAGCATTAGCGGATGGCCATCGCGTGTCACAGATGCCTCATGAAGGAAGGGAAATTCACTCTCATGGAATATTACGTCGCGTGAGACAAAAAACTCACGTGTTTCAATATCGAATAGCTTCCAACCTTTCTTTCCAGGGGGGTAACCAACAAAGATGCACTTTCGAGATCTCGCAGCAAACTTGTCACACAGTTTAGGTCGAGGATGAGCATAGCACAAACATCCAAGCACCCTCAAGTGTTCATACTGGGTTGCATACCAAAGACAAACTCATAGGGTGTTTTACTAGCAAGCAGCTTCGAAGGAGTTCGGTTGATCAAATGGGCAGCTGTCAGTACGCATTCGCTCCAAAATTCCACTTGCATATGTGCCTGAAATCTTGAAGCCCGTGCTACATTCAATATGTGCCTATGTTTCCTCTCCAAGGGGCCATTTTGTTGTGGCTTATCCACATAGGACATTTGATGTATTATCCCTAATTCACCATACAAATTCATCAAGTTGTTCGCCTTAAAATCAGTTCCATTGTCTGATCGAAGAATTTTTATGGTTTTATCGAATTGATTTCGAGTCATGGCAAAGAAGTTTTTGATATGATCAAACGTTTCACTCTTTTTGGCCATCAAAAATATCCACACGGCTCGACTGAAGTCATCAACGACTGTTAGGAAGTAATGAGCACCAGTAGATGAGGACGTTTTATAAGGTCCCCATATATCACAATGGATAATCTCAAAATAGTCTTTACTACTATTTTCACTTAAAGAAAAGAAAGATCGAGTTTGTTTAGCACGATAACATACATCACAAGGTTTAGAATCCATTTTTCTACCCCTAACATGGTCAATATCTGAAAGCATAGAGACGGCTTCATTCGATGCATGCCCGAGACGTTTGTGCCATAATGCCAAGGATTCATGCGTCTGAACTGCAAATGCTGTGCTTCCATGCGGTCAATACCCATACACACCTTCACTTTGCTCACCCAATCCAATCTCCATCTTCAAAGTTGGGTCCTGCAAAATACAACTTTTATTAGTGAAAGTCACAACTCTGTTGCTTGATTGAATGAGTTGTGCCACTGAGATCAAGTTATACTGCAGGTTAGGAACAAATAAGACGTTAATCAATTCCAAATTAGGTTAAAAAATAACTGTTCCTCGCTTGACAACATAGGTTGTTGTTCCATTAGGCAAGCCGACAGTCAAGGGTTTTATATTTGTAATGTTACGCAGCAAAGCAAGCGTCCCTGTCATATGTTGGGATGCACCGCTATCAACCAACCACTGAGAGGGGAAGATGGCATTACCAGACAATTTTTCAGATGATTGAGGTTGGTCCACCAAAGTTAGGAGGCGTTCTATGATCGCTGGTATTAATACTGAGTATGATACTGCTTGTTCTTGCTGATCTCCTGACTGTGCTGCATGGGCTACGGTCGAATTGAATCGTCCTCCAAAGCGTCCTCGTCCCCGGCCTCTGCCATTACTGCTGTGGGGGTATCCGTGAACTTGCCAACATTTGGAGGCCTTATGGTTGGTCTTTCTGCAATGAGAGCAAGGGGGATGTTCCTTCAATTTTTTAGGCATCATTTTCTGCGATATGTTAGCAGTTTCCTGCTGCGATCCTGTTTATGCCACATCCAATAGCTTCAACCCGTTCATTATGTCCATGCGCAATGGTTCGATGCGTCTCTTCCTGCGTCACCATAGTATAGATCCTGTTAATGGAAGGCAAGGGAGTGGAGTTTAATATTTGAGTATGCAAACTCCCAAACATGGCATCATCCAGTCTCATAAGAAATTGATAAACACGATCCTTCTCAGTTTCTTCATTAACATGTTTGAGCACTGGACATTTATCTCCGCATGAACATGAATGCACAATTTTGTTTGCCTGCAGTTCATCCCACACCGCATGCAATCATGTGTAATAATGGCCAACAGACGTGCCTTTTTGTTTAATGGTTGTCAAGCTTGCCTTTAGTTGATACAAGCGAGGCACATTCTCAACTGAGTACCTCTCCTTCAAATCATCCCACAGATCTTTGGCGGCATCGAAGTACTAGATAAAAGGCTGCAATTGGGGATCAATGGTGTTGTGAATCCACCCATTGATCATGGAGTTACAGACCACCCATGCGTGTCCCTCGTCCGAACTATCTTCGTCAGGTTTCGCGATCGATCCAGTAACAAAGCCAAGTTTATTCTTTGTCTTGAGTGCGTTTTTCATAGCCTTCGCCCAATTATCATAGTTGGCTTCTCCTCGCAGTATTACATTTGTCAGGAGGATCCCAGGGTTATCTGATGTAGCCACATAGAATGGCGATCTAGGATCGGTGACTTTGAGCTTGTTGCTGCCTTCTTTAGCCATTACTGTTTTTCAGCAGATAGGGTTTGGCTTCGCACCGTATGGCAGACCAAATGCAATCAGAGTATTGGCTGCGGAAGAGTCTTGGATGAAAGCTCTAATACCATAATAGATTTTGGTATCGAAAAATGAAGTTGTTGTTCACAGAAACAATGCACGTCACATATAGACGTGTACAGGTTACAAAGGAGTCCTGGATAGGATCTCCTGGATAGGATCAACATAACAGAAACATTCTTATCTACAAGTCTCTAACAGATTAACCTATTTATCTTATCCTATACAATCAATATCTATCGCAACAGATTAACAAACTCTTATCTATTTGTTCTCCAATAACCCTTAACGCAGAGACACACTCCAAAGTCCAAACCCTCAAGCGGTCCTTCTTCAGCTGCTAGGGCTATGCCTATGAACCAAGACTTCCAAGGTATTCACTGTCTTTTTTGGTATGCTATAGATTAAACTAAAGCTACATGTTCTCACAGCTCTATGCAATTTCTTTCAATTAACTCATTTCTCGCCTTTTTTTTTCTTTTTTCCTTTTTTGTGACACCATTCGATGACATAACAAATGCTCTGTTTTTTCTTTCTTTTTTTTTTTAAATCTATCTGTTTGAGTTAGATCATTTAGTTTATTGGTTGGTTAATTTGCAGAACTGTTGTAATTTTATTTTTCGTTTTTGTTTTTACTTTAATATATCTCTTCAAGAAACTTGGTTTCTAATTTGTGAACTTAATTTAAACTTCTAGAACATTTGCTTCCCTTTGGGAAACCACAATAAGAAGAACAGAATGGTTTTTGATTTCCCTTTACTGGTGTGTGGTAGGGAGGATGAAAATGGGGAATTATTGGAAAAAGTGTTCTCCCCTTTCTTGGGAAAAGCTAAAAAATGCTATTTTTTAAATTACCTTCTAGTTTCTATGTATAATTATTTTTAATCAAGACACAGGTAGACTAGTAAAGTTTACATTGTCACCTCAATCTCAGTTTTGTTAAGTATGTCGTTTAACAAGGACTGACTCTCCTCTTCCCTCCCAAGTTTGCATTAATTGACTTACACTTCTAATTTGTATTCCTTTTAGTTTTCCTCTCACCAGCCATACCCTGTAAGGCCAAATAATTGGTGGAAATTTGCAGCTAGTGAACTCAATGTTCGCAATTGGCACAGACTATGTTCCACTGATTACTGATAGGCCTTCATCCATTTGATTGTTTTTGGTGTTGTGGTTGCCTAATTTCCAGACATTTATTGTGGAATTTTTGGGGCTCCAAATTCCTTAGTTTAATACCAATCTTGATGTGCTATTCTGTAGAGAATCATCTTGGTAACTTGCGCTCTATTGCATGCTTGCCACTAACAAGTACTCATGCAATTGATAAAATGTGGTACAAGCTGACAATTGCTTGTAACTTTACTCTGAATGCCCTCACCATTATATGAAGGCACTAAATTTTTTGGTCATTGACCAAATACCCACATGTACCTATCGGCAACCATATGCTTGTTTTGCATATGTGCAGTATTGATCTAGCATGATACATATCCAGTTATAACCTTTTCTGTGTACTTGATGTGGCAATTCTGATCCTTCATTAGATTACACAAACTCTTTCTCTTGATATATGCGTTATGTATGGTTCTAGTTTTGGAAACAGTTGCCAGTTTATTTTTGTATTGCCCTAAATTCGGAAGGTTATTTAGAGTTTTTGGTGCGTGGTTGCAACCTCTGAATTTGGAGCCATTTCTTTTTATTAGCTTTTGGGGCTTTGGCAGCAGTAAAGATAGAAAGGCCTTATGGTGATGTACTACTTATGCTATTCTTTGGTATAGTTGGCTGGAAAAGAATGCTCGTATTTTTAAGGTTCTTGCCTATCCTCTGATTTATTGTGATATAGGATTTGTCTTTATGGCCTTTGATTTCTGCCCATGGTAACTTTAAGGGAGTTTCTCTTACAGACATGCAGAGCAATTGGAGAGCCTTACTGTATTGACGATCTTCTTTGTTTCTACTTTATTATCTTGTGCTTCTTTTAAGGAAAATATTTTGTCCTGCACCTCTTCTATTATATTCTCTTGTCGATAATAATTTTCTTGTCCTATTAGAATTAAAAATGGATCCTTGACATCGCTTTAGTTGTACTGTATTTTCATGGAGCAGAAGAATATATTGGATGAATAAGTATATAAGAAAAATGTAACTGATGTAACTGGAAGGGAGATGTATTTTAGGACCAACAAAGAGGCTTTGAGAGGAATAAGTGACCAAGTAGGTTTCCTCTAAGGTTTTAACAACTCAGCTTGCTCAAAAAATTTAATTTTTTATATGGCAGGCAGCTATTTAATCCTTTTCTTCATGATTTGGTTAGTAGATAAATGAAAGACCACACCGCTGTTACTTTTTGTGCTACTTTTATAGGTTGAGATCTTGATTTATGCAAGTTACTTATATACTTTTTTATATATGTCAGGTGTTTCAAATTGTTATGTGCTCAAGAGCCGATTGCAGGAATATGCTCTGAAGGTGGGACTTCCCACACCTGTCTATGAAACTATCAAGGAAGGACCCTCCCATGAACCTTCTTTTAGGTCAACAGTGATAGTGAATAATGTTAGGTATGATTCTTTGCCTGGATTTTTCAACCGTAAAGCCGCAGAGCAATCAGCTGCAAAAGTTGCATTGGCAGAGTTCGCCAAATCTGATGATCATGAAGTTAATCAATCCATCAGTCAACCTGTTGCTAGTATTCTTTACCAAATATGAAGTAAAAACAATTTGTTGTCAGCTGTAACTAAGTTTTAAGTGCAGTCAGGTATTTTTACATTGCTAAGTTGATTGGTATATCTTGGGAATGCCCTTTTTTTGTGGACAAACTCCTACCTTTCCTCTTTTATGAGCAGATGTCTTCTCACCATCTTTACGGTGCTTGGCTAATGGTTACTTTTCATAGTATGCAGCAGGGTTGGAGGGCTTGCTGTGTTGATGTGATTGGTCTTTGTTTCTTTTTTCCTTTCATTAAAAGGATGCCTTTTCTTTTACCTTTGTACCCTTCTGCTCCTTGTAGTAGAATTTAAGCTATTATCTAAAAGAGATTTCTCTTATATTAAATATTTCTCTTTATTTTATGATTTTTTGTATATAATTCTGTACTTTTTAGTCTCTTTACTGTACAGAAAAATTACTTCTTGGAATTTGGGGATTTTGGGAAATGAAAATACCATTTTGATTGCTAGAACATTGCCAGCCTAGGGGTGAAAAGTTATTTTCGTCCCACCATAGTGAAAGTTGATCATTTTATATTTTTATGTTTTCTCACTCATGCATGAACCACCCTGTAACCCACTTAAAAATTACATAATACAAGGGATATGAAAGAGAAGGGTAATTGGTTGAGACCTAAAACTATAATGCTTTGTTCTTGTTTTAGCTTAAATTGACCATCCAGGCATCCATAATCGTTGCCACTCATCACCACTTTGTTGTTGCCCATTATGACTATAAGTTGAAACATAGTTGTTAGAACCAAAACTATAATGCTTTGTTCTTGTTTTAGCTTAAGTTGACCATCAAGGCATCCACAGTCATTGCCACTCATCACCACTTTGTTGTTGCCCATTATGACTATAAATTGAAACACAGTTGTCATCATATTTTGTACTTTTTATGTTCACCTACCTTGGTTATCATCCAATTCTTGAAGGAATGTGCTTCTTTCATTCGTTGATTGTTTGCATTGAAAATTTTGTAGTATGTAGGCTTAGTTATCTTATCTAATGCTTTAACAGCATGTAGCTTTTTTGCACAATTTGTCTAAGTCGTTCCTGATTGTATTGTCACAAAACAAGAAATATTTTTTCTCAATATAAATTCCCACTGCACTATGCAAGACTGTAAGTTCTACATATTACAGCTGGATGAGTTCTTGTATATTTGCTGCTTCTGACCTTGTTAAAGTTGTTTCTTTCAGCATGAAACTGGACTACGCAAGAATTTACTTTGGGAATATGCACAGAAGATAATTATGCAATGCCTATATCTCAATGTAGAAAGGATGAAACACCAGGTCGAGCATTAATATTTTCATGAACAGTTAACATTGGCGAGATTGTCTATATTGGAGGAGTAGCAAAAACAATGAAAGAAGCAGAGATAAAAGTTGCTAGAATGGCTTTATTAGCTATCCAATAACGCACATCACATTCTTCCCAAAACTAGTTTAGCCATTCACAGTTAACAGTCATTCCATGCAGAAAGAGGGCAACTGAACCAGTAGCCCTTGCTGATGAGACTACAAATACCCTAAAGCCTAAGCAAGCGCGATTTAAAAGGAAAGCTTCAAAAAAGACACCCTCTGGAAACAAGATGAGCCATATTTAGGCTGAAAATGTGGGCATTCAATGGCACAAAATAAGAGGCAGTTGGGCGACGAGAGGCAGAAAGCTGTAGTTGAAGAAACGAAAAAATTGGTGGAAGTAGGCTTTATTAGGGAAATTCATTATACAACATAGCTATCGAACGTAGTCATGGTTAAAAAGCCTAATGGCAAATGATGAATGTGCACAGACTACACAGACCTAAATAAGGCTTGCCCAAAGGATGCTTATCCATTACCAAGCATTGACTAGTTGGTCGATGGTGGGTCTGGATGCTAATTTTAAGTTTCATGGATACATATTCAGGATACAATCAAATTCGTATACGTCCTGATGATGAGGATAAGACAGCTTTTATCATCAAAAATGCAAATTTCTGTTATAGGGTGATGCCTTTTGAGCTGAAAAATACTGGAGCAACTTACCAAATGCTTATGGACAAAGTTTTTAGGAAACAAATTGGTCGAAATATCGAGGTATATGTTGATGATATGGTGGTGAAAACGACGGAAGAGGGTGATCACTTTCATGACTTGGAAGAAATTTTTTCTGAGCTGTTAAGGCACAATATGAGGCAAAACTTGAAAAAATGCGCATTCTGGGTTCAGGCAGGAAAATTCTTAGGGTTTATGTTGACACAAAGAAGGATAGAAGCAAACCTGGATAAATAAAGGGCCATAATAGATATGGAAAATCCAAAGTTCATTAAGGATGTACAAAGGCTAACTGGCAGAATCGCCGCCTTGTCATGATTTTTAGCACAGGCAGCACAAAAAGCACTCCTATTTTTCGAAGTCCTTAAATGTCCACGGAATTTCCAATGGACTCCAAATTGTGAAATAGCCTTCCAAGAGTTAAAAGAATTCTTATCTTCTCCCATATTGATTAAACTAGATGTGGGGGAAATCTTATTCTTGTATCTTTCGGTGACAGACCAGGCGGTTAGCTCGGTTTTGGTTAGAGAGCATGGAAAGGAACAAAAGCAAGTATACTTCGTTAGCAAAGTCCTACAAGGGTCAGAGGTTAGATACCAAAGGATAGAGAAATTTACTTTTGCCTTGGTGCTCTCAGCTCAATGTTTGCGACCATATTTCTAGAGCCATCCAATTATAGTAAGAACCGACCAACACGTGCGACAGATGTTGCGAAGATTGGTGTTGGCTAGCCGAATGGGTCAGTGGAATTGTTGAAGTTCAGGATTAACTATCAACCTAGAGGGCCAATTAAATCCCAAGCATTGGCAGATTTCGCAGTTGAATCAGCATGGATTGAACCAACCCTGTTAGGGAGAGCTCCATAATGCCTTTATGTCGACGAAGCCTTAAATCTTAAGGGGAGTGGTGTTGGTATAATCTTGGAAGGGCTCAAAGGATTGGTCATTGAACAATCTTTGCGATTTAATTTTCGACCTAACAATAACCAGGTCGAATATAACGCTCTAGTAGCAGGGCTAACGCTAGCCATTGATCTTGAAGTCAAGGGAAAAGTGGTCAAGACAGATTCCCAGCTTGTGGTTAGTCAAGTGAAAAGTGATTATCAAGTTAAAGATGACTAGTTAACTAAGTACTTGCTCAAAGTTAAACAATTGGTTAGCAAGTTTGAAATGTTCAACATTGAACACATCTCTTGGGACAAGAATTCAATAACTGATTTGTTATCTAAATTGGCTAGTGTTAAAGGTCCTGTGGATAATAGGTCAGTGATTCATGAAACATTTGAGGCACCCAGTATTGAAGCAATCGAAGTCATGGTCAACCATGAGATTCCTAATTCCTGGAAGTAGCCTATAATACGATATCTTCAGGAAGGTGAAATACTGGCCGAGGAAATTGAAGCACAAAAAATAAGGTGGCAAGCCAACTTCTTTGTCACCATCAGAGGGCAGTTATACAAGCGAGGATTTTCAGTCCCATTGATGAAGTGTTTAGATGAAGAACAAGCCTAATATGCCATGGCAAAAATGCACGAGGGTGTTTGCGGAGAGCATTTAGGTGGGTAGTCTTTGGCCACCAAGATTGTACAAGTAGGATATTACTGGCCTACTCTGAAGGCCGACTGTGCAAAGTATACCCGAGGGTGTGACAAGTGTCAAAGGTTTGCAGTGATACATCAATCTCCCCCCGAAGAGCTATATACTTCTTTAATCCCATGGCCATTTTGTAAGTGGGGAATGGATTTGTTAGGACCTTTCCTCACAGCCCCAAGATAATTGAAATATCTGGTAGTGGCAACTGATTATTTTACCAAGTGCATTGAAGCTGAAGCATTGGCAAAAATCACGGTTGATAAAGTTAAAAAAAATTTCTGGTGAAGTATCATTTGTAGATATGGTCTATCTTATGTGTTGGTAATGGACAATGGAACTCAGTTCACCGATCACAAGTTCAAAGAATTTTGTTCCTAGCTGGGAATTAAACAGATATTCACTTTAGTCGAGCATCTTCAAACTAATGGGCAGGTGGAGGCCACGAACAAAGTTATCCATAATGGAATAAAGAAGAGACTGGATAAGCCAAAAGGAAAATGGTTGGAGGAATTACTGAGTGTTTTATGGGCATATCATTCAACTGCTCAGTCATTAACAATGGAAACCCCATTTAGACTAACAAACGGAGCGGATGCCTTGATTCTGGTTGAATTGTGTGAACCTAGCCTAAGAAGAGAACTTTTCCAAGAGAAAATTAATGCTGAGCAAAGGAGGGTCGATTTGGACCTTAATGAGGAAATAAGAGAAATGGCTCACACTCGCGAAGCAACGACAAACCAACGGGCAGCACGGAAATACAATGCTAAGGTCACTATCAAACGATTCCACGAAGGAGACTTAGTCTTGAGGAAGGCTGATATTGGAAGCAAGCCCTTGGAGATGGAAAGCTAGCTACTAATTGGGAAAGCCCATGCCGAGTGATGATTGAGGTGGGTAACGGAGCATACAAGCTAGCCGAGCTTTCAAGCAAGATAATACCAAGGACGTGGAATGCCGCTAACTTAAGGCATTATTATAGCTTAGTGTAGCTTTCATTATGAATGTAATCCCATATGGAGAGTGTACTATGTTTTCCTTGCTCAGTTTTTATCCTATTGGGTTTTTCATAGCAAGGTTTTAATTCAAGCACAGACTCATATGGGCTAAAGACCATGGTATTTAATATTAACTAGAGATTATCTTTTTGAGCCAACAATAGTGTGATTATTGATGAATGTTTTGCTTTTAGACTAAGCAGAATAAAAGAAAGAATAATAAAACTGGTCGGCATCTAAATGAACCGACTAAGCAGGATTAAATATCCAACTACTTTATCCTCAATGGATTAAAAATCGGTCGGCATTTAAATGAGTCGACTGAATAGGGTCAAACATCCAGCTACTTTATCGTCAATGGACTTAAAACTGATTGACATTTAAATGAGCTAACTAACTAGGACCAAATACCCAATTAATCCTTAAAGGACAGGAATTGGTCGATCTTTAAATGAGCTAACTGACCAGGGTTAAATACCTTCAATGGATAAAGTTAGTTGACCTTTCAACGAAACAATTAATAAGGTTAAATATCCAAACTCCTAACTGTAAAAGGCTTGGAAATTGGTCGGCCTCTAAATGAACTAATTGATTTCGATTAAATATCTAAATTTTGGTCTTAAAGATCAGTTCGTAGAATTGCTAGCCAGATACTAGTAATCATCTTAAAGTTAAACACTTAGATAATTAAGAAACGCTAATCTCGTACATGACATCGATAAGAAATCAATGTATCAGACGTTCGAAGCCTTACGAATAAAGTTAGCAGCATTTGGAAAAGTTAACAAAAACAACGATGACAACAATTGTTTCAGTAAAAAAAAAAAATAATCCATCCACAAGGTACATATAGCTTACCAGGGACATTTCTCGGCCTTCAAGTTATATTTCCATCATGATTCTCCTCGTTTACGCTCTCAGCATAAGTGTTAGCATCTTCTTCAACATAGTCCTCTCCAACAAGTTAGCCATTTACAATTTCTTTCAAAGGCCCAGCTAAATCAAAGTTGCCAAAAGGGCAAAGGAATCTGGCCTGTTCCATAGCAGCTTAGAAGTCTTTCAAATACTGAGACCCACACTTTTGTTCAAGCTCAACAGCTCGGGCATCTAATGATACAAGCTTTTCCTCTTTTTCCTCCAACTATTTCTTCATATGTTCATTAAGGTCAATAGCTTCATTTAATTGTTGTTTAAATTCTTTTACCTCTTTCTCTGCTTCTTCGGCTCGGTGAAAGGCATTTGGAAGCTTGGCAAATTTTGACTCTAGGGATGGAACTGTGTTCTTCGTCTCAATCAAAGATGACTCAAGTATTTGAATGGTCTTCTTATACTGTTCTAGCTCTCGGTTGTGCATTTGCGCCAGACCACTCAAAGCCTCTATGTACTCAGATTTAGCAGTGCTAAGCCAGTAATTCGATTCTTGGATGGTCAGCTAACTGGCTTGTGCCAAGGCAACAATTTTGAGCCCTTTAGATTCTATCCAAAGACAAATACTCTCACCTCTAATGTTCTAGTAATGGTCTTGATCGGTCGACAGTAATAGATACCGGTCTATGAACTTAGAGGTTGTAAAACGGTCATCATGGAAGGAAATCTCATCCTCATAATTGCTACCACCAATTTCTGACCTATGCTGATCACCAAGATCAGTATGCCATCTTTTTGGTGACGGAGAAGCGGAATGAGTTTCTTTCGAAGATGGAATTGGATTTTGTTTTCTCTTGTCACTTGCCTTCTTAGTAGGGTTATAGGAAGTCTTCCCCTCTATGTCACTGTCCTTGGCACAACCTTCATGCTAGTCATGAGTATTCCCTTGGCTTTTGTTCTTCTTTTTCTTCTCTAGAAATCTCTTAATATCAAACTTGGTGGGCGCCATGCTATCTGCAAGAAGATAACAACACTTTGAAGGATAGTTAGAAAAGAAACAATGAAAAGGAATGGTAAAAAAAAAGGCTGAGAGAAACCCCAGCCAGAACACTTATGAAAATATTTCATTTGCTTGATATCATCCTTTTCTAGTTTGAGTATCATCTAACATTTAAGGGTGGGCAATTCCTTCAGTATTTCAATGTTTACCCATTCTGGGTTGGATAGACTATTAGGACCAACTACAAGTGAAAAACTCTAGACCCAATGAAAGGGAAACTTGGTAAACCCTTTGGAATATAGGAAATTAGCATATACATCTTTTCAAGGAATTACACAGAAATGCCCATATTTGAAATTTTTATAGGAACTATCGAAAACTTCTAGGAGTTCTATTTCGGATGCCAGATAATGATACCCAACTGGCCTTGCTTTCTTTATCGACAGTAAAGTGAAAAAAAATAAAAGAATTTGCTACTGGAAGGAACAAGAAGAAGATACCTACAAAGAATCTCAAAACAACAGACAAAAGCCCATCTGTTGGGGTGTAGTTGCGAAGGAGCAATATCAAGTTGAGAAAGAATTTGAATTTGAAAGGAGGAAAATGGTAAACGAAGATGGAGACGCGAAAAGAAGATCTCATACATCATAAAACCCTCTCTAACTATAGAATGATGAAAACCAACATAAACCCGCTCATCAGGGAGACAAACTTCGATATGATACCAGTCTTCCATCCCGTTCTGAGATATCACTATTTGGTGACGAAGGTCAGTAATAGACTTAGCCGATAGGAAGATTGATTGAATTCTCTCTACCTTGTCTGAAACCCGTTATGATTGCTTGGAGAGTTGTTAACCCTACTCGTTCTGGGTCTCTCTCCCGCTTCAAAGCCGGCCTTGTTCGCCATAGGGTGGGTCAAACATGAAGAACCTACAGAATCTAGTGAGTTAGGGGGAATAGTTGGAAAGGTGTCAAAAGTATTCGCAAGCATATTTCTTAAAAGATCTAGTTTTTGGTCTAATTGGGCCAATAAATGACGCTTATAGGTTTCATAGGAGAAAGGACTTAACTGACCTAAAGACGAGGCATCATCGGGTGGCTCTATTAAGGAAAAGGGCTCTCCCTCAACTTAGGATCCTTGCGTTCTAGTGGGAGTCCATGGGGGAAATTCACACAAGATCCTGACTAAATCATCACTACTGTTACCATCCCTATATCCAAGATTAGGATTCACATCTATTTTTGAGGTTTTTTACCTAAGAAAGAAAGAAAATACTAAATTGCCAACTCGAATGTCCTTACCCATAGAAGAATTTGTAAAACCACAAAAGATGAAGAAGCAAAAAGGGGGGAAAAGTTTGTGTAAAAGGTTAACTGATAGTGTTCGGCGAAAAGCTTGAAAGTAAGGAAGATAAACTTCGGTGTGCTGTAGGCAGAAGAGTGTAGGAGAAGAGGAAGGGAAGATTTGAGAAAGGTAGGAGTTGAGCAGTGGAATAGATATGGAAAGTTTCAAACAATTTGGCAAAGACGAAATTAAAGATCTCCTAGTAGCCATAAGATTAATTTGAGGGTAGGGGATTAGTGAATCTGGAGTGCTTATGTCAGCAGTTGTAAAGAAAGCTAATGAGCGGTGCAAAAATCGAAAGGTGTGAGGTATTTTGAAATTTCTTCAGAGGCCCTACAAATGGGACACGTGGTAGGATAGTTAATAGGTTTCCCCAGGGGGCTAAAATGCTCCTATAAGGAATAGTATGATTGGTCGGGAACCTGATAGGCCAAACTAGGGGGTTGTGGACTATTCTAGTGTGGAATATCATGGGCTAGGCCTATGAAGGTGCCATCTGCAAATACTTGACCCAGAATGTATAGGTAGGATTCGAATTGAATTTTGTTAGATTGAAGGAAAATCCTCTGAGATTGGAAGGATAGATGGTATAAAGAGAGAGGCTAATGTCGTAACGGAATGAGGAGTGGAAAGCGTTGAGAGGAAAGGGTCATGCCAGAAAAGGAGTATCTCAAGAATATACATACATATCCCAACTGTTATTTTATCATCATTCACTATCACCATACTCCATACACACACTCTCTAAGGGACCTCTCATAGGGTAATTCATTAATTGAACCTCCGAAGTGCTTTACAGGTACCCACCTCCTCCTTGGAGCTTGGAGACACACCGGACTAGTGCAGGAAAAGGATATCAGAGAATAAGAAAACTAGAATAGTATCCAATTGAAAGTTCACGAATTTGTTGAATTTAAGCCACTTTCATAGACAATATGTGTCTATACTAGGATTTAGATACATACTGTTTATGTAAGTGGCTTAAATTCAACATGTGGTATCAAAGTCCACTATACTGGATTTAGGATCCAAATTGATTAATTTTGAAAAAATTAATTTCAGGTTCTTAGAATCTAAAATTAAGATCTAAGATATGTTTGAGGAATGCTTTCAATTTAAAATTGGGGTTTTATTTTTTTTTCCCTAATAAATTTTGAGGTTGTCTGACAATTTGAGATTAAGGTTTCTATTTCCCCTTAAACTCTGATCATTACAAAAAAAAAAACAAATTGTGCCGTAAAAATACAGATGACCCTTGGATTTTGCATTTTGATGGATTAATTTGAGTTTTGAGTTTCGGATGGTGTTTTATGGATGAAGCACACCTGGATCGTGGCTTCCATGATCTAAAATCTTGCTTCCGCTTCTATGAAAGCCTACGTCTGCCATTAATAGAGCTTCAAGCTCTTGGGTGTTCATGGTTGGATGCATTTTTACCATGAAATTGATTGGGACCTTGGAACTTTTGATCCTTGAAGAGTTCCATGACTGAATCAAGAGTTTTTGTGGTCTGAATCATTGCCCCTCTACGTTTATGATGGCTGTCTGCCATTGATGGAGCTTCGAAGCTCCAGGCATCCGTGAAAGGATGCGTTTTTTGGCCACAAAACTGAGTGAGATCATGGGGTTTTTAATCCTTGAAGCAAACCATGTCTAAAATATGGGTTTCTAGGTGCTGAAACACTGGTTTTGGTTTTCACATTTGTTGTGAGCTTTCTGCAAATGTACATATCGCTCAAGTAACAAAGGAATCCCAAAAGGACTCAGTATCATCCCACAAGGATTGAATTTGAATATCAAAGTTGAAACTACTTAATCTTAATTGAGAAAAATAATTAAAGAGAAGAATTAATATGAATATAATGCTTAAACAAAATAGATGAAGTTGCAATCAACGAAAAAGATCCAGCACTTTTAATTTCACCTCGCTAGTCCTTTTGCTACCTTAATCAATTCACATACATGTTCTTCAATTCTAAATTTCAAAATCCAATCTCCTAAGTTATTTAACACTCCTTCTCGGGTAGATATTAAAATTATCCTTAAACTGACTGAACCTATCTTCTTCAAGCATAGATTAAGTCAATATTAAGAATGCATTAGTGTTCACAAGAGATTGTTAAACGATCTACATAAATCATGCACAACAGGCAATGCACATGGTTTACAGAATTCAATTCAATACGCTTACATAGAATTACCCTTCAGTCTCATCTAATGATCTAAATTGGTGATCAAGCAATTAGAAGCATTAAGAACATAATTGAATTCAAATTTAAAAGAAAAGAAATATATAATTGAATTACGTCAATTAGATTTATAGATCGAGATTTATGTCCAAAATAATACAACAAGTTTGATAGTAAAAGTTTTTTCAAATAACCTTTGACTAAATCTTTTTTTCTCCTTCTTTATTGACTTCTGTTGATTGATTTTCTTAATTTACTTGCGGAATCAATTTTAAATTAATTTGCCTATAATAAATCATAAATTCAAATCAATTAGGGGATAAATATCTAATAAATATCACAATAACGATATGAAATAAATGTGTAAGATATGATTTATCAGCGTCCATGGCGTGTGTCCTCCATTGTTGAAGCTTCAAGCTTTTGATTTTTTGCGATTTGGGGCGTCTTCATCACCAAAATTGTGTGGGTCTGTGGGATTCTTCTTCCTTGTGTCATTCCCTATTGAATGGGATCCTAAATGGTGCAATTTTTATCATTTTTGGTAGAACCCATCTCCGCTGCCACTGCCATTGATGGAGCTTCGAGCTCCTGCCCTTGCACAGCTGGACAAGATTTCTTCACCAAAACGAACTGGGCTAGTCGGATTTCACATGCTATCCTCTTTCCATGTTGAATCCTACCGGAAACCTCCTGATTTGGCCGTGAATGGGTTGGTTTCCTCCTCTGGTTCAGGCTACATCGTGCAGCGATGGCTGGAGGAGATGAAGCTCTGCAGCTACATGCCCACGCGCGGCTGTAGGTGCGTGGGGCACGTGAGAGCCACTCATGGGTCATTTTGACCTGCAATTTTTTCCCAGCTGTGTCTTTTTTTTTATTTCCTATTTTTCTGGGTAGGTTTTGTAATTTTTAAATTACATGAACGTTATTTGAATTTATTTATTTATAATTTAATTCTGGTATATTTAAAATTATTTTCATAATTCTGATTTTGAGAAAAATAATTTAATATGCTAATATACTTGTTGATAAATATCACTCTCCCTAATTATTGATTTTAACTTATATACACTCTTCAGACACTTAGTTGGTATATGTATAAATAAAATTTTATGGAATGAATGCTTAAAAAAATAATAAAATAAAATAAAATTATGAATGCATGAGGTGTATCTATTGATAAATGTTACTCTCCCTAATTATTAAGTTTGATAGATACACTCTCTAAGTATTTGAAAAATTAAAAATTTGATGATAGAAAAATTGAAAATTTGATGATAGAAAAATTGATTTTTGGGCAATTGATTATCCCTGTTTAAGGACACTATTAGTTGAAGTGAATGTATGCCGCTATAGTTGTTCATTCACAGAAATTGATAACGTTACCTATTTTTTTTTGGTAACTTTATCGATTGAAGTGAGTGTATGTCACCATAGTGGTTCATTCATTAAGATTGATGGAGTTCCCTGTTGAATAAATTTTAGGATGTTATGTTACTTAAATTGATTTATGATTTAGCTCACCCACAGCGAGTTAACTCATAAATTAATTTATTGTAACATGGTATTTTAGATGGTTTTAATAGTAAAAAATCCTTTTACTCACAGGTGTTGTATTTTTTGAGACTGTTGTTATTGTGTGGTATATTCTCTTCTGAAATTATATCCATATGTGATAAACCCCTGTTTAGATAATTATTATTATTGTATATTGCCCATATTAATCATTTTTTTTGTTTGTGTTTCTGATTCAAATTTCTTTTTCCATGAATAACACCATTAATAAAATTATTTTTCTACCTGTTATAAAATTTATTTTATTTAATCATGTATCTTGACCATGTTGTTGATAAGTAATTTTGTTTTATTTTATTTTTCCATGAACAAAAATTGACATACATGTGGAAATGATATAATAATTATAAGTCAATGGGCCTTAAATATTTGATTTTTCTAAAGGCTTAGTGCATAAGAGGAAAATTGATATTTAGCTTATTGGATAGTTATGATGTGTATTAACTTTAATATTTTTGAACTTGCATATGATTGAAATGTGTATCTAGTTCATTTAAAGTTGAAAACCCTTATGTGTTATAGGAATGTTAAATATTTAACTTGTTGATTTGAGCTTTTATATGCAATAATTATAAAATAATTTTTTGATACACTATTAGAAAGTATTGGTATAAGTTTCTCTATATGATTTTATAAAAGGAAATATTTAATGCCTTGTAGGCATGAATATATAGAGAAGTGATTTTTGAGGTAGAAATATCCTGATATTTTCTTTTGCTATGTAATTATTGCATTAAAATTTTTGTGGTTATTCACGTGGAAGGTAGGAGTTATATATGCTAATGAAATTTTGTTTATAGAAAGTGTGCTTTAATGTTATGTGAAATTTTGCCCAATTTTTGAAACGCATGATATATCTGTTAGCTATTAACTCCTCGAATATTTTGTTATATCATAGCATTTGAGTATCCATTCAATAGGTGTAAAATTAAGTTAATTGCTTGTATTAGCAATGTTGTGAGATAGTATTTGTCCATGAAAACTGTAATGTATATGATGAGAAGGAAGTTCTTCTGAAAATTGCTCAAATTATATAAATAATACATCAGTAAATTATGTATTTATTAATTGTTGATATATTATATGATAAAATTTAGTGCAAATCTGTACGTTTCAAAGATAGAGCATGGCTATTGTTGTTTGTAGTCATGAGCAATGTGTTAATTTTATATTGTATGCAGTACAATTATTTAGCATTTTGCCTGATATTCAACTTTGTTAAGTAAAGTTGAATGAATTTTATTTATCCCATATTATATATTTGGTATGCTGCTAGTAAGGGAAGTTAAAGGAATGTCATGATGATATTAATTATTATTTGTGATTTTTCCTATTTCTCTTACGTTATATTGATGCACTATATTGTTTGATAAGTGCATGTGGAGAGCTGGTATATTTTATTAGCGTGTTTTTGTAATTTAGAGAGTATGAGTTGATATATTTTATTCAATTGGTGAATTTAGTTAGTGAAGTGAATGGTAACTACCATAGTAACCCATTTATTAAGCTAATGGAATAATTCATGAAAACCTTTGAATGCTTTCGTTGTGGTCATATTTGACCCGTTTGGCTCTCTTGATTTTAATTTTTTGAAATTGTAGTCTAATGACTAAATATTATAATTTGCATTTTTTTATTATGGGAATATAATTTTGTGCAACTTAAGACCTTGTTTTGTCACTTAAGTGATGTAATTTTATATGAAGGGAACGCTTAATAATATGTTTCTTAGAAAACATGATTTTGTAAAACTTAGTATGAAATTGAAAATAGATTTCAAATGTTGAATTCTTCCTGTTTTGGGGCCTATTAATTAATATGAATGTTTATCATCATAGGATAGTTGTGTTGCTTAAATCAATTAGTACATTTACCTACCCACAGGAGGTTTATTGCATAAGTTGGTTTGAGTAGCATGAAAACATGGGGATATTGCGATAGTGAAAATTCTTCTACCTATAGGTGTTAAATTTTTAGAAACTGTTGTGTATGATGTATATTTTTCACCCACAAAGGAGTTTATATTCATATATTTTAAATCTCTGTTATACTGGTTGTTGCCACTAGTTATTGTCCTTTGATCAACTAAGAGTTGATTGTGTTTTTTATTGTGTTTCTAATTTCATATTATTTTTTTGAGAAAGGTAATTAGATTACGGTTTTGAAACTTTGACTGTATAATTTTCAAGGATGGAAAACAGATATTTAGTGATGGTTTTAGCCATATGGATTTATATATTTATTCATGAAAATGTGCTTAGGTTCATATTTAAGTGAGTTTTTTTGTACATAAGAAAATGTCCATTAATTGAAAAAAGGGGAGCTATAATATGTATTGCGCATTATGTTCATAGGCGATTACAAGATCATATGCTTAAATTCATGTAAAGAATATGATTGTACACAATTAAATTTATTTTTAATCATATTCTTGAATATGTTCATGTGTACGTTATTATACAAGAAACACCTGTATGCAAGATTGGGTGAGAGCCAATTGTTTTAATACTCCTAAAAGTATTGATTTTTGGGTATGTCGTTACACATATGACTCTGATGTAATTTTTAATATTTTTACTTTTGTGGTACGTATATTTGTACTGTAATAAGTTTGGAATTGGTCAATTAAATTGATGTGATTAATTTTTTTTATTAGAGGTGTCTTGTGAAAGTATCACTTTGAATCTATTTTTTTAAGTCTAATGAATTTTTCTTTTGGAAAAATAAAAGTGATGCAAGACATGTTATTTCATGTTTTCTAAGAAATGTCAGAGCATGATTTATTTGTTATAAATGTATGCTTATGAATCATTAATTACATGTTAATCTATGCCTTGTATAAATTGTTTTTGATAATCTCTTTTGAGGCAATAGATTGCATTGTTGATATGATTTTGGCCTTATATTTGTTAAAATTTTTTCTGGTCTTGAAAAGATATGGGAGTATGTGTTATACTCAGAGAAATAGTCTTTATTTCTGTTTTTTGGGTAAAGGTATGGCTTAGAGCTGAAATATTTGTTATTTAGGACTATTTGTCCTTGTTTACTCTTCACTTGTAAGTTGATTGATAAGATTGTTAATAATTAAAATATGCTCATTGCGTTATGGTGCATGATCTTTAAGAATGAATAAAAGGTATTTATTATTGATCTCATCTATGTGTTAGTCAATTTTTTTTTTAGAAAGAATTTATTAGTTTTTTATATGCTATATGTATGATTTGAATATCCTTGACAGTTAAACTTATGCTGTTGAAGTTCTCATTGACAGTAAAGCTATTTTGAATTGGTTATATTGCTAATCAATCACATGTTTAAACCTTGGCAGTTTGTATTTTATGATGTGATTGGTTAGTGGGAGTTGACAAATTTTGATTACACGTATTTTATATAATTGGAATTCCTGCAATATCATGAATTTTACTATGTGTACATGATAGTAATGTTGTCATGAGAAATATGACTTTACCATGTTATGATATTATTACAATATCATTTAATATATCTCGAGATATAGATATTTTCTTAAGGAAGACATTGGTCTTTCGTGAAAAAGATGTTTTGTTTCCTTTATAGAAATGGTGTTTCATGAGAAATGGTGTTTCATGAGAAACATGTTTATAAATCTCCTTGGGGAGATTGGTTGTGTTTTCTTGGGAAAGCACAATGTGGGATCCATACATGATAGCATGAAAAGAATCACGAACTATGTTATGATGTGTATCTACACTTGTACACTTGTGATCAAGCCAATGAAGTTATCAATTATGTAGTCATAGGTGAACTAAACTCTGAATAGTTTATCTTCACTTATGGTTCTTAGTTGGTGATTTTGTTAGAGTTTTTTAGTCAATGTTTACAGTGATTGTAATCAAGTTGTATTTAATAGTCACAGTTGTTCAACTAGAGAGTCGTTTTCAAATTGTTTTTGAAATGATGAAATAAAACTCAATCAATGTTGCCCAAGTGGGAGAATGTTAGAATTTTCTATATTTGGGCTGCCTTTGATTGTGTATTTTATTCTTTGTTAAAACTGGTTTTATGATATAACCTGATAATCTCTAAAGCCCATGCCTAAATTCTATAATGTGATACTATGAGTTCTTAAATCACTAATTTATTGGGTTTTGGTCCTAATGCATAAGTGTATTGTTCATGTGGGTAATGTGTAGGGTTTGGTAACCTAGGGCTTATAATGGGTGGAAACTACGGTTACTGACTGTTTTATATAGGTTAGGATCCCTTCTCCACTCCTAAGCTCATTCTGTGATTCTTTGCCTCCATCTGGAGGACACAGCTACAAGAAAGAGAGAATGAAAAAAAGATCCTGATCTGAAGTACACACTTGTGTGCAATGGGATTTTTAGAGATTTGTCAGTTTTTAAGGTACACAATTCTTTACTATTTAATGTGATATTCTAAATTCTAGTATAAATATATACTATCTATGTAAGCGGCTTAAATTCAACACAATTTTCATTGCCAAGTTTCCTTGCTTGTCTCTGTTGAAGTTGTTTTTGACGAGTAGGATTAAACACTAACCAAAAAATATTGACAGGTCTGTTTGTGATACCCATTTTTATTTGTTTCTTGATGTGGAGTAAAGTGGGATACAGCAAGCATGCATCCATCGATGTAAAAGTAAAATGCACTGCCACAGGGGATTACCATTTATTATGGCTAAAATACATTTTTCATTGATACAAGAGGGAAGTATATAAATTAAACAAAAATTATGATGTGCAGAACTACGTCAATGCAGTAAATATTTCTTATCATGTCAATATATTCTTGCACAGAGTAACATTTTTCATTTGATTTCTAACAGTTCTAACTAAAATAAGATTCAAATGAAATTTCATAATTTTATTAAAGATTCAATTAAAAAATTAATATTATAAAAATTTGACTGACAATTAAGTCAATTTTTAAGCATTGAAAGTATATTTCAGCGATTTATAATTGTCGATAATATATGTTTAAAAGTTTAAATGAAAATATTGAAACCTTTAACGATAGAAATGACTAACGAAAAAATATTCTTTAGATAAAACTGTTGTCCACTTCTACAACTTTAAAAATGATGCTAGATAAATAAAAAACAATTGCAAAAATTATAGTAACTAATTTGAAAACAATTGAGAGTGCAAAAACGTTTTTGGTTTGTTTATTCACACCGTTTTTGCACTTTCAATTGTTTTGTGAAACACCGAGATTAATTTAAATGAAATGAAACACACACCACGAACATAAAGCAAAATAAAATATTAACTCTCAAACTTGAGTTACATTTCAAAAGATAAATGCAGAAAACCTCCTCCAATTTTTACATTTAAAAAAAACCCTTTAATACTCAAATTTTATTTATAATATATAATTTTTGAAGTGCGGACATTTAAATTGCTACATCAACTATCTTAAGCATTCTATATTGCCACAAAAGCATATCTTAATCTACATTATTCTCAAACTCTCACTCAGTATTTTCTTAGTATCCTCAGCATATATGAATGTGTCTTTTAAATTATTTATTAACTAAATATAGACTTGTGCATTGCACAGGTGTCTTAAACCTCTCTAAAGAGAAGATAAATGTTAATTAAGGAAGGATATCAAATCATTAATTTGATTGCTATTTGTATTTGGTCATCTGAATGATGGATAAGTCCATGAAATTATATGATTTTTTTGTGGAAGAAAATGAGATGAATTTTTTGGTTAATTGAATTAAGGGTAGCAAAAATCTTTAGAGGTGTTAAAAGAAATTGATGGTGAGAATAGGGAGAGGGAAAGGCAAAGAGAGTAAGATGGTTGCTCAAAGCAAGTTGGTGAAATAGCAGGAGGAAAAAGAATAGAATGAAGGAGATGATGCCAATATTACAATTTTGATGAGGCGGTTAAAGAAGAAAATGAGGAGTTGATGTGGCAATTAGTTCAGAAATTGAAAATGTTGACATGGCAATACCAATACTTCAGACTTTATATATTATAAATAAATATTCTTCATGGATAGGTTTATGCTTCCTGCCCTTCTATCTCTTTCTTATTTTAGAGTTGCGGACACATAAAGAGAAACACCAAAGCTAAATTTCCAAAGTGTAGCTCCAAATATAAATCCATGGAAGCTTTTCTTTTCTTTTCTTTTCTTTTCTTTTTTTGTGATAGGAAACTTTCCTTTTGGATTAACCATAACCCAAAACTTGAAGTACACTTTTGTAGTCATGCCACGTTTGATAATATAACAATGAATAGTTTCCAGAGTAGCATTTGCTAACATAAGGTTCATAAGTGCTACTGATCTGTATTGCAATCCTTCCTCTAGCATGTCTTTGGAGTAGCTCTGTCAACTGGGTCAAATTCGTTGGGTCAGCCCGTTTAACTGTAAGAAAAATATAATTTAGATTTCTAAAATTGTGATCCATATAAATGCAAGGATTTTTGGACTGTCCCATTTGACATGCAAATTAATCAGGCAGGACCTCTTTACCTGCAAGCCCCGTCTACTTTTTTGTAAATTTTTTTAACTACATAAAAGACTCATAAAACACACTGTATGACCTATTTTTTTCAAGATCCCAACACTGCCATAGCAATGCACCGTTTTTCTATTATTATACTTGTTAATTTAGTTTATATTTTGGATAATATTTAAATTATGTGATGTATTTGTGGATTTGATTTGAACTTTAGATAATATTTAAATTATGTTATGTATTTGTAAATGTGATTTGAATTATATTTAAATTATGTAATTGATTTAGCAAGTTCTTTTGATGATTAAGTGGGTTTAAATTTTTTTTAACTTTTTGGTAAAAAACTAGAAATGTAACAAAAACATTATACGGGTCGGCCCTTTTAGGCTTACGAGTTCATACAAGGCAAATCAAGTTAATTTTTTTTAACCTGTTTAAATGCAGATAATTTTAGCCCTGTCCGTTTAACTTATGACCTATCACAAGCGAGCTTAAGCGGGCTAGCCCGACCCGTTTGACAGCTCTGCTTTGGAGGCAAAGCATTGCCTTATTTGAAAAGCCATTTTGGCAATAAGCACTAATGGTGGTAATCCAAGAGACTAACATTCTTCAGAGTCATTTCTTCCAATAACAATTCATATGCTTCTAAAGCATCATATTTAGCATGCATTGAGATAAGGACGTTAATCACTAGCTATATTGTTATATGAGCGTCAAATTATCATTTATAGCATTTACATAATGCATTTTAATTGATATGCTTCAAGTATATTCGCTAACCAAATATTAATTATATGTACATAATCTGGATGCTATTATCTATTATCTAATATTATATATAAAAGGAGAACCTTACGATTGATTCAGTCATGTGAAGTTGCCCTTGACATTTGAAAAATAAATTTGCCATTTAGCTCAATATAAGAGGATTAAGTGAAAATGAGCTCTTACGATATGAAGAAGAAAAAAAAAATTTGGATAATAAATATATACTTTTACTGTCTGAAAGTTCTCAATCTAAAAATTGAGAGAAAAAAAATGGCATCTCTTCTTTCACGACAGAGAAAACAATAAATAAAAGCTCATCATTGAAACTGTTGCTGTATTAGAAAGGAACCAACGAAATCGGAACAATAAAAAAATGCAAAGGAGTCTTCGTAATTTTCAATTGGAACCCTTGCATAATATTAACCAAATATTTTAATAGTGTTTCATTCCTTTTGTAAATTGAGGGCTTGTTTGGATTGGTGGTATGAAATGGAAAGAGGTGGAATGGAATAAAATAGTGAGATATATCATTATTTGAGTTTTTAAAAATAAGATGGAATGAAATGGAATTGGTTAGACTCCATTCCATTTCATTTCACTCCATATCTCCTATTTTTGTTCCGTCTCAAATTGAGAGTATGAGATAAAATCAAGTAATAATTCTTATCATTCTATTCATTTTTATTGGTTTCTATTAGAGTTTTTAAATAATAGAATAAAATAAAATTTTCATTTCATTGTTAAATATCCAAACAATAATATAAAAATTTTATTACATTGATTCCATTTCATTTCATTCTATCACATTCTATTCCATTCCACCCACTGTAAATATCCATGCAAGGACTGGATTGGATTGTGTTTAAATGTCAGAGTCTCTACCTTGGGTGGTTGGGCCCTTCTCTTTGCAAACTACCTGTTCATCTCTTTGGTAGTAGAGGCATAGAATTATCTTTGAAGATGCAGGGGACCCTTTTCAATCTCTTGCCCAAAAGGTAACTAAACTGGCAACTAACTATGGTCGAGCCATGGATATCTTGCATCTTTCTGATTCCCACCTAGCAGACCTTGCAAATCTCTTGCTGATTCCCCTCCATTCGACTGGACTAAAGTTAATGTGGATGGCTCAGTTATTCTAAACCAAGGAAAGTCGGCTATAGGGAGCATCATCCGAAATGATGATGGTGCTTCCCTTGGTGCTTTTGTTTCTAACCTAGGAAACTGTTCGACCACCATGGCTGAAATGTCGGGTCTGTTTCTGCGACTAAGAACTGCTCATAATATGGGTTTTCAAAGGGGTGATCATTGAAGCGAACTCAAAGTGTGCTCTTAATCTCATTCAATCGGGTTGTGATGCTTGACACCCTTGTGCTTCGTTGGTAGCTTCCATCAGAAACTAAATTAATTGAGACTAGTTGGTAGTCTTTCAACATGTTTTCAGAGAAGAAATGCATGCACCGACTCCTTAGTGAAGCATCGTCATTTCTTTCCACTAAGTTTCCATTTCCTTAGCTCTATGCCTTCATTCCTTTCACCCGTGTTTCTGCTGATTGTTGTCGTGTTTCCTTTGGACGTTTTGTTGCTATTTAGTTGGGCTTTTGCCCTGTTGTTTATCAAAAAAAAAAATAATCATAACCAAATATTTTAATATTAATCAATATATCTTACACGTTCTGGTGGAGCTGTAAGACTAAGAATATTAAAGGTGCCATCTTCTCTCTTCGTTCTTCCTCTATTTATGTGCTTTGAACTTCTGTGGTTTTGTGATTGAAGTATAAGTTCATTACTTTCTTTTCCTGCTTCTACCCAAGAAAATTGAAAACTTGGCAAAAGCAAAAATTGAAATAAAAGGAAAGTACATCATCCTCAGTTGTCTTCCTTGAATTCCTAGATGCCACAATGATGGATTGGAGAAAATTTGGCTTCTTTATCTGTGCTTTATCTATCTTGCCCTTGGTATGCCATAATGTAACAATTAGTATGCCATAATGCCACATTATTGACTTGAGACATAAAATATTGTACCTAATTTTGAATTATTTTGGTATTATTTTTTATTTTAGGGGAAGATTGCAAAATTATCAAAACAGATCAAGGATAATATCCTTAAAAAAAAAAAAAGAGAGAGAGAAAATTCCTTTGTTTTTAAGAAAAGTAGATCAACTTTTCATGAAAATCCCTAACGACACTTACAATTCTTCAAAAAAACAAATTTAAATTTAATATAATTGAGTGAACAAATTTTATTAAATTACACATTTTTAGTTTCATGTTAAATTCAAATTCAAGTCCTATAATTTAAAACTATTGAAACAAAATCTTATAATTTTTAAAATTAAAGTCAGCCAGCTCAAGATGCATATCTAAGTGTCAACCAGCAGGTAATTACTATACGTTTGTTTTCTTTTTTGGTGCCTCAAGGTATCAATGCATTTGCTTTCTTGAAACTATGGCTTGCTGGTTTGAAGAAAATGCTACAAAGGCCTATCTCAGCACTTTGAAAATGGTGAGCATTCTCTATTATGTCTCAGAACCACCCCTATCTAAAAGTTTTCTAGCTAGCTTCTTCAATCTCTTATTAGAATCTTTACATAACAATCTTTTATGATATGATTTTGAGTTCTTCTCATGGTCAGCTGCTAGCAACAATGCACAACTAATGGTTGTGACTACGGTTTAAATTGCAGTTCATAACTGCAATTACGATCTTAATATTGTTATTGTGAAAACTTCTGTAACCACAATTCGATCGCAATTACAATTGCATCAACTTCATTTTTCTGTTATTATTCACAATTTTTACAATCATAATGTAACTGCATCTGCAATTACAATTTAAAACTATGGTTGTAGCCTTTGCTGAAGCATAAGACTCTACCACCCTAGTTGGCTCCTCCTCACAAAACTGGTGGTCATGTCGTTTGCATAGTTAGTGGCCATAAAGAGCTACATGCCTCCAAAAATGTCCTGTGGCGAATAACGTGTTTTCAGGATCAGATTTCCACAAGGGAAAATGAATCAAGCTGACGGTTTAATTTGGATGCCAACAATACTAGGATTTAGCCCATGCTACTCCATTTATTACTCAAGCAAAATGGAGTATACAAATTTTTCTTCTATTAAGAAGCACTAGTAGTTAGTACCATTTTAAGATGTATATAGAAAATTAGATATACATATATTAGATAAATGGGTTTGAATTTTTTGTTATTTTTTGCATTTGTTGATGTAATAAAGAGTGACTGAAGGTCACTTGATGTAATAAAGAGTGACAGAAGGTCACGAACAACCATTATAGACTCTTAGTAACATTAAATTCTCCGTCCTCTTTGTGATCCATAAAATGGACAGAACACAAATTCCTTTGCCAAAAAGTTTTCTTTAAGATATTAGTGTATATTTGGTATGATGGAAAGAAAAAGAATAAAATGCAATGGAATATATAAAATTTCCTAGATCAAAGTATAAAAAATATTTAATTCTTATTCCATTATATTTCTTTCCTTTTCTTCTTAACAAACACGCACTAGAAGTCAACAAGGCACATGTAAATCTTAGAAAAGAATTTTTTTTATTAGACTTGGAGTGAAGTACCCACAAAGATTGAGCAAGGGCAGGTTAGAGAAAAGATTGATTCATACCAAATGTGTACATTCTATCTTTAATAAAATACTCCAATTCTAAATATTTCAAATTAACAGAATAGAGTTTTTTTCTTAATTTACATAAAAATCATATTAATTAAGACCATTATCTCAATTCCAATCTTACCACTTGAGTTAGGCTTTTGTGGTACAAAACTTTATAATTTCAAAATAGAAAATCATCAAACAAGCAATCATCCCAAGAATTTACTGAACTTATCTAGACTAACTTGGCATTTTATGCGATGTCAGCAAAGTGGACATTTTTTTACTATGTTTCTCTTTTTTTTTTCACCTCTAATAAGTATGGAATTAATCTAATTTCGGTCCTTATTTATCAGCAAATGAAGAGAAAGGTTTGGAAAGCATATAGAAACAAAGAATTCTATGACATACAAATCTCTCATGAAAAGGTAGGAATTACTATCAACAACATCATTTACTAAAATGATTTAGAAAAGTTGCAAATGCTCAAAGAAAGCTAAATATTTTTTCTTTATATCTACACAAATTGTTTTTCATCAGTTAAAGAATTTTCGCACATCATATATATCCAACCTCATTTGTTATTATATTTTAACAATGTTTAATATATCATTATTATATATAATACACTAAAAAATATTCGTGTTGCTAGCAAATATGTGTAAATTAAATTAGCCATGCAACGTGTGAGTCTACATCTATATTGATTTTTCGGTGCAGTAAGTAAGATCTCATAATATCTGTCAACAATGAACAATACTAACAATATAGTAAATAATTTATTTGATATATTTTCTTTTCTGTTTCTTACGAAGTATTCTCGCTTGGGTATTGAAGAAGCCACCACCATAAGACAAGTAGACGGAATAGAAGTTGAATTTGCGACTATCAAATTGCGAACTCGCCTACTTACCACTTTGCCCACCACTCGTGGCAGCAACATTTCCATATGCATATCAATTACTCTCACGTACTGTATTTATATAAATTTCTTTAATATAATTATGAATAATAATTTTCAATAATAAAGTTTAAATCCAACTCAAATTCAAATTATTATTGATTTGAAATCAAATAATTTGTAATAATAGTATATTAATTACTCTGACATTTCATATTCTAAATTAATCCATTTTATTATTATTTTTTTTATCATTAAAGTGTGTATTACCATTTCGATTAAATTGTACACGATTACTTATCATGAATGGTTTAGTATACAGATGCAGATAAGATACAAGGGCATGATATAGGTGTGTTGTTGGGGCAACGATAGTACATGACAATGCCAATCATCAAAGCTTTGAACACATTTCCTTTATATGTTTACACCATTCAAATTTTTAATTTCTTTAGATTGCTAATTAAAGAACTGAAAATGGGGATAGTTACAAATTGATTGATATAACATACATGAATGTCTTATTTGAATTGGTTGAACCAGAAACATTCTATTTAAAACATTCAGTTCAGGATTGTGCTTCTCGGAACCTTTTATTTTGCCTTGGGTTTTCTCTTATAGGATATGTCTTTGCATGGTGCTGCCTTGGCAAACTTCACCTACTACTATATTGGAATCTGATGTACCATTTCAAGAACTTTTTGTCATCTTTATAACTAATTGTGAATGTGTTAGTTGTGTGAAACATAAAGCATTCTAACAAATGTTTTGAGCTTTAATTTAGAGCATTTTGACTTCTGTTACCGTACAAGTGTTGAAGTCTTAAACTTCATTGACGTTTTGACAAATTATCACTCCTTTATGATGCTCATTTAGCGAACCCGTGCATTCCCATGCAACACACAGGTCATTACACTAGTAGTAAGTAAAATCTTACCTTTGATTAAAGATGAATAAATCGTCAATCTCAAAATGGAGCAAATTCTTGTATATAGCGTGCTGTAAATAAAACAAAGAGAGATTAAGACCCAAAAAATGAGGTTATAAATGTTTAGCACTACTCTTTGTTTTTTTTTTTTTTTTTGGGTTGAGCATGTTCTTATATAAGATTCTAAACATAAATTAAAGATAGGAGACTGCATCTCTCAATATGATTCACCATAAAGTATTAGAGACACCAAGGATTCTAATAATCAATCCTTGCTAAAGGCATCCTTAATTTATATCAATGTAGTCATCCATTACATGTAAAATATGCATGTTTTAACAACATATTTGTCTTATTTATAAAATAAATATTTCTGTTACATAAGATGTGCTAGCACTTGAGTAAAGATGGGGACAAAAACTTCTTATAAAAGATCGAACCTCCAACGTCATCACATACCATTCTTAAGACTAAGGCTAATACTAGTTGAATTATAAGGTCGATGATAAAATAAAGTATATTTGAGTAAGTAAAAGGAAGTATTTAAAATGTTATTTGAATGATAATAATTGGATAAAGAGCAAACTTGGTGCATGTTGTGAACAATGTAATGACAAAAAAAATTAATTTATTTTTAATACTTAGAGAGTCATATGATATTATTCATTTAAAAATTTATTTCAAACTTTTATGTTGAGTAAACAATGTTAATTATCATAATAATGTAACAATTAGGACTGTAATTAAGTGGAGTTGGGTCACATTTGAGAGAAAATAAAAACCAACCTGACCAACCTTGGTCGAATTAGGCCAGGTCGTGTTATCATTTTTTAATTTTCTTTTCTCCCTAAATAAGTTAGTTAACAAAAACACAATAGTTTTTTTTTTTTGAAAGAAAAATATCTTCATAAGGTTCGGCTAATTTTAACCACTCCATAAGCTTAATCTTTTATATTTGTGCTATAACTAATCCATGTTCAATACTATTACAAAGGTCATCAACATAACTGAAGAAGATGAGAATGAAAAGTACGAATAACAATTCCTTATTAATGAAAGAATGACCATATCAATAAATCAACACCAAGAAATTGAAACCAAGAGGGCATGTATTTCGAGAAAGAAACTTCTTTCTTTAATCAGCAAGATGCAAAGTATAAATACATATGGATATTATATAGAAATGGGGAACTTCAGTATTCTCTATGGGCACATACAACGAATCCTAAATGGAAATGAGGTATCGAGGATGATATTATTCTGAAAATCGGACCAGACCGGGAACCGGTCCCCTCACCGGTTCGGGTAGTCCCCCAGAATCGATGGGGTCAAAAACCAATGAACCAGTGTCAAACTGGTCAACCTGGGACCGAGCCGTACGGTTACCGATTCTGAGCTTTTTTTTTTTGAAAATCTTTAATTGAAACGACGTCGTTTTGAACCAGATTTTACAAAAAAAAAATTCGAGACAGCGTCGTTTTGGCGATTTTGCGCTGGAAGGGGTTGAAAACCCTCAGCCACTGCGCTCGGTCGGCATCGCACAGTAGCCTCCGTCCCGCTCGCGTACACAGCCAGCCGCTCCGTCCACCACCGCACCGTCTGCGTCGTTGCGAACTGCTACCTTCTACATTGTTTCACTGCTCTTTCCTTCCTCTTGTAATGTACGAATTTGTAAGCTCCTCTCGGCTCCTCTCTCTCGCGTTTAGGATTTTATAGATTCAGTGTTTTGGTGTTTTTGTGATCGGGGGGGGTTTATGAATTGAATCTGCCCTCTGAATGTGATTTTTGTATTTTTGTGTGCTTTCTTGGATCCACTGCCTTGTCAGTACGCATCCTAAAATCGCATTCTTTTTTTACCCTAACGTGTAATTGTATCCCCGTTTGGTTTTAGTTCGCTTTTTGGCATAGCTTTTTTAAGTTTTAACTGGATCTGGTATATAAATAAGCAAGGTCCGAACCTGATTCATAGGCGAGCATCCTTTTTTCTGAGACTGGAAAGCTAGACGAGATAAAGCAAAGTGGTGGTATTTGAATCCCTTGTAAAAACATGACGACGCCATCTTAGTTTTATCCCATTGGGGGAAAGTTTGATTTTTGGGGTTCAAATTATTTGCACATTCTCTGAAGACATTTATGATTTATGTAACTGCTGTGTTGACTGTTGAATGATATCTTACAAATGAGTAGATCAGTAGATGCTACTCTCCTGCTGTATCAGCCAACCTAGGCCTTATGTGTGTGTGTGCAGACTACAAACTTCCCTTTTATTGTCAAGAGTCTCAAGATTACATTAGTATTGCCAAGACTTCCCTTATGTGTGTGTGTACAGACTTCCCTTTTATTGCTTAAATGGGAAAAAAGCAAAAAATTTACTGAAGAGAAAATTAGAATTCAATCTATATGGGAAACTTAATGAGTTATGTGCACTTACACAGTTACACCAGAGAATGTGGAAGTTAGATTTATTGAAGAGGAACTCAACCAACTTGAAAATCAAATGTTAAATTTTGAAGGCCAGTTGTAGAAGCTAACTTCAGGCATAAAGCAATAGTTATGATTATGACAAGAATAAATATATATCTTGGTGACATACTAGTGCTTACTGGAATCTAATCTCTGTGCTAAGTAGGAATTAGAAATTTGAGTACAGTGATAGAATCTTTTCAGAGAAGTCTGTCTCCGTCCTTGATGTGGGATAGGATGGCTCCTTGGCTCCTTGGCTCCTCTTTTGTCTATTGACAATGTTGACTTTTGAGTGATGGAAGAAGATTTTGAGCCAGAGTTTGATAATGAAAAGATTGAAAATTTAATCTATCAAGACAATGTCATTCCTTCTTATCATATTGGTGAGTCTTATTCTTATAGTTCTATACAAAAGTATTGGCATTATGTATTACAGAATTATTATTAACTAAGTTTTTTATTTTGTTTGAAGGCGGAAATATTGATACTGAATTTGGAATGTCTGAAGCAACAATGCAACCTTCATTTGATGATGATCATGATGGTGAAAATGAACAAGAAGATGATTTTTTTGATGAAGATATTCATCAAATTAATGTTGATTATGATGATTCTGTATAATTTATGAATTTTTTTATGATTACTTTTGATGAAACATTGTTAAACTTATGTTGTTTATATGAATGTAATATTTTTTTATTTTGTGACATTATTTTATTGTGTTGCTTATATGAATGTAACATATTATTTTTTTTATGTTTCAAATAATTTTATTATTGATTTATATTATGCTTTTATAATTTTTATTTATTTTATTAGTATATAAATAATTATATATATGAATATATATATATATATTTAATTATATTCCGGTTCGACCACAGTTCGACCATTTATCCTTAAATCAGTACTTCAACCGGTTCAGTAACCAATTCGATTTTCAAAACCTTGGGATGAATCAATGGAATAATGAAAATGTCTAATTTCAGTTCATGTTTAGTATGGGAAAAAAAAATGAAGGTAAAAAATTTATGAATAAATATTTTGTGAAAATTTGTATAAAATACTCATTAATTAATTTTTTACTGTCATTTTTACTCCTATACTCAATTAACCATTAATGTCAAATCCTCAAAAATCAAGATGGCTTTAGCTTTATCATATCTCGAATGGATGGAGAAATGAAAATGGCGTGCCAGTCTCCGATGTCAATAATATAAATAAAAATGAGGTGTAATTAGAAAGGACGAAAGTGAAGAAAGATAAATCCAGTTAAAATATATCACATAACAATATATAAATATTTGATAATTATTTAATAAATTTTAAATAAAATCCAAACCCTTAAATATAATACTGAGAATACATAAAAGTTTCTAAAAAGTGAAAGATTGGGTGGATGGGTAATGGTGAGATCTGAACCAAAAGTGGAGAGCAATATAGGATAGTATATAAAGGATAAATAACTGTTTAAGTCGTCACTTTTAACCAAATAGTAAAATGATTTAACAAATAATTTACAGTTAATTACAAGTTTAAAAAAATAATGTTCATTCACGATGATTAACTGTGAAATATTAATTAAATCAATTTATTGCATAGTTAATATTTTCAAATGATCTTAATTAAAATTATTTCCAACAAGCCGACCTAAAGTGTCCTTTGCCCATAAATAAATTAGATATATTAAGCCAATTAAAAACTAACATTATCTTTTTAAATTAAATAATTATTTATATAAATTTACATTTAAAATTATAATATGTCATCTTTCTATTAACTCAATTCACACAACTTATGCATACACAAGAGTCTCTCGTAAAGCATTGAGTTAAAAAATCCCAACCCACATTCAACCAAAAGAAGAAAAGAAAAAATCACAACCGGTTACTCGAACAGAATTGATCGGATTGAGAAGAGTTTGACCTGATTCAACGACATCTGACGCACACGTTTTTGTGAAAATGATTATTACAATATTTGCAGACTTAAAAACAATAGCACATTCCAAAACAATTACAGCTCAGAGGCAGCAACATTACAAAACAAGGTGCTCCAATACTTTTAGATCTCAAGCATATAAAAGAGCTCGAGGTCATGAGCTCATTTAATACTATTCAGCAGTCAAGGACCCCCCCCCCATAGGACATATGCAGCACCTATCTGCACCTTTACAAGGTACTAGACTTTAATGGGTTAGCAAGAAGCAACCAACGTAGAGTTGCAAATAACCAAAGGGTTCCATCAACCACAGTTTTATGACCCACCAAGGGTTGGGTTACTTGTTAATTAACATTACCATAGAAACAGCAACAAATTTCAACAGCGAGAAAACCAGTTATGGGTAAAGTACTCCTTATGTCCCACCCATTTTTATCGCATCCGCTGGAGTCTTCAGCAGCTTCTTTAGTGACTCAACTATGCTAGCAAAAGATGGGCGCTCACTAGGGTCACTGCCAAATATAATGAGCAAGTATCAGAAACAAATCAATGCTACAAAACATAGAGAAGGATGCAGTTAACAAAGCAAAGTAAAACATGAATGATGTTGATTTTTCTTAAATGAGCAAAAGGTTCTCTATTGAAGGTGGAATTGGCAAGACAAATGGTTTTAAATTTCGGTTGCCTTTGCAGTTGCAGTTACGTTGCGATTGTAGAAATTGAAAATAATTATGAAAAAATACAGTTGATGCAGCCACATACGGCGATTGTAGGAATTGAAAATAATTATGAAAAAATACAGTTGATGCAGCCACATACGGCCGCAATTGCGGTTACAGAACACAATTTAAAATCATAGTAAGACTATCCACCAAGGATCTATGATCTCTAGTTAAGAGCTGAAGTGAAAGTGAAAACTACTAGGACTAATATGAAATGAGTCACAAGAAAGTATTACAAACATTTTTCTCGATGGAAGTCAGCCTGCTTGTTTAATTCTTGGCTTTACTAACACAATATACTCAACGATTCCCATATTTGGAATTCATTCAATTAAATAACCAAATACCATGGAGTGCAAACCAGCAATAGGCTCAACCAAACCTAACAATCATCTAAATAAGATATGCAATGATCAGAAATTCCTATTGACCAGGAAGATTCCCACCTGGTAAAGCCACTAGAAATGCCAAAGATGGTGAAGGTTTATACATATGGAGGCCTACATTATTGCCAGGATTAAACAATAGGCTTTCCAAAATTTTGAATTCCCTCTGCATGACACCATACCAGAAGATAGCTTTACTTTTAATTGAACATGTCAAATAATTTTAATCATGGCACCATATCATGCCAGCACAATCCAAAATAGTGACACATCAATGCTCAAAGAAAACCTAAAAATAAATTAGATGCAAATTTTTAATAAAAAATCGGGCCAAATATCAGTTGTCTTAAACATGTTGAGAACTACCAGAAAATATGACACAACAAACACTTACTCAGCCCAACAAGATTCCATGAGGGAGGCCAATACTGGGGAGATGTTTGGAGGGATAGCAAGCCTCCTATTCTGGAAAGCAACAGCTCCGACCACCTGAGAGTTCACATGAAGATTACTTCACAAAATTCACTTATAAATTATGGAGGTTTCATTTTCCCAAGTTGTTTGAAATATGAAAATTCACTGTTAGAATGTACAGATATGATTACTGGAATATTTGGATGTGATTGTTGGAATATTTGGATGTGATTTGGATATATGTACAGATATGATTGCTGGAATATTTGGATGTGATTTGGATATCCAAATCAAATCCAATCTTTACTATTGTAATGTAAATATTGTTAGAGAGATTCTAGGCTAGATTTTAGGCTGAAAATCAATCCCTTGAATTAAGGGATTACAGTTAATTCTCTCCTGATTTTTTTTCTATTTTTTCTCTTAGGCTTTTCCCTAGAATTTCACTATAAATATAGTCTTGTACATCCAGAAATATCAATGAGAACAGATATCATTCTCTCTTTCTGAATTCCACATGGTATCAGAGCTTTAGGAGAGATTTCTAGGTTCTATTTGCAGCCTTCATTGCTACATCTCTTTCCCTTTCCCTTTGCAGCCTTCATTGCTGCGTTTCTTTCCGTTTTCTCTCTACTTTCTGCGTCTGTTTGCAGCCTTTATTGCTGCGTCTCTGTTATGTTCTACAGCCTTCATTGCTGTACCCGTCCCTCAACTTTGCTTAAACCAATTCCTTGTTTTTCAGCTTCAATGTCTGGAACCTCTTTATGTTTCTTTGGCTTACATGCCTCACGGAATCACTTAGACACTTCCTGGATCATAGACTCTGGGGCTACTGACCATATGACTCCCTATTCCTCACAGTTTAGCACATATACCCCTTGTCCTAGTAATAAAAAAATCACCGTAGCAAATGGATCACTTGCTACTGTTTGCTGGAATTAGGAATATATCTATTTCACCACATCTTACCTTGAAAGATGTCCTTCATGTGCCAAAATTATCAGCCAACCTTGTTTCTATCCAGAAACTCACTAAAGATTTACAGTGTAATGTGGTTTTTCATCCATCTTATTGTGTTTTTTCAGGACAAGGGCTCGGAGAGGAGGATTGGACTTGCTAAAGAAAGGAATGGGCTATATTTTCTTGAGATATCATATGCCTCTAAAGGAGTTTCACCAAAAATCTATCTGTTTCTTTCCTTACAACTTCTAATAAAGAAGCCATTTGGCTTCATCATTTTCGTTTTGGCCATCCATCCTTTCAAACTTTGAAAAGTATGTACCCATCTTTGTTTAAGAATTTAGATATTAAAGAATTTCATTGTGATATTTGTGAGCTTGCCAAACACACTCGGGTTCCATTTCCTATTAGCAATAAACGATGTTCCAAACCTTTTGATTTAGTCCATAGCGACATTTGAGGACCTTCTACAATCCCAAATGTCTTAGGAGCTCGTTGGTTTGTTACTTTAATAGATGATTGTACTAGAGTCACATGGACTTTCTTGCTCAAACAAAAATCTGATGTGAGTACTATTATTCCTTCCTTCCATTCCATGATTCAGAATCAGTTTGGGGTTAAAATCAAAGTTTTTAGGTCTGATAATACCAAAGATTATTTTAATCAAGTGCTGTCACCATATTTTCAAAAGGAGGGAATCATACACGAGTCATCCTGTGTCAATACACCCCAACAGAACGGAATTGCTGAAAGAAAGAATGGTCACCTTCTTAACACTACCCGAGCCTTGTTATTTCATGGGAAAGTTCCTAAGTCTTATTGGGGGGAAGTTATTCTCACAGCCACTTATATGATAAATAGGTTACCCTCACGTATATTGGACCAAAAAAACACCCATGGCAATTTTGTCCACTTTCTATCCTCACTTCCGAGTATCCAATGGTCTTACACCAAGAGTCTTCAGTTGCACTTCTTTTGTCCATATACATAACCACCAGAGGGGAAAATTAGATCCACGAGCCATCAAATGTATCTTCCTTGGCTATTCTGGCACACAAAAAGGTTATAAATGTTACCATCCTCCTTCTAGGAAATACTATATGTCAGCAGATGTAACCTTTGTTGAAAATAAGTCATATTTCAACCACTCTTATCTTCAGGGGGAGAATTCATTGGAAGATAAGAATGCTCCTGAAATAGATGGTCTGGGTCTTAGTGATTTTGAGTTACCCGTCTCTCAAACTCCATCTGCTTCCCCAACTGATTTTGTTTCCCAATCTACTACTCTTGAAAATTTTCAACTCGAGTCTATTCCAAATTCTATTTCTCAGGAACCTATAACTCTTCCTCAAACCGATTCTGTTCATAATCCTAAAAGGTTTTCTCAGATATATTCAAGGATATTAGCTACTGTTCCTAATCTGAAGCAAAGCCAGACTACCAATCCAGAACTTATCAATGAAAGCACGGTAAGTTCTATTCCTCCTTTGATAGAACCACCTGTTGATGATTTGGATCTTTCCATTGCCCTTAGAAAAGGTTTCAGAAAGTGCACAAAGCAACCTATTTATCCATTGTCTCACTATGTGTCACTACAACGTTTGTCACCACCCCACAAAAAATTTTACTGTAAGTCTAGATACCATTGCTGTTTCCTAAATCTCTAACTGAGGCATTGTCAAAAGAAAAGTGGAGAAATGCAATGAAGGAAGAAATGAGGGCACTAGAGAAAAACAAGAGATAGGAGATAGTTGACAGACCGAAAATGGAAAGAATTTAGTCGGCTACAAATGGGTCTTTACTCTGAAATACAATGCTGATGGCTCACTCGAGAGATACAAGGCTAGGTTGGTGGCTAAAGGGTACACTCAAACTTATGGGGTAGACTACCAGGAGACATTTGCACCAGTAGCTAAGATGAATACGGTGAGAATCCTACTATCTCTAGCTGCTCACTTTGATTGGCAACTTCAACAACATGATGTAAAGAATGCCTTCTTACATGGGAACCTAGAAGAAGAAATCTACATGAGTATTCCACCAGGTTTTGAAGGAGGGAGAGAAACAGCAACTAAAGTATGTAAGCTGAAGAAAGCCCTGTATGGGCTAAAACAGTCACCAAGAGCTTGGTTCGGAAGATTTACCAAAGTCATGAAAGCGTCAGGGTACAAGCAAAGTCAAGGAGATCACACACTGTTTATCAAGCACACGGATTCAGGGGGAGTTACAGCACTTCTGGTATATTGTTGATGACATAATAGTCACTAGTAATGATGAAGAGGAAAAACTCAAACTGAAACAATGCTTGGCAAAAAGAGTTTGAGATAAAAGAGCTAAGAAAACTGAAGTATTTTTCTCGGAATTGAAGTCTCATACTCTAAGCAAGGGATCTTTATCTCACAGAGAAAAATATGTCCTGGATCTTTTGAAGGAAACTAGAATGCTTGGCTGCAAACCAGTGGCTACTCCGATTAAAGCAAACCAGAAACTAACAGCAACAAGTGAAGAACCAGTTGTTGATCGAGAGAAATGTACCAGAGGCTAGTAGGAAGGCTTATCTATCTTGCTCATGCCCGACCAGATATTGCCTATGCAGTAAGTCTGATTAGCCAGTTTATGCATGATCCAAAGGAATCACACATGCAAGCTGCTCTTCGAATACTACACTACTTCAAAGGAAGTCCAGGGAAAGGAGTGCTATTTAAGAAGAGTCAAAACCTCAAGTTAGAAGTCTATACAGATGCGGATTTCGCTAGCTCCGTGGTTGACAGAAGATCAACAACAGGTTATTGTACCTTTCTCGGCAGTAACCTAATAACATGGAGGAGTAAGAAACAGAATGTTGTGGCAAGATCAAGTGCAGAATCCGAGTTCAGAGCAGCAGCACAAGGAATTTGTGAGTTATTGTGGCTGAAGATTATACTAGAAGACTTGAAGATCAAATGGCAGGGTCCCATGAGCTGTATTGTGATAACAAGTCTGCAATTAATATTGCTCATAATCCTGTACAACATGACAGGACAAAGCATATTGAAATTAACCGACATTTTATTAAAGAGAAACTTGAGGAAGGACTAATCTGCATGTCCTATGTTCCTTCAGGAGATCAAACTTGCCGATGTCTTAACTAAAGGACTCAACAGTGGAAATTTTCATGAGATGGTTTTCCAAGCTGGGAATGGAAGATATATATATTCACCAGCTTGAGGGGGAGTGTTGGAATGAACAGATATGATTACTGGAATATTTGGATGTGATTGTTGGAATATTTGGATGTGATTTGGATATATGTACAGATATGATTGCTGGAATATTTGGATGTGATTTGGATATCCAAATCAAATCCAATCTTTACTGTTGTAATGTAAATATTGTTAGAGAGATTCTAGGCTAGATTTTAGGCTGAAAATCAATCCCTTGAATTAAGGGATTACAGTTAATTCTCTCCTGATTTTTTTTCTATTTTTTCTCTTAGGCTTTTCCCTAGAATTTCACTATAAATACAATCTTGTACATCCAGAAATATCAATGAGAACAGATACCATTCTCTCTTTCTGAATTCCACATTCACATTTATACCTCTCCATTACATGTCCTTTTAAATTAACAATTTCTTGAAAATGATCCCTACTACTGTATAAATAAACACATTAAGTAAATTTTTCTTTTTTGCTGGTTACAAAGGAGGTCTATGACCTGGTGTGGGAAGGGAGAGGGTAAGCTAAAGTGGAAGCAAAGCGGCCTTAATGAGATTTGAACTTAGGGTCAAGCAGTCTCTAAAGGAACTTAGTGCCATTTAAGCTAAGGCTCTTGAGCAAGCAAAAATAATTTACTCCAAGCATCTACAATTTAGACCCTAAATACTCATCAAAGTTCACCTGGGCAGGGCTAAGTCCAATCCATGGTTGTTGCAGGGTCACAAGTTCCCACAGAATGACTCCAAAGCTGTAAACGTCAGACTTCTCATTTGAAGGTTCTCCGCGAAGAAATTCTGGAGCCATCCACTCAGGCTGAAAATAAAATCAAGAGAGTTACACACTTATTGAGGGTGAGGCACCGTGAAGTGAAAGTTCAACCTGCAAAATATCGATAGAATGACCACTTCAATGTTAAAAGGAATTTGCCTCCATATCTAAGCCAACATGCAGAACCTATTAAGCCAGATTATATAAAGTTATAAACAAATAGAGGAAGAATAATTCCAAATTTTCTCCCATAAAGCACACCTGAAAATGCACATTCCTCTCACCCAAAAGACTGAACCAACATCAAACAAATGACAGTCATACACCAAAATCACTGGTAACCAATCATCTATCTAAAACATGGTTGTATCATTGATCTTAACACCACCCCGTAAGGGAAAGGTTAATCAGAAGTAACAGTCTGTTGTCTGCATGAATCAAGATGAACTCGTGCATTAGCAACACTAGTTGAACTCTCTTCAATAATTTGAAAGTGCTACTCAGATAATTTTCTTTCCCCAAGAAGCGGTGGATCACTCGCAAATTAATTGGAAAACTAGAATACTAACAAGTTGATATTATTATGCATATGCACATAATCAGAGTGAGACTTGCCGTTCCAGCAACAGATTTTGATGGTATGAAAGTGTTCGCCTTAAATCTGGACAACCCAAAATCACACACCTGAGCATGAAAATGAAAAAGAAATCATCTACTTGCACAACATTCTTTAAAATTTCATAGAGAAACGCTCAATCAGTTTCATTCTACCTTTACGGTCCAATTTTTATCCACTAACAAGTTTGGGGATTTGAGATCCCAGTGTACGATTGGAGGGTTCAGACAGTGGAGATAATTGATCCCTTTAGCCTGCAATCAGACAAACAATATATCATCTACAAGATAATTTATTAATGTAACAAAATAATAATATTTCTACAAACCACGTCTACAGCCATCCGTAACCTTCTCCTTTGATCCAGAAATTCACCAGATGCTGGCCTATGTATCAGGCGGAATAAACTACCCCTGTCATAAATGTACCAGGAAGCAGCAACAGTAAGACATCAAAAAATCTTTATGTAATAAAGTTCAATGTTACGGTTAACTACATGAGAAGTTGGATGTCTTACCTAGGCAAATATTCTGTCACTATTGATAGATGAGGACGTTTTGTAACTGCACCCATAAAGAGCACCACATTTGGATGGCGAACTCGTTTCATTATTGCAACCTAAAGCAATGAAAATAACAACTTGAATTTTGACTTGCTTCTTTTCCCCCTTTAATAGAGAAGGGAACAGAGAAGAGTTACATAAAATGAGTTCTGGATCTTGTTATGCTCAAACTAGGGATGCACAAAAGAATACAAGTTTTAAGCATGACAGTATGACACAGAATTCACTACTGTTCCCAACAAACGATACCTTGTAATTGTTATAATGTACACCCAACTTAAACATTTATTTTCTGTCGTACAGTGATATTATTCTAGCTGGAGATATATGGCATGAAAAAGACTGTTATGAGGCACGTACTCCTAAAATTCTGTAATTAGATTCACAATATGAGAAATCATTTTCCGAGCCAACACCAAATGGTGTGGATAAATGTGATCCCTACACAAAAAGGTGTCCAGTTAAAGTTTACATAGCTTGGATCCAACTCAACTGAGATGCTGCCAGGTGAGCAGGCATGAAAAAGTTGTGCATATTCATTTGTAAAAATAGCATAACTCTAGCATTGAGAACAGCAATGAATTCAGGGTCTATCGACCAGACAAAGAAGTTACCATATGTGGATGCAAAATGTAAACCACCAACTAATTAGCAAATAATTGATGCCAAAACACACTAGGAGTGTGCACACCTATTTTTCATGAATAGATGTGAATAATTATATAAAATCAAAAACGAATTCCACCTATCAAGATAAAAACAACACTCAGAAACAAAGCGACAAGCGTGGAAAGAGGGAAACTGATAAAGGCAAGATAAACAAACATTAGTAGAAGATGTTGCCAGCAGAAGACAAAACAAGAAAAATAAACAAATAGAAACATTATCAGAGATAGAAAGGTACAAAGTATGAGATACTACACAGAAGGTAAGACATCCTCCTAATTAGGATAATTGATGATCACCTAATATGTATGCCTTTAATAGCATGCCAGGCAAAGTCCACTTAGTTAAAATGATCACAAACAATGGCCAATAAATGGGCACCTTAGTACATTCGTCGTTTTGTCTAATCCATTTTACGAAGAATTACCTCTCTCAGAAACTCTTTCAACTGATCATCATGGAAATCCTGAACTGTTAAAACCTTGACGGCAACATCCTGCAATTGAAAAACAATATATACGTTCACCAAAATGAAAAAAAAAAATTAAAAGAGAATATATATAGGCTGTATTATTCAGGGATCCAATATAAGATGCTTCAATAGTTAAACAATGCTAATTTGTACACATCAGTATAGTAAAAAGTCCTACAAATGAGTTGGAGCAGCAGTGGTGAGTTGAGCGAAGTTTAACAGTGCCAGTGCTGCATATTGGTCATGGGAGAAAGCAAATGCATTTGGTTAATTGTGCTTTTTTTTTTAATTTTTCTTATCCTTGTTATATTATTATTATTTGGGCTGATAAACAAAGAGCCACCTCATTTGTAGAATTTCATAGAGAAGCTGCTTTCATGTTATAAGCACTGATAGTTAAATATAATCAAGTTGTCTTTGTGGCTAAATGTCATTGGCCCAATTGCAATCCAGACTAAGAAACTAGAGACTACGAAGATATTACAAAGCAACACTCATGAATTCAAATGTGCATATAGTATAGCAAATTCAGTGTGATGAAGAGTGCTTAATAACACTTACTGATCCATGCCATTCAGCACGGTGCACTGTCCCAAATGATCCTGCATAGAGAAAAGAACAGCAACATTTAGAGTCACCTAATTGGGAAACAAGTCCATGATACCACATCTGTCACGTGCCCCCTTCAGAAAAATAAGAAACAGGGGAAGAAGAAAAATTACCAGCACCAACACACTCTTTAATTCGTAAATCATCCCATGATATCTCAAGCCAGTCCATTGCAAGTGATGGTTCAAGATTCAAGTATCTAGGAATATTCCCAGATGGAAAACAACCCTGGTTTTCAAGTCTATTATCTACCTGTTCCAGTTCAGACTGGCAGGATGAGCACGGTATAGATTGCTTAAAAGTACTTTTTACCCCAGAACTTTCCTTTAGAATGATCTCGGAAGTTTCTTGTACTACAACTGTATCTTTACCAAGCCTGGGATATTCATGTAATGATGCTTCAGAGGCTGGATGAAGTGCTTCCGAAACACCTTCATCAATAGAAGGCAAAATTAAACCTAGAACTGCACATTCCTCGTCATTCCCTTTCAAGCCAAAAGGAATTAGAGGTGATTCTGTTCCTTCACATGTTTGATCAACTGGCGCATAATTGGAGCCCTTATGATTTTTCAGCGAATCAGTTTCTTTAACTTGTTGATCTTCCTGTCCGCGACCTGCAAGAGATTGAATAACAGCTAAGACCAACATTAAACTAGGAATGCTCCCTGCAAGTTAAGGTTTATTAAAACAGAACTAAGTGAGTATAGAATTCCCTGTCCTCAAAGGGTGTCAATCTTAATTCACAACCAACCATGCTTCACAAGCTTGGGAAGGAGGCTGATAGCCACCCTCTAAATAAAAGGGTATATGTTAGGAAGAATAGAAGACAGTAGTGCTAGTTTTGTAATAGTTGACTGACTCAACTTAATATTACAGGTATTAACCGGTTTTAGTTTTTAGGAAGAGGGTACTTGTATATAAGGAATAGGTTAGCCGTGAAAGGGGGGATGGGAAAGAATTTGTAAAGGACTAGAGTTGGAAAGACCAGGACCTCTCGAATGCCCTGGAGTTCATAGTTTGTTTCTCTTCTTGTAAACAATCACTCCTTACCCATCTGTTCTGCAGTCCCATTGACAGTAGAATAGAGTGGAAGAATAAAAACTGTCCATTTTCTCTGTGATAATTTGAACCAGTGCTATTAGAGGCAAAGCCAAAAGCATCTTCAAATGCTTGTACTATGAAAAATTAGGATTTGGACTAGAGGTAAAGTACAAAAAAAATTGAACTTTTGCGGTGAAAGAAAAATGAAACATCAAATAGCACATGTTATACGAGCATACATGATGTTTGTGGGCATCATTTGGGTAACTAATTGACATATTTTTAGAAAGTATAATTGATTCAAAAGAACCCACCTGGCAAAACAATTTAGGCCCTACTACAAATAAGGTTAAGTGATATGCGCCCAGGAAAGGTCCAAGAATATATAGATGGCAACATAGAGATTCTGGAATTGAAATAGAAATAGTTCTAAACAGTTGGAAGACCAAGTTTCCAGGTTTGTAAAGCACAACATACCTGAATATGGATGACATTCAGGAATAATAGAACTGCGATTGGGACTTATAGATTGAGAACATGCTTCATCATCCATATAAGGTGATTGTGACTCTTTTAAATGAGAAATTTGAAATGGGGAAGGCATCGAAGAGATATATGCTCCATTAATTGAGGAATCTGGCCCATGAACATTTCCTGGTTCCCCAACTAGGTCAACTACATATTCCCTGTTAAAAAAAATAAAGCATATATCAAGGAACAATGGAAAATATAAAACAAATGTCAGGTGCTTGATAAACTGATCTACAACAATAAACTAAATGTTACACAATAAGTTGTCAGTCGCATGCCAAAGTCTTGATATGAGCAATCTAAAAAGACGTAATATACAACTTACCTATCAATACAACTTGTTGAAGATTATTAGAGTCCACGAAACGGAGATGACTATGAAGTATAAAATGATACAAGCAAAATCAACAATAAAATTTCAGGGGAAGAAAGAAAGAAAATGGTAAAAACTGCTGAAGCAATGCACTTAATTATGATTGACAAAAATGTATAACCACGTGGGCAAGAGAGATGTTTGGATTGACATTAATATCAAAACTCAAAAACAAAGTAAAAACGAGATCTGCAAGGGTAGCTATTGCACTAACCTTGAGAGCTGCCTGTCATCTTTAATCTTGACAAGACAAGAGGATCTATGATCTGAAGCACAGTATTTGCAACCCCGAGCAATGCGACATGGCAAACCTATGTAATCTGCCAATCTCTGCATGCGCAAAACCAAAGTAATAATGAATAATTAATCTGCAATAAGCCAAGGTTTTCAAGAAACATTAGTTCTACTTCTACCTCCTTATAATAAATGCACTTAAAAAACAATCTAGTCATCTTTTACTCATGTGCATTCAAATGCAAACGAGAGGGAGAATAGGAAAATTACGAGTTCAGGACGAGTATTTGCAAAAAGATATTAAAAAGAGGAAGCCGCATCATCATATCCTATCATGGTACCCAACATATTTAAAGCCTATCAGGTCGTTGCAGCAGCCTGTAAATACCTCGACAAGCGATCATGACAAGAAACGCACTACTGCATCTAGTAATGGGTACCACCTGATGCATCCAGCCCAGTACAAAATGATCCCAGGCAACATTAGAGCACTCTCTTCAAGCATCCATCATCCATGCGCGCTCATTATATTCTTAAGCAACTCAAATATACTTTGATACTAAAAAGCAACAATTCAGGAAACATATTCTTCACCTTGAAGAGAATCGCCCGATGCCTACAAAGTCCTGTAGATAAGCTGCCGATGGGAAGCACGACACACTTGTGTAAATTCTTCAACCTCTTACTGACCAATTTCCAGCGCTTGTGAAGATCTCCTTGCTCCACCGGGAATGTACCCCTTTAAATACATACATTTCAACCCAAAAAAATGTTAATATTAAAGAACCCCACTTCAAGAATATTAATTGGAGGAGCAAGGACACACATGAAAAGGGTGTATGTCTCTTATCTTACCCCATACATATCGCAACAAGTTGTCCTAGTTTTTCCACCAACACCAAGGTGTTCTCTGAAGCACAATACAACTCTTGAGCTTTATCTTGAAGTTCTTTCAGCCGAGAGTCCTCATGTCTATCAACAAGAACCACCTCCATAGATGTCTCGCCGGGTTCAACTGCTTTAAGCGCCATCAAAGGTGGGAGGCGCTTACCTTCCTCAGGATCATTGCACATCACCCACAGATACGGATTCATCCCCAAGATGTTATAAAAGCCGTCAGATATCTTGTCCGAGTACGATAAGCACCCACTCACCTGAAAATGAAGGAACGGACTCAGTTAAGATTAAGATGCTCAAACAATCAGATTCACAAGCACCCAACCAACCAAAATCTTCTTCGAGCTCATTTTCGCACCCATAGACGATAGGAAACGGATTCGGCATCCCAAGTCTCGATTCCAGGGTGCAAAGTGAGAACAGGTTCGGTAACAAGGCTTGCTAAACAAGTGAGCCTCTCTGCCAACGCAAGCTGCAGGTAGTAGCTTTCTTTGTACTTCCGCGCCAACCCCTCCTTGTGATCTTCCTCCTGCTCCTCCTGCTCCTCCTGCTCCTCCTGCCTCCTCGTTGCGGTGGTGGTGGTGGTGGGGACCCGAGACGACAACGTCGTCTCCTTCTTACTAACGTCGCTGGAAAAATTGCCATCCAACGTAGTGGTCCCCGAAAACAAGCTCCCAGCATAGCTACTCCCACTGGACAACCTCGGCAGCGACACCTGCCGGTCAAAACTCCGGTCGATGGCAGTATCCTTCACCGTCCCCGGCTGAAGCGGCGGCGCCGGCACTGGCACCGGCACCGGCACCGGCACCGACTCGGGCGGAAGCAGAAGCTCGCGATCCTTAAGGTGGTGACCCGATGGATCCCCCTTTTTGTCGATCAACCAATCGCAGAAAGCAGCAATTTGCTTGTGCTTGCTCCGAAACCTGAACCCGCCCGCGAAGAGCTCGGATACAGCGGACTGTTTACCCGATGAGAAAACGACGTCGTCTTTGGCAGGAGCGGCGGACGACGCGAGTGGCTTTTTTGGTGGGTCGCTTTCAACGGCAAAGCTTTCTGATTTGTTGGAGTTGACGACTTTCTTCTTCTCGTGATCCAATATCTGCTTGGAAGATTCATCGAACCCTCGCTCCGGGAACTGCCTCGGGAAAAAGTAAGTGGCTCTGTGAGGCATTTTTTCCGCTCACTCACGAGATCCACTCCCACTCCAGAGGTGGTCAACCACCACCCACCACCCGACACCACCCTGCAGCCACGGATGCACGCACCCACGTGCAAATTGCTGTTCTCCCCCTTCGCCGCCGTCGTCGTCGTCTTTCTTCGCTCTCAACCTCAACGCAGATACTGCCTGTGATATATATGTGCGTGCTCAGCTCCAACACTCATCATCGAGTCCAACACAACGAAACGAGATCGACATGTGGCTCCGAAACTGCACTCTACTCTTGATTTCTGAACTCGAGCCCCCCTGAAAGTCGCGGATTCAATGCGCGATTTCTTTCGAATCTGGCACGTGCGCCTAAACTCGAAGACGAGCTTGCAAAAGTGATTGGCCGCTCGCGGGAACTGAAAAGGAAGCGTATGTTGGTGGTGCTAACTATTAATATTACTAAAAACCAAAACACACTGATTTAAGAATTCGGAGGCGGTGGGGAGCGAGCGAGCGAGCGAGAGAGAGAGAGAGAGAGAAACAGAAGAAAATCAGAAGGGAGAGGGAGACTGGGTCTAAAATTTGGTGCTCTGGTTGTGACGAGTGACGACGGTGTATTTTAAGCAGAACAAAGAGTTTGTAACTTCAGAGATGGAATATTGCAATAGGTGGGAAATGCAAAAATATAAGGTCGGTGTGCTAACGTACGCTTGGGCATGGGTACGCACCCTTCGTAACGAGGCGACACGTAGAAATATGATGACCAAACATCTCTCGACACGCAAACGCCTCGAGTGCGCACTAGAGTGCCGTCAGGTGCCGCGGCTTTCTGTGCGTGCGCCAGATTCTAAACAAAATTGGGAGTCATGCACGCTCGAGATAAGCGATGCACTACTATATTAGCTTGATTTAAGTTTTCCTGTCTCTCTATATTAACAGAACTGAGCAATTTAGACTTTTTTCTTTTTACATAACAATTTAGTCTTTTATTTGATATTTTCTTTTTCATGGAATAAACAGTTTCGAACATATTTTTGTGTGTCTTTAAAATTTTGATAAAAAATGCAGTTACGTTGTTAAAAAAAATAAATTTTTATATAAATAAATAATTTAAATATATTTAATATGTACGTAATTTTTTAAATGCTCACATTAAAATTAATTTTTGTTAATTTTATTTTTATTAAAATTAATTTAAATATTTGATTAGACATTTAAATGTAAAATGTGTCTAAAATGACTTATTTAAAAAGAAAAATTTATTTTTTAGAGTTAAATTAGTATTTTTTTTTAAATTTGTAATGACACATAAACAAAGTAATCAAAATTAAAATATAAATTTTTTTCTATAACAGAATTATTTTATTCGAGATTGATAGACACATAATATATTAACTCGTTACAATAGTTATAAATTTTATTTTTTTATTTTAAATTTATTATATCTTGTTTTTTCTAAGACCGTATCCTGTAATCTTGATTCTAAAATTATTCATTTTATAAAAATAAAAAAATGAATAATTTTTTTAATGGAAGCTAAATTGTTTGAAATGACAATAATACCCTTATGGTTGTTTAAAATGACAATAATACTCTTGTTGTTTAAAATGACGATAATAAGCTTACGTTTGTTTAGACTTTAGACGAGAACGACGGGTTTCTTATTCTTTTGTTATTTTGTTGGATTTTTCAAACGGCATGTGACGACTTTTGGGGAGCTTCGACTTTTATATTGATGCTCGCATCGTGTATGTGCTGTAAAGGCTGTTTTCGTGTACTATTTTCGGGGTTGAAATCTTTATGATTTTCTTCGTTCAGGCCCTTTCCTTCACTCGCTCTGCGTGAACCCTTTCTGTTTCTCAGTCTAATCCCACCTTTGCTACTTATTTCTTCTTTTCTTCTTTTCATTCTCTGAACCAGCAATTGCCTTTTCATTGTTCAATGCTCTTGCGTAGATTTTGTTTCTATTTTTGTATCGTTTGTATTTTTTGTCATATTTTGTGTGTTAAGTTTGACTTGTTAAAATTAGAAAGATAGTCCCGAACTTCAAGTAAATTATTACAGCATATATTAGAAAAATAATTCATTAATTGTTTTACTTTAAATTTAATTTTGGTTTATTATGAGATAAAAAAATTTTATATTATTATTTAATTATGTTATCAAATATTTTTTAATCAAACCTTTTAATAATTTTATAATTCATAATTTAATAATAATATAAAAATTTTTTACAATAATAATAAATTAAAATTAACCTCTTTCACTTTTTATATCTCCGTAGTTTTTTTTGTATTGAACATTATTTTATAAATGTTTATTATCGCAACTAATACACATATACGTGCGTGCGTGCACACCTAACTATTCAATATCACTCCCTTATATTATATTTTATAATTATATATGCATATTCTTCACCTCATATTTATGGTATTTTTATTAAAAAAAATAATATCAGTAAATTTTTTTAATATTTTTAGAACTGATTTACTTTCATTTTTTATTGAAATTCATCTATGATATCTCCAATTTATTATATATGTAAGACCAAATTATAGGAATATATCACTGCAAATCAACTTGAAACTTAGTAAAATTTGAAATTAACAAATAAATCAGTATTGAAATGTAAAAATTTTTACAAACTATGGAAACCACTTGGCTTAGATTTAGCAGCCCGTGACTATTTTTTTTTAAATTAAAAGGTACTTATTGATTTATTAATGATCCATGTTATACGTCGCAAGTCAATATGCTTACCCAAAATTTGAAGTGCATATGCTCAACATCATAGAGGCAAAAGGGAAGGAACCATGATCAACGGAGCAATAATGTGGTGCATGACCAAAACCTTGTCCAAATGCTTGATAAATCGCTGGTCCCAACCAAACCTAATTAGTAAACTTAGTTTTCTTTCTTTTCATTTGCATATATAAGGAAATTTATTGTGATTGTATCTGAACAAATTAATATCTTACATGAATTAAATGCGACATAGCTGATGGACGACGCAAACTTGCTGAGATAACATGAACTCAAATACAGTGACTTGCAAATAAAACACATTAAGATCACGATAAATAGAATAGTATAATTAATATTAGATAAGATATATTTAATATAATATTTAACTAAAATAATTTTATTTAATCTTTGATCCTATAAATTACTAGTTAGTATCTTGCATAAATATAAATAATATTAATTATATTATACTATTTATTTCTTATACAATATACCAAATAAGATCTAAGAGTATTTTAATAGTGAAGAGTTGGAGTTTTGGATAACTTATAGTAACTTATATATAGTAACTTATACTATCATTTAAAATAATTATATTTACACTATATTTAGATGACAGATAATGAAGGCAATGGAAAGAAAATAAGGAAAAAGAAAACAAGTTTCCTTATTTAGAAGTTTTAAAATAAATAACGAGGAAAGAAAAGGAATTTAAGAGGAATTATTTCCCCTCTCTTTCCTTCAAAGACTAAATTTTATTTTCCCCAAAAAATTAGGGTGGAATGGAGAAATTAAAAATTTTAATAAGTAAAAAGTGAATATTTTACATCTTTAACCCTCATATTAAGTATCTTATTTTAATTTTTTAATAAATTAAAAGGGCTATTAAGAAAGTTAAAAATTATAATAGTTCTGTTCTATTTTTTTATAAGTAAACTCTCAAACAAAGATAATAGGGCTTCATTCAGTTCCCTTATTAATCTTCTAAACTAGGAAAAAAGCGGTTTTATTTCATTCCTTCTCTTTTATTTCTAATTCATATCCACTTATTTCATTCCGTTCTATTAATGAAAAAATATATTAGACTCTACTCATTAAGTTTTATGATATGAAATAATTAAACTCAATTTTCTTACTTAAAATCTGCACTCTATTATCTTTGACTAAATTAACTAACAATATTCTAATTATGTTAATAAATTTCAATTTAAAAAAAATACTTGGCACAAACATCATATTAATGTAGGATTTAAGTTTTATCAACTATTAATGTAAAATATTTTTATACTATCATCCAATCACCTCTTATTCAGTGTTTAACTCTTTAAGTATTTGTTATTTTAGTTAAAAAAAAATTTAATGATTTGGCGACTAATGATTAGATGATAGTGTAAACTTTTATATTAATGATGAATCAAAATTAAACTCATTAATGTAAACCTAATGATACAAAGAACTGCAATACAATTATCAATTTTGAGCAAGAAGAAGGTGAATAGAAAAATGAAGAGAAACTGTAAGAGGGATGAGCAGTGTCCTATAAACTGAACATAGTATATAAATGGGTATAGTTTAATGGTATCTTTATTAATGGTGTCCTTCATTCGCAAGAGGGTGAAAACTATTAATGGTATCTTTATTGTCATAATTTAATGCCTTCTATAAAAAATATAATGATTATATGGATATTATTTAATTTCTGTTGGTAGTAATATCTTTTTGGAAGTTTCGATTTTAGGTTCTAAGATCATTATATAAATATATTCTTTATATCTATTTTTATCTGTTTTATAAAAAAAAAATTTATTTAAAAAATCTATCATTTGATAATATTAAGAAAGTATTAATTAATTTCTTTAACTTTATCTTATAATGAATAGAGTAAGTGAAATTAAAAAAAATATTAATAAAGTGAAAAAAGAATAATTTAATTATTTTGAACTATATTTTTTATAATTAAAAATATTTAATAACTTTCTTAGTTCTTATATAAAAACTTTAAATAACAAATAAAAATTGATGAAGGAAGTAATTATTATATCGATATTCTTTTTTGGAAAATTTTTGAACAAAAAAGAGTTTAATTTTAAAGTTAAAAGGGATATCTTATTAGAAGGTTAGTTCATCTTATTAAGGAAATTTGACGTAAAATTTGAGTATAATGTCATATGAAAAAACTTGAAGATGCCGGAGTATATTTTTTTATCATTATATTATTTCAAAATTAAGAATTTGATAACATATGAGATAGTCGATATTAAAGGGAATGCATGCTAATATCAGTGCTCTCAGAATAGAATTGGACTGAATGATCTAACTATGAATTAGATATTTAATTAATTATGATTTAGTTCATAACTAAATTTATATTTAAACAGATTTGAACCATTTAAAACTAATTAAAATCACTTAAAATAACTGATTTAAACAGTTAAATATTTATTGAAAGCCTCGTCATTACACTGTTAGATTCCATTTTAACATTATTGGCTAATATTAATGGGATGGCTTTTATATATATATATATATATATATATATGCATGAATCGCTATTCAGGCATTACTAAAAGTAGTGTTCATTTTTGAATTAAACTAAGAAGTGAATGGGGTCCTGCAAAGCGAAGTAAGCACCAATCAGCACAAAACTGTAATGACTAATAGCTAAATAATTCAATTAATTTTTATAAAAATAATTTTGATTCGTTAAAAATGCGTTTCATGCTTTGACTTTATTCAATGGTATGTTCTGCATTAATTTCTGCTGTTTCAACCATGATGCAACAGCAACTTAGTGATTGCACCGTGTGCATTTGTTTGGCTACAGCCTCTATGAATTGGCCATTGTGGAGAGTTCTTAATTCTTTGGATTGGTGATATGGGTGAAAAAGAGAGGAATGAAATGGGATGTTAATAGATATTATTATTTGAATTTTTAAAAATATGATAAAATGAAATAGAATTGAGTGATATTCATTCCATCTCATTTTATTTTATACATTTATTTTTCTTATTCTCTAAATTAAAAAATAAGAAATAGAATCACTTTAAAAAAACATATTATTCTATTTATTTTTATTAATATTTTCAAATAAATGAATTCTATTCTATTTCATTATATACCATTATATTCTATTCATCATAAAGTTTCATATAAAAAATAATAATAATATTACACAATCAAAAAAATAGTTAAAATAATTATGGAATGAAATAAAATAATAAAAACTATTTATTTATTTAATAGTTAATAAATATATTAAATTATTTTATCAAAAAATTTAATAATAAAATTCTCGTTATACAATAATTTTCATAAAAAAAAAAATCATACTTGCACTTGCAGAGATTGTCTTCTAGAGAAAGGAGGAGCATGCTCCCGAGAATTTTCTATATAAAGAATGCCTTATATATCTATATTTAAATAAAAGAGTATAACAGATATCCAACACTTTCCTTTTCTTTCCACAAAAGCGAAAGAGCAGCATATTTCTATATAAAATTGTTGTAATCGTACCCACGTTATTGAAAATGTAAGGTTCTGAAAATCGGATCGGTTACTGAATCGGTCGAGATACTGATTTAATGGTCAATGATCGAATCATAGTTGAACCGTGGTCGAACCGGAATATAATTAAATATATATATAATTATTTATATAATAATAAAATAAATAAAAATTTTTAAAATATAATATAAATCAATAATAAAATTATTTAAAAACATAAAAAAATAATGTAATAAAGCAAAACAATGGCACTGCTGGCTGGGGTACGCCGGATCTGCGGTGGGGAGGCAGACCTGACTACACAGTGCTAGCTGCGATACTGGCTACAGTGCTCGCTGGCTGCGATGCTGGCTGCAGTACTCGCTGGCTGCGATGCTGAGAGTCGGAGGTTGCGATGCTGAGAGCCGGAGGCTGCAAATGCTGGCAGTGCTGGCTGGGGTACCGCGGAGCTGGGTGGGGAGGCGAAGCTGACTGCGGTGCTAGCTGCGATGCTGGCTGCAGTGCTCACTAGCTGCGATGTTGAGAGTCGGAGGCTGCGATGCTGAGAGCCGGAGGCTGCGATGCTGCGTCTGCAATGCTGCGGTGCTGCGTCTCCGATGCTGCAGTGCTGCGATGTGGAACAACCGAACGAATGCCAAGGGTTTCAAATTTCGACCGCTTCAATACGACGTCGTCGAGCAATTTTTTTTTTATAAATTATGGAACGAAACGATGTCGTTTCAACTAATAGGCTAAAAAAAAAAAAGGAACTGACAACCCGTATGGCCCGGTACCGGGTTGACCGGTTTGGAATCGGTTCACCAGTTTTTGACCGGTTTTTGAACTCACCGGTTTTGATAATCAACCGGACCGGCAATGGAACCGGTTCCCGATCCGACCGGTTGAACCGGCCGGTCCGGTCCGATTTTCAGAACATTGTAAAAATGTAAACCAATAATCATAGTTTTCATATTACGGGAATCGACTGATTAAAATAATATATCATTTCGATGATACAAACTGTACAATAATCCTTCTGACCGCATCAGGGATAGAGGGAAAGTGTAGGAATGAGATAACTGTTCTTATTATATATTTAAAAATATATTCGATATTCGACGATCAAAAGATAAAAAATTAGAAAAAAATTCTGAATGGATAAGAAATAGGAAAAAGATAAGTAAAATTAATGAATAATATTACTAGCTTTTTATTTTATGTTTTATTATTAGAGAATATATGGTAAAATAAAATACTTGTGTTTAAATTTAAAAATTAATTATAAGATAATAACATAAAAGGGTTGATGATTACTTTCAAATTTTTATACAAAATATGTAAAAATTAAGATGAAAAATTACCTAGTTATTTTTATTAGGAGCAAAAATACATAATAATATATAATCCTTGGATCTGTCCATTACTATACTCGATCAAAAAAGTATATTAGAGGAAACAATAAATTTATTTTTTGTTTTTCATCTAGACTTTTTTTTATTAGTTTTATGTAAAAATAGAATGTACTTAATGCATATTTTAATTAATTTATTTTACATTTAAAAGTAATTTTAATTAAAATACTTTAAAAGACTTTTGACTAAAAATGTTTTTTAATTAAATAAAACTAAACATATACTTAATCTATTATTATTATAATGAAAATTAAGGAGTTTGGTCTTTAATTTTTATTATTCCAAAACTGTTATTACTTAAAATCACTTGAATTGATCCAAAAAAAAAAATCACCTTAAACCTCCTTGAATGGTTTAAGGCATTTCATCTTTTTTTTTCCTCTCTTTTCTTTACTTTTTTCGAAGATTCCGTAAAAAAAATGCGTTCCCAATGAAAAATATATATTATACTCACTAATATTTTATAATAATCTATTACTATTATAATAAAAATTGAGGAGTTAGTCTCTAATTTTTATTATTCTAAAACTGTCATTACTTGAAATCTCTTTGAATTGATCAAAATTTTTTTTCCTTAAACCACCTTAAACGATTTAAGGCATTTCATCCTCTTTTCCTTCCCTTTTCTTCATTTTATTCAAAGATTCCATAAAAAAATGTGTTGTCAATGGAAAATATATATTATACTCACTAATATTCTATAATACTAACTAATATTCTATAATAATCTATTATTATTATAATGAAGATTGAGGAGTTTGGTCTCTAATTTTTATTATTTTAAAATTACCATTACTTGAAATTATTTTGAATTAATCCAAAAAAAAAATTCCTTAAACCATCTTGAATGGTTTAAGGCATTTCATCCTCTTTTCCCTCTCTTCTCTTCATTTTTTTTTGAAGATTCCATAAAAAAAAAATATGTTGCCAATGGAAAATATATATCATACTCACTAATATTCTATAATACTCACTAATATTCTATAATAAAAATAATGTGACAAAAGATCCGACATTAATAAGAAAATTAGTACAAAAAGATAGTAAAAAAAGATGAGACCATAATTAGCATATTAAAAATAATTAAATTTAATTTAATAGTAGTATAGACCAAAAAAGAGAATCTCTTTTATAATAGTATAGATTATATTTTTTTAAAAAACTAAAATTGTAAAATAATTTTAACTATCTTTATATTTAAACATATTTTAAAAATAATAAAATTATAAAATAGTTATAATTATTTTTAAAATTCAAATATATGAATATAAAATACATTAAAATATATAAATTTATTACGTAATAAATTATTTAAACTATCAAAATAAAAAATACAAATTGAGAGGCACATTAGTTTCTCACAATATGCTAGTATATGATAATGTACATGGTACATCGGTATATTTTTTAATACTTTTGTCATATGATTTCGACTATTGAGAGCAAATAAGTTAGGAAACACCCAAAAGTTGAATTGTATTAAAATTGTAATTTTTTTGTTGTCTTTGATCAAGATATCTCCATATACATTGTTAAGAGGGCCTCTTCTAAAGTTTAAACTTTGATCTTCTTTCTAAGAGTGCAATTGGTTTATTACTATATTCAATACTTGTTAGTCTAAAATCGTAATTTGGAATTAGTTATAATATATTTGCAAAAGTGTTAAATCATTATAAATGATCTAATAACTAAAAAAATGAAATTATTTTAAGATATATATATATATATATATATATATATATAATATTTAAAATTTCATATTTTTCTTTTTGTTACATTAGATAAAAAAAAGCAATAAATAATCTAATGAAGTATGAATCTCTAACATTATTGCCATATCTATATTTTATATAATATATAAAGAGATAATCCACTTAAGAAATACTAAAAGGATATGCTACCATAAGCTTAAACAACAACATCTGTAAGTTTTCACTATAATATGTGGATGTTGGGGGAATATACATTTCATTCTTAATTAATTGTAACATAATTAAGGGAAAAGTCCAAAAAAATCCTTCAATTTTGCTTTATATACACTTTGATTGGTAAAAATTAAAAATGTACACTTTAATTCTTTAACTTTTAAAAGTATACACTTTAATCTAAAACTGTAATGTTTGTTTAAATCTGGACAAAAAACTGTATGTGTTCTTTAATTAAAATGTCCTCACATGTTGGACGGAGATTACACTTTTAAATTAAAGTATATATTTTTAAAAGTTGAAGGACCAAAGTGCATATTTTTTTAAAATTTAAAGACTAAAATACACACAGAGCAAAGCTAAGGAGTTTTTTGGGCTTTTCTAAGTAATTAATATGATTAAAAATGATTTTAAAGTTAAACATTATCTCTTTTCAACTAATAACTACAATTCAAATTTAAATTATTTAAAGATTCCAAACAATAATTGTATAAAATATATTTTAAGATAAGATAAAATTGTCCCAAAGTTATATAATTGATAATGTTATTAATTAATATTAATATAATTAATAATTAATAATGTTTTTGATATAATAATAATAATAATAATAATAATAATAATAATAATAATATTCCAGTGAACGAAAAACGAACTAGTAGATAAGCTTTACTTAGACAACAAAAAAACATCTTATTTGGGCTTGTAAAAACGAACTCATATAGAACGACAAAGCCACTTCTACTGTTCTGTTCTACATGTTAATTTGTCAAAGTATCAAATGGCTCAGCCAATGAAGAACTTGAGGTTTAAACACAAAACTAATCTGTGACAAAACTATATATTATATGTTTTACTAATCTGGGCTTATTTTTCGTGGAAGACATCTATGGGCAACAAACTTTTTCCTTTTTCGGTACATTTATGGGTTAGGGTAGAAAAAAGTTATGGTGAGTTAGCCTTTCTTTAAATAGGCATAACTTATTATGTAAAATATTAGATCTAAGCTTGACTTATTATTTGACATAGATTTTTTTTTACGTTTGACTTGATATTTTTATAAAAATATAAAAATTTAGCCTCACCTATAAGCCTATTTAAAAATTTACATTATATATATAAAATGAAAATTTTAAATTAGATTAATAAACTTATATTTTAAAAATATCAAATGACCGTGTCTTTAATAAACATTTTTAAATTAAGTTTAAAATTAATAAATTATATAAATATAATATATATATATATATATATATATATATATATATATATATATATATATATATAAATATTAAGCCAAATAGACAATTTTCACAGCTTAAGTTTAGTCTATTTAATTAAATAAACTTTTATAAAATTTTAAGTCTGGCTTATATAATAAATAAGACAGGTTTAGTAAAGTCAAAAATAGGCGAAACCATAATTTCCTGATAGATCGCTTGACTTATTCCTACTTCTCTCTATGGGTAACAAACTTTATTATCAGATATAAGAGATTATATGCATTTTGCATTTGAAAATGTTTATTTCACCTATATCGGTTTAAAAAGGAAAAAAAGCATGCATATCCCTTAAACTTTAAGTCATTTGTAAATAATCTCTTAACTTTAAAATTATTTTAATTAATACTTAAATTATATATAACAATTATACAAATTAATTATTTTATTCACTTTTCATTAATTTCAAATTGTATAAAAAAGGAATTTAAAATTAATTAAAGGTGGATGAAAGAGTTAATTTATGTAATTATTATAGTTTAAGTATTAATTAGAATAATTTTAAAGTTCATCTAAAATTTAGAAGATCTGTATACTCTTTTTTCATTTAAAAAGAAGATTGTTGTAGGAAAAGGAAAGGAAACGAATATGTACACGACAAATCCAAGTTTTATATATCTATTATTATATTATATATTACTAATATGACTGCTTCTAATGTAACATGACAGTTTTATATTTTAATTTATTTTAATTTTTTTTTTGCCTAATTTTATATACCTAAATAATTTCTCTTTAACACTTGATTTGAGTTAAGTAATTCGCATCATAATGTCATGTGACTTTTGTTTTTATAAAATTACACTCTATGTTTGATTTTGTAAAGTTGCTAATTGCTCCTGTACCCAAAAAAAAGTTGCTAATTGCTCTCTTTATTATATATTACTAATGGAATTATGCTAATGCCACATAATAATTTTACATTCTAATTCATATTTAATTTTTTTAATTTAATTTTTCATACTTAAATAATTTTTTTTGACACCTAATTTAAACAATTCTCGTTATAATACCACGTGACTTTTACTTTTGTGAAATTACTTTATGTATGTGTTTTTGACAAATTGTTAGCTTCTCTCTCACTTTCTCTCAAAGGAATAATATAAAAATATTTATAATAAAAAATATTAATTATAAAAAATAAAAAAATTTATAAATTTCACGAAAGTATAGACTAATATTAAAATAAATATAAAATATTGTATAAAAAAATGAAATACTATGGTTACTTTATGTCGTCAGGGAGTTATCAACTCTACCGCGGTATTCAATGATCCTCAAACAACTTAACTTCTATATAAGTTTAGAGTAATGCTAAATGTTTTCTGAATAATCATAAATTTTTGTCAATAATTAATCTAATAATTTTTTTAATACTTAATAAAAATATTAAATAAGAAAATTTAATATTATATGAATTTAAAAAATAATTCTTTATATAGTAAATAAAATAATTATTTTTTATTTTTACAAAAAATATTTCATTTAAAGTACCGATACTCTTTTTTACAAAGTGTTCTCTTATAAAATTTATACTTACCAGTGAATCATATCATTGTGAGTCAAAATAATAATTATTAGATTAATTGATTAAGAACATATATAATTTTTGTATTAAAAGGTGCATTTAAAAATGTAAAGTATAATATTTATAATTATTGATTAAAAATATTAGTGATTTAAAATTTAATAAAATATAAATATATAGATAATAAATAATAAATTTATTTAATTTTTTTATTTAATTTTTTATCAATAATTGTCTACTTATATTTTTAATTATATAAATTTTATAAAAATTTTATTAACATGTACATTTAATAAAAAATAAAATTAACATTTATTACTTTTAATAAAATTATTTTAATTATTTAAAGAAAAATATTAATTATAATTTAAATTTTAAAGACATTAAATATTTTTAATTTTTATTTAATTATTTTTATTTTTAATTCTGTAACATGTTAACAAAACTCTTTTTACAATACTATGTTCTTAATTAATTAATGTTCTCGACTCCCAACCATTGGTTGAATTGAAGCTAATCTAATTACGTTCCAATCTATTTGACTTTGTAACTTGATGTGAAACCTAAAAGGTACGTAAAGACCCCTAGTTAGTCAGCTAATAAGCAGCACCAACCTGGGGATGCCAGGCAATCAACCACCCACGGCCGCGAGATGAAACCCCAAGAAAAAGTGCACGAGTGGGACCCAGTTCTGAAGATGAAAGCGTAGTATTAACTTAATAGTATTTATTAGGTTCTTTTAATTAATTGGACGGCTCTCCAACTTCAATTTGTTGACTCTTATGTCTTGTCTAATTCATCCATTCTTGAATAAAAACTCCATCATTCAAAGATTAAGTCTGTATTATTTAAATTTGTTAAAAAATATTGATATTAATTTAATTATTAAATTATATAAAATAATATTTTTTTAAAAAATAATATTAATTTAATTAATTAATTATTAAAAAATATTATTAATTTATTTTTTTAATTATATAAAATTAAATTAAATTTAAATTTTTTAATTATAAAAATAATATTAATTTAATTTTTATCTATACATAAAAAATAATTTTAATATTATTTTTTATAATCTAAAAATTAAATTAATATTATTATTTTTAAAAAAATCAGAATAATGTTAACTTAATTTTTAAAAAATTAAAATAATTTTTTTTTTCTCCATTTCTTATTCCGGTCTCCGCTAATTTTTCTTCCTTTTGTTGCTTGGTCGCAGAACACAAGAAGATTACATTACTGCCTTTCTGGCTAGTTTTGGTGTCCAAATTTTTTATGAAACAATATGCTTATAGCACGAAAATAAAATATAAAATAAATTTAAATGACAACAAATAAATTTTTTTTTATAAATTTATAAATAAGTGTTATTTATGTATTGATGTATTTAAAAAAATTATACTTATCATATATATATTAATTAGAACTAAAGATTTACTTACACGTGTAAGTCCCTGGATAATCTTCTTAAAAATGATATATCTCGTAAAAATATACATTTTTATGCTATATAATAGTAGTTTTAAAAAAATGATAAATTTAAACTTTTATGTCATTATTATAAAAAAAAAATCAGAACTAAACATATGAGTGAATTAGTATAACTTTAAATGAAGGAAATGTATACTAATTTTTTAATAATAATTGAGTGACTTGTAGTAGCATTTTGTCTTAAAATCTGAAAATCATATATAAATAATTTTTTTCTAAAAAATAGTTCAAAATAGTTCTAAAACTCTAGAAAATTATCTATTTTGCAGTATATTTCTGTCACTAATAATTTAGTTTAATTTTAATTTATTATTAATATAAAAAATAATTAAGAGCATCAACAAGCACAACAGGGAATGCTCTTATACCATTTAGTATATGATACATTAATTATATATTTATTCTTCTCATTCACAATAATGGTAGCTCACGTAATCAAACGACACGCAATAATATATTTTAAATATCTTACGCAACGCGTGCCTTATAATTTTTCCTCAAAAAGAAACCTCCTCCATTAGTGTTCCTTTTCAAGAATTTTATACACTCCTACGAGATTTAAGCTCATTGCTTTGAGATTTAAAACTCTCTTATGCAAGATCCAAATTATTTTTAGTAAATAGCTTCCTCCGTTGCTCTATTGATCGTTCATCCACTGTTCCAATCACCGCAGACGCTGTTTCTTCCTCCACTCCAATTTCATCTTCAGCAATTGGATTGTGAAATAATACTATATTATTATTATATCAAGAACAGTTTGTGCAGCCCACATTCTATGCATTCTGCATATGAAAATTTTTATTTCAGATATAACGCTTTTAAACATAAGATTGTGCAGGAAAACAAAAGGAAATATATATATATATATATATATATATATATATATTAAAAAAAATATAAAATAGTATGACTACTTTATATCGTCAAAGAGTCTTTTTGTTTTAATAAACAAAATTATACAAACAATTGTTCATACAATCTTTTTTTAGGAGTGGTAAATTAAAGCTTTATGTAAAGTGATGACATGTAAGATTCGTTTACTGTGCAATGTACTTTTATTACGTTAATCATGTTTGAGTTATATTGTTATGGAGTAATCAACTTTATTTTTATGTTTAATTTTTTAATACTTAATAAATAAACATTAAATGAAAAATTAATATCTTATAAATTTAAAAATATTTAACCTTTTTATTTATTAATTAAAAAAATTATTATTATTATTATTATTATTATTATGTTAATTCATTAAATATATATAATTTTAAATTAAAAGATGTATTTTAAAAAGTAAAATATAATATTTATAATTATTAATTTTTTATTAATTATTTAAAATTTAATAAAATATAAATATATAAATAATAAATTATAAATTTATTAAAATTCTTTCATTTGGTTATTTTTTTATTAGTAATTACTCACTAATATTTTATGCTTTAAAGTACATCCGTCGATCTAAGTATTACGACTCAAACGCAAAATTTTTATGTTATTATATATTTGGTCTTAATTAATTAATACTTGCGACTCTCAACCATCGATGGAATTGAAACTCATCTAATTAGGTTCCAAATTTTTTGACTTCGAAACTTGTTATGAAACGTAAAGGGCATTGACAATAAGCAGCGCCAACCAACCAGGGGATGCCAAGCAAATAAGCAAAGACACAGTGGCTGTTGTGTTGTTGCTAGTTGTAGACTTGCAGCCATGGCGGCGAGATGGGACCCATGCGTGAACAGAGAAACCCCAGAGAAAAAGCTCACGAGCAGGACCCAGTCATGGAGTTGCAAGTGCAATAGTAGTATTTATCTGGTTCTTATTAACTTGACGGCTCTTTAACTTCAATTTGTTGACTTGCTGACTCTTATTTCTTGTCTAATTTATCCATTCTTTGATTTTTTAATTTTTTTTTCTTGTTTGGCTAATAATTTTTCTTTCTTGATTACTTGGTCGAAGAGAATAAAATAATTATATTTAATTTTTTGTTTTATTTTTATTCAGATATTTCTATAAACATTCTTGTGAGACTACTAGATTTTCTCAACAAATACTTTAAACTTTGATCATAAAAAATTACACTTGATGACTACCTTTCCGGCTAGTTTTGGTGTTCATATTTTTTGTATGAAACAATATACTTATAACACAAAAATAAAACATAAAATAAATTTACAAGACAAAAAAATATAATTTTGTCTATATTAATATGTATTTGTGTATTAAAAAGAATGATAGATTGGTTAAAACTGAAGATATACCACATGCTGTAAGTCACTCAACAATCCCATTAGGTATGCTATTATCTTGTGGCACATAAACTGTTGAGCCCTTAAAGCACTAAGAGTGAAAGAACAATTGGTAAACAAACATATGAGTGAATTAGCTAGTATAAATTTAAATAAAGGAAATGTATACTTATTTTTTTTTAATAATAATAGAGTAGGGCTTGTAGTAGCATTTTGTCTTAATAATTGAAAACCATATATAAATAAAGTCTTCTGAAAAATAGTTCCCAAACTCTAGAAAATGATATAATTTGCAGTATATCTCTGCCATTCATTTTTAATTTAATTTTAACTCATTATTAATGTAAATTTTTTTTTAAAATATCATCTAATTATGTATTTGATATATCATTAAAGATATTTGACTACTATAATAACTAATTAAGAAGTCAAAAACTTTTATTGATGTAACAATATATAGTTAGATGATACTATAAAAATGTATTACAGATAATAAATCAAAATTAAATCCTTCACTTTTCCCCTTGTACTAATAAATCTCAAGCATAAGTTACAAAGAACATTAAAATCATATTTCATGTAGGCACACATATTTCTGACATTCTTATTTTTTTTTGGAATATCAACTTGTTAATATTAGTGATATGTTATGATTATTGATTTATACTTTATTATGACTAAGAGTATAGTTATTATATCCTATATATGCCTATTTTTCATAAGCAACACTTGAATCTTCCTATTTGTGTTTGTAAAGATATTGAGAAGATGTAAAGATCCTTCATTTGGGATGATTCCAGTGGTAGAAAAAATACCAGGTCATTTGCTGGAATACTCTGTGTTAACTTAAATAACTATACAAGTGCAAGAAGCAAGTCTCTATGCTAGAAGCCACCGTTGGATCCTTAAAGTTGCTGGTGTTGGCTTGCCTTTTGATAACTATAGTGTTTGTTCGCTTTGGTTTTTATTGCACTTGAATTAAAGTGAAGCTCCAGGTATATGATGTAATTACTTATGTTTTGTAAATCCTCCTTCAGTAGGAGTATGGTGAAATGGTGAATATTGTTTTGGCATTAATGAATGATTATTGGTGTAATTTGAATACTAATATGATCCCCAAAGCACCTTATACTTATACACATGTATTAAGGAACAATGATATGTATTGAAATACTGATATTGTATTGAACTACTAATATGGTCTCAAAAAAGCACCTTACATGTGCAGGATAAATTGAATTACCAAAAGCACCCACATGTGCAGTACTTACAAAATGAAAAACTACCACTGTTGCTGTTTTACTAATGAACTCCACATATGTCCACACTCTCTGTACATGTGCAGTACTTACAAAATTCAAAAATTACAATTCTGAGTCAACTAAAAAAGATGACTTTACATATGTCTCCATTCTTATTATCCAAAAAAATAAATGATGTCCACTTTGTGCAATTCACTCAAAAAGTATGCAATCCACTTTATCTCTTCTACCTTGATGCCCCACCTTGCTTTGCAGTTCCCCCACTACTTGATGTACCACCGTGTTTTGCAGTGCCCCCATGCCTTGTTTTCCCACCATCCCTTCCATGCCTTGATGTATCACTTTGTTGCTTCTGCAGAAAATTAGCAACACATGAGAGTTTTTCTCTATTTAAAACTAGCAAAATAGAAGCATAAGTTAAATAACAAATATAATTGGCAACATCATACCTTTCTGTTTCCCTTCATTGGAACTCTTTGACCGGTGCATTTGTTGTGACTAGATTCCTTGCTTTGCATGTATCACATCTAAGTGTGCTTGACTTTCTTGCATCCTAGGACCATATGGGCCTTCATCAGCAACCCTCTTCTTATTCCTTCTAGGCTTTCCTTGTAGCCTTTTCAGTTTTGGAGGATCATTTGAGTTGTAGCCATCGCTGTTTGTCTCATCTACCTCAGGCATTGAATGTATTACCTTTAAGTGGTTGATGTGAAAGTGAAGATAGGTCATAAGTTTAATTGACGCTCACCACCAAAAAATAAATCATAAAGTGAAAGCGAAAGTTGTCATGTTTGGGAGATTAGGTGAGTTCCATGACTCCTTGACATGGAGAATGGATGATGGATTGTGCTTCAATACTCTCAGTAGGGATAGTAATATCTCTTGCAAACCAAATTGCCTTTGCAAAATCACACTAAAGGAAAAGATGATTCAAGTTGTTTGTTCATTTTATACAAAGATGTAATTTACCAAAAAAAAAAGCCTCGAAATAAAAGAAAAAAAAAGATGTCCTCTTTGAATAGGGTATTTCATTTCTTCAAAGTACATGTTGGATTAAACATTTTGATGATTATTTTTTAGGATAAAATAAATTTTACCTCTCTAAAGTATTGCCCTCTCAATTTATTCCATGACTTTTTTTTATCACTTAACCTCCCGAAAGTTTAGATCTTTATCACTTAACCTCCTTGGCTTATATTTTTATATCAAAATTATCAAATGTCATGTTTGATTTAATTGAAAAGTAATGTTTTTACTTAAAATCAAACTTTAGGAAGATTAAGTGATAAGAAATAATTTTTAGGGACAAGTTGAGAGAGGGCTATACTTTAGGAGATAAAAGGTGTTTTATCCTATTTTTTATTTGATTAATGTTTTCAAATTAGGATTGTTCTTTTTTTTTTTGGTAAATGGTAGAAACAGAAACAAAAGAGAGCCGAGAAAAAACTAAACTACATCCTCAGGAAAAGAACACCCATTGAATTAGCGAGGAGGAGAGGAGAGAGTCCTTCTGGAGGTGTTCGCCAAATCACACGAGTAGCATCACCATGAGAGCCCTTTTTTGCAAGGAAATCCGCACAGCTGTTAGCCTCACGTAGAGTATGTTTAAGCTTTACTTCTCAGTTAAAAGTCCACCAGTGTTTGATGTTGGCAATGATACTCCCATAATGATGGAATTTGAGCACTGTACTTTGCACTAACTGGATAGCTTCCAAAGAATCTTATTCAGTCAATACTTTACGATAACCTTTATCCCAAGCAAGAGTAAAGCCGACATTGATCGCGTGTAATTTTCTGTTAGAATGTTAGTAGCAGTCCCAAGTTATCCATTGAAGCCTACCTTCCAGTTTCCATCTTCGCCTCTTATCAAGCCTCCATAGCCACCTCTACCAGGGTTTCCTAGGGAGCTGCATCTACGTTAACGTTTACCTAGCCTTGTCTAGGCTTGCACCAAGTAATCAAGCGAGGAGGATTGGTCAAAGTCGCTGAAACAACCTCAAGGGCCTCCTTCCAGTAGCACTCCAAATTAAGAATAGTTTTGATGAGGTCTTCTTTTCTCGTATCAATGTTAGAGAAAGTTTTGGGGTTACGAGCCTTCCAAATTGTCCATGCTACAGCAAGGGAGATGAAAACTTTATTACCAGAAGCTAATGTGCTAACCCAGATTTGGAGATCAGAGCTAAAAAAATCTGGTGCAGTATGGAGGCCAACGTGAGACCACATAGATATCGAGTATGAGCAATCTCTCAGGCAATAAAGAATGCTTTCATCAGAAGCATTACATCTGGGGCAACAAGCAGAGGAAGAAAGGCCTCTACGAAGTCTGATGCCATTCGTAGGCAAAGAGTTATGATAGATTTTCCAGATGAAGAAGCGTACTATTTCAGGAAGATTGAGTTTCCAAATCCAAGCCCAATGACTAGAAACATTTAGATTTTTATGTCTTGGTAGAAGCCAACGATAGCCGGCCTTTGCATTATAGCTTCCATCAACGATGCCACTCCATAAAATGCAGTCATCAAGCTCCTCAGAAATGGTTGTAGGAAAATTAAAGATGAGATTACATGGGTCTGCAGGCAAAATAGTTTGCAACATATGTAGATTCCTAGAGGAATTCTGAATTAAATACTTGACTTTAAGGTGGGAATCAGAAACATGAACATAATCAAATAGATTGCAGAGCTTGCCTATACCCATCCAGTCTTCATACCATAAACATCTCCCTTACCAATACGAAGTTTGAATCCATCTTTGATCCCATGGGTAGCTTTGACAATAAATCTCCAACAGTAGGAGAGGTTATTGTTGGTATGACTTGTCTGAACATTTCCCTCCTTTAAATATTTATGTGAGAAGATCTGGCACTAGACTTTGTTCTCGAGGTGAATAAGCTGCCAACTGAGCTTGCCAAGGAGAGCCACGTTGATTAATCTGGCCTTTCTAAGCCCTAGGCCACCATATTTTTTTGGCGCACTACTAGATTCCCATTTCACCCAGTGTACTCCTGAAGTTGTGGGATCTCTGTTCCAGATGAATTTTCTGATAGATGCATCAATTTTATTGCAAATTCCTTGAGGCAACCACATGGCTTGCATGATATAGAGAGGAAGAGAGGTTAGAGCTGAATTGGCTAAAGAGACTCTCCTTACCCTATTAAGAAGGCAACCTTACCAGCTAGTCAATTTGTTGAGAATTCTCTCAATAACAAAGTTAAAAGTAGAATTCTTAACCTTGCCCGAAACCAATGGAAAACCTAGGCATCTACCTAGATTTTCCGTAAAGGTGATAGGGGATAAATTTCTGAGAGTACTTCTCTTGTCTCTAAAAATACCCTTAGAGCAGAAAGCGTTAGACTTTTCAAAGTTTGAGTTCAAATAAAAAATAAAGTAGATAAGAATTTGACCATTGAATTACTTTAATTAAAATCACAATCCCATAAACTAAAAAAGTTTGTGCTTGTTAAATGACTCTCACACTACCAAAATTCCTTTTTTTATTTTTTAGAATAATTTTTTTTTGAAGTAACAAGTTATTAAACGCTCAAATTTAATATTATCATTATATATTAACATATATAATAATGCACACAAAAAGCAAAAGGTAAACGGTAGTTAGACCACGTTTGGTTTGAATATTTTTTGTTTTCATTTTCAATAAAAACATAAAATATATTTGAAAACATATTTGGTTTTGTTTTACTGAAAAAATGTTTCTTAACAAGGAAACCTTTTTAAAATGGGACCACATCTTAAAACAAGAACTAATTGTTTCAACCCTTTTTGGAAACAAGAAGTTGAAAATGTGTTGATGAAAATAAGTTAGTAGCTTAGTTGAAACTACTTGCTTTTGCCTTTTCCACTCCTATCATTGTCTTAAAGGCTTATTTCAACCAGTTTAGTAATGAAGCTATAATATCCCCTAAATTATAAAAAATATATTAATGCATAATTTTGTATTTATAGCACATTACAATTTGAGAAATGGTCCAAGTCATATAATAAAAATTAGTCTAGGGTAAAAATTAAACCTAACTAATTATGATTAAGACTTAAAATTAGGTCCTAAGAATTCTAAAACCCTAAGACATAGACTAGTCTAATCCAAATTAGCTTAGCCCAATAACCTAAAACTAGCCCAACCCAAGAAAGAAACCAAACCCAATGACTTAAGTTTACAAGTTAGTCTAAAAAGAAGACAAAGAAGTTGTCTCCTTAAAAGTGCTACATGTGAGAATAAAAAAGAAAGGAAGAAAACACAAGAGTTAAGCAAGGTATATGCTAGGAAGAAACTTAAACTTTAATTAGCAAGAAGACCTATTGTCTTCTTGCAAAAAGAAAGGGAGCTCACATAAAGGAAACAAGGAATCTCCTTAAAGTAACTAAAGTCCAAAAGAAAGAAATAAAGGAAAAGAAAGGAATCTTTAGAAAAAGTAAATTCTTTAGTCAATTAAGCTATCTAGAAATAACTAGGCTAACCTAAGCATTAATTAAAAAAGACAAAAGACTTATCTTCTAAGCCAAGTTCACATGAGAGAAGGAGGAAAAAGCAAAGTGAAACAAGAAAAGAATATTCCTAGGTTTAAACTAAGTATAATAATGTATAAAAGACAAAGCCTATCTCTAAATCAAGAAGTACACGAAGTTAGGTTAGGAGAATTTCTAGAATAGAAATATGTTAGCTAGTCAAAGAAGTTACCTAAGTTAACTAGGTTAAGTTATGCATTAATTAGATAAAAAGACAAGACAAAAAGACTTGAAAACACCAAGTCTATCATGTAAAGAACCAAGAAGTAAGTTCTAGTCTCCCAAGCAACCTCCAAGCCAAAGAGATAAGGTTCATCAAAGACATGTAATTATGGTTAGCTTAACTAGGAAGCAAGGAATCTATTTAGAAATCAATTCAACCCTAAGTCAACCTAAGGAATCTAGTTAGAAACTAACTAAATTAAGCTAAACTAAGTTACAAAAAGTAACTAGAGATGATGAGCTTAGAGATAAGGATTACATGGATTGATTGGCCAAAGAAAAAGATATCATTAATAGTTAGCTAAAGGAGTAAAAAACACATGATTCAATTCAATTAAGAAAAGTGGTTTTCTAAAACCACTACATGTGGGTTAAGGAGAAGATAACTTAGAATTCAAAGACTCCTTGTAATAAATGAAGAAACCTCTAGATGGCCAAGACCCACCCAAGTACATGGCCAAGTCCCCTAGAAAAGAAACCAAAGAAAGCCTAGTTACTTTAACCAAATAATCATTATCCCATTAGATTGATAGGCCAAGTGTCCAAACCTTATCTTGAGTAATTAACAAGATTCTCTCATTAGTCAAAAGAAAAAGAAAACCTATCTTTAGAATTATACATACAAGGCCAAACACCTTGATCAACTAAGAAATATAACTAAGTTACTATTGCTAACTAAGTAATTAATAGCCTAAAGAGAAGGACCCATGTGTCTTAACCTTAGCTATCCAAATGTCTTCACCCTAGTTAAAGTCTTATAAGATCTTTCTAGTCAAAAAGAAAAGAAAGTATCATATCCTTAAAAGCCACCACATACACGGCCAAGATAGCTAAGTAAGCTAAGTAATTATTTCATGATACTTAGAGGATTCTAAATGGACAAACTCAAAGGTTAGCCTTCATTGCTAGCTTGCTAACCAAGGGATAACTTCCCTGGAGTCACACTGCTATACACCTTAGAAAAATGAATTGAATAACTTTGATACTCTAATGATTGCCTAAGGAGACATAGATTAGATCACATGTCCTTAAGCAAGAAGCAACCTACGTAGACAAGAAACACACATGCTCTCACCCATCTGTAAGTGCACGGCTATGTACTTGTCTAAGAGTAACTTACTAAGCCATCATTACAAGCTATTTGGAAGGCTTTGAGTGGGCCAACTCATAAGTAGTAATTAATATTGAAAAGATAGCATGCCAAGTGGTATGATAGTAACCAAGTTAAAGATTAGCCATGTGATCTTAATCTATAAGACAAGAATAAAAATAAGATTCATCCACACTCTCTAAGTACACGGCTAAGACAAGTTTGGTCATCCAAACAAGAGTAATTCAATCCATCACATCAAGGACACATGGAATAACTTGTATAGGTAAGAAGGCTAGTCATTATGACTACGTAGCCACAAAGGGATAAAAATTCCCAAAGGCTTGCACGGCCAATGAATGCAAGGGAACTAGATCCCTAACTAAATAATCATGGCCATTGAGATAAGGTGGCATATGGCATTACCCTAGCCAAGATTTCAATTTGAGCACATGCCTCTAACCTAGAAGAAAGCTTGATAAGCTAACATGCATGCACGTCCACCTATCCAAGAAGATAAGTCATAGTCACAAGTCATGATTTACCTTGTCAATTAAGGGATGAAATCCCTTAAAATGACAACACACACTCGTTTATTCCTCTTACACGGCCAAGCACCCACACACACACACACACACACTTTAAGAATTCTATAAATAGCTATTCCATGACTCCTTATGCACACACACACATTTAAGAGGCAAAACTCTACTAGTTTGCCTAGAAAGAGCCTTGTACGTGCATAATCAAAGGAAGAAGACCATCCAAACTTAGGTAGTTCAATGTAAAGAGAATAATAACTTTCTCTCCTTCACTCTTGTTGAATATGTTTCTACTTGATGTATTTTTTAAATGTTTGATTGATATGCTATTATTGCTTCCATGGCTCATGATATGTTTTATTTCTCAAGCTTATGATACTTTCATTTTGAAAGAATAAGACCATGGACTATAAAATTCAATAAGAATATGCCTCTATTACCAAAAGCTAGAAATGATCTTCAAAGGAGGTGATCTAGAAGATTTTGAAAAATGATTCTTATGGGGGGTGATCTCACAAGTTTGGAAATAACCCTTAAAGGAGGTAATCCCACATTTACAAAGGCCACTTCGATAGTAAGGTAACTTCGGTGGTGAAGGCAAGGGGACGCTCTTGCAAGCGGAAAGAGCTCTGTTCCTAAGATAAGTTTATGATCATAGTCTAAGGTCTCGAAAGCAAAGAAAGATTGGTAATACAATATATCAAGAATAAAGAACTTATTAAATAAGAGTAAAGTTAGAAGAGAAGCTATTTTCTGTACTAAGAATAACTGAGAACATCATAATTTTGAAATTAACTGTTATTATTTCCTACTGAGATTTCTATCTCACCTTTATTCGTGATATTTTCAGATTGAGTTTATGTTGATTGATGCACCTAGCATAGGCCTCGCTCGTGCAGTTCAAGATATATGTCTTTTCCCTTTGGATAATAACATTCCATGTCTAGAACTAGGTTTTGTTTTATGTAAAACTTGATGTAAATATAAGATAAGGTCACCTTGAGGGGCTATGTATAATAAACTAACCTAGTCCCCTCTCTTTTTGATTGTGTAATAGATAAACGATGACTATCTTGATGTAGCAACCTTAGCTCAGTTATGTGGAATATATAGAGCTTGTTCTATGTATGCTGTTATGTTTGATTCCTTTCTAAATTAACCTAAGTTACGTTTAAAGTGGTAAAGGAGATGTTTAGCATCCCTAACATATGGTTAAACATAGGTGAAAACAAGTTTAGAAGTGGAAACTTGCATCAATATAAGTAATCAAAAGCAATGGAGATAAGAGAATTAAAGGCCATTCTCAGCCATTTGGGCGCCTAGGTGCCAGCCTTTGGGTGCCTAAGCAGTGGCCCTCTGCATTTTGGGCACCTGAGTGCCAAATCTAGGCACCTAGGTGGTGGTGCCAGCTCTCAAGTAGTGGGCGCCAGCGCTTAAGCAGTGGCTTGTTCGAGAGCAGCACTTGTTTCTAATTCCTGGGCATTCAAGCAGTGAAACCCCAACAACTAAGCAGTGATATAGCCAAGAATCCTTGTCATTTTACTTAGAAAAGAACCAAGTTTAATGATATTTTTAAAGTTACCTATGGAATTCATTAGTAATCTAGCATAGTGTATGATGAAATAATAACAAGCTATGCAAGGAAACTAATTGGAAGTCAAATTCTCTTTGTTTGCAACTAGGGTTAAGTATTTCCAACTATGTAACTTTAACAAGAACCCATTGGGAAGTCAATTAAATAATCTACCATAGTTAACCTAATCGACAAACTAAGTAAAAAGTAATTAACTAAGTAAGCATGTGGTACAATACCTCTAAGGTAGGGTGTTATAGAAGCGATTTGCTCTTCATAGTTAGAGATACAACTCATTAAATGGTGAGTCTTCACCTAACATCTAAACCTTTTGGGTTGAATGATTCCTTCACATATATAGCATCAGAGCCAGCTAGGTGGTAAGGAGTTCAACTCTTACAATCCCCTTAATAGTGGTAGGCATGGTCTTGTCTATAACCCAAGTCCCAAGGCTAGAGGGGTTTTGATAGGGCAAATTAGAAATATATTTTATATTTAAATGTTGTCACCTAATTACTGAAACTTTAGTAGTTCATTTAATTAATTTCTTTTGGAGTATATTTTAATTTAATTAGTAAGCAAAACAAACTCTTATGGAACTTGAATGTAATGTCAATCTTCATCCAATTAAGCCTGAGAGAGGAAGTGCCATTAGACCAAAAGGTTAATGACCTACCATGAAACTTTACTTTATATACTCATCATTTATTGTAGTGGTTATGAGGTTTTAAGTGAAATTTAAATATTCTAACAAAGTTAGATCGGCTAGACTCAAGCCAGTAGAGTTATTTCTATAACTTGTTTAAGGACAAAATGTAATTGCTATAAGGCTAAGGCTTCTCCAATCCAAAATTTAAATTCTGCATGTGTAAGGGGAACTTGTTTTGCACCTCAAAGACCTAAATCAAGTTATGGTAATTATATCTCGTGATTCTCGATAGAGATCTCTATAGGCCACACTCCAAGTTATCACCATAGCTTTAATAGCAATAAATACGCCATCAACAATACTGGATGGCCCTCAACATTGCTTTTCCTACCATAAACTAGCTAGATTACAAATTCATTTTTGTGTCATGTTATTGGGCATACAGGCATATTTAATATAATTTTGCAAATAACATAATTACCACAACTGAAATGGCTATTACCACAGCCTAATAAATTAAATTGCACTGATTTTTTCAATAAAACTATCCATATTTACTTTTAGTTATTAGTTTTCTCATTGTGATTATTCATTTAGACCCACTTATTTAGTGTTCTAATTTCCCTCTTTTTGACTTAGTAATACATATAGACATAATATACTCTTCTCTTATACGTAGCACTTTCACGTTTGTTGATAATGATAGTTTAAAACTTATAGTAGGTTGCTTCCTCATGTGTATTATGTGATGTTGTAGAGCATATAGGCATATCTATTGTAGTTTGAGTATACACTGCCATAAGATCATTAACATCTTCATGACTGATAATATGCCTTAAATAACAAATCAAATGACCCAAAATCCACTAAAACAAGTAACCCAAATTGAAGATTAAAAAAATATTAATTAAAAATAAGAGACAAATGCCAACTAGACAAAAATGGTGATTATTAAATATGACAGAAGTCTTTAGGATAACAAAATAAGGCATGCAAATACATTAGATGCCATCAAGGAGGCAAAAAGAATAAATTAAAACATAGAATATATATTTAAGAATTAATTGGCACTAACTTGTTCTTTTTCTTTACTACCCAATTCTTCATAACTATTGCTACCATGTCTCCATACACCCATGAAGGCAGCCCACACTGTTGTTTACATAGCATTTTCCATTGCAGCATTTTATACAATTTTTTGCATCATTTTTCTAATGTAAAATGCTATTTTGAAGATGGAATTTGCTTTTTATAATTTTCTGTGCTTGCAGCTTCTTGATCCTACCATTTTTTATTTTCTGCTAAGGCGTATGTTAATTTGGTACAAAGCTCAAGTGATTTCAAGTTCACCACCAATTTCTTTGTGGCAGTCTTGTTTATTGACCTTCAAAGATTTGATTTCTTGTTATTTTAGGAAACTTACAAACTTTTTTTGCCCCATCACTGGAAAAAAAATTATTAAATATTTTTTTTATTTAATTTGTTATTATTGAACAAAATTAGTATTCATTTATATGAATGTCTTGTCTTTTTGACAGAATATTAATGTTGAAATTGTCTTGCTATTTATCCATCATTTTCATGGTTTTATCAAGTTGTGGATAAAGTTAATATTTATCAATGGATAAATCTTAGATTGCAAAGCCACAGAATAGAATTGAATACTTAGTTAGTTTAAGTAAATTCCTAGATTTTGTACTTGAAAATGGGGCTGTTGGGGATACAATACAATATTTGTGTCTAAAGTGTGAGTTTGTGAAGTGACAAACTAGAGATAGAGTGTAAGAACACTTGCTTTGAGGGCCATTTCCCAAAAATTGTTAGTTGGAATCTTCATGGTGACAAACGAGTATCAAAGTCTCTTAAAAACATAGATGTTATGTAAGAGACATTGCATCCTAAAAATTCAATTGAAATGATGATCAATGGTACATTTGAGCAATATAGGTATCAAGTCATTAATGTAGGCATATCACAACCATTGGTGTGGATGAAATATTAAACGAGGGGCTTAGAGAGGATCATAGTCACTTTTATGAGTTTCTTAGATTTGAAAATCAAACATTGTATGAAGGGAGCAAGTACACAAAGCTAGAATTTGTAATAAAATTGTATTATATAAAGGTCTTGTGCTGATTAAGTGACTAGGCAATGACTATGATACTAGATTCGTTGAGAGACGAATTTGAAGAAGCAAAGTTGCCTCCTTCCATTTATGAGGCTAAGAGAACCATTAACAACCTTGGTCTTGATTTCATCAAGATAGATGCATGTCCAAATGATTGTATGTTATATTGGGGAGATGACGATTTGAAATTAGAAACATGTAAACAATGTGATGGATTTAGATGGAACCCTAAGAAGATAAACAAGCAAGTTGCAAAGGTTTTGTGTTACTTTCCATTGAAACTAAGGTTGCAAAGATTAATTGTTTGTGTGTAGTAAGGCCGTTGAGCATATGAGATGGCATGTTTTGGAGAGTAATAGAGATGGATTGATAAGACATCCAAGGGATGGAGAGGCATTAACACATCCTGAATTTGCTTTGGATCCTCAAAATGTTCGCTTAGGCCTAGCTAGTGATGGTTTCAATCCTTTTGGAACCATGAGTTTTGCCCATAGCATTTGGCTAGTGTTCTTGATTCTATATAATATTCCTCTTTGGATGTGTATAAAGCATAATAACTTCATCTTATCGATGATTATTCCATGCAAGCAGATGTTGGGGAAAAATATAGATGTGTAGTTACATCCTGTTGTGAAAGAGTTACATGAGTTATGGAATAATGGTATGGAAACCTTTGATTTGTCATTGAATGAAATGTTTAGAATGCATATAGCTCTTATGTGGACAATTAGTGACTTTCTTGGGCTAGGTAACCTATCTAGCTAGAACATGAAAATACTGGTTTGGCTTGCCCAACTTATAACTTTGACATGGAACTTTTTCATCTTCCTCATATTGGTTTCCCTTAATAATGATGTTGGTAGATTGTTAGGGCTAGAGCACTCTGAGAGAGTATGATGCATAGGTTTGGGAGCAGCTCCTACTAATTCATTGAGGAATAATAGACTTTGACTTAATGAAGGAAGGAAGGATTCCTGAAGAATCTATTGGCTTCTTTGCTCTTCAAGCACAGGTAAAGTATTTTTATATTCATATTATTAATATTGTGAAAAGATTATCTAGACTGAGGTTATATGAAATGCTTGGTTGATGAGTTGCCTTAGTTGAATAATATCTTGAACTTTATTTTGTCTTAACTCTTTACTAGTATTTAGTTCACTAGGATTCCTTTTCATATGTGCTATAATGCTATTGGTAGACTAACTATTCATAAATGTTTGGTTTTCTGCTTGCATTGCTTTTGAATCTCCAGGTGCATGTCTTGTAGTTGTGGTGCTTATGACATTTTATCCTTCTCATGTGAAAAGTAGAAAGTTGTGATATAGTTCAGTTCTTATTTGTTATGTCTTGATGAGAGCATAGTGAAAGTTTATTAAAAGTCAAAAAGGCATTTGGTTTTTGGATGCTAGGTTCCAATAATTACAAAATTGCAACTACTTTTTGGTGTTATATATATATATATATAGTTATACTTAAGTTGTATATTTCATTAGTTTATATGAAACTTACAAATGTTGAAATTGCACTAGAGCTTAGAAAATGTTTTTCTTCTATTATTTTAGCTAAGTAATGCTGCAAGTGAGCTTGCTTTGCAATTGGATGCAAGAAGATCATTGAGTGGCAATAATATAAATCACTAAGTGAATGATTAGGACTATATTTTATTTTATTTATTGTGGGACAACTTTTGATTATTATGGATTTAAAGTTGTAATGTTTAAGTTACCATGGATATAAATTATATTACTTTAGTTTATGTTGGATTTGAAGTTGTGATTTATAATGTTTATGTTATTATGGATATTTTAATGGAATTTGATTCGCATAATATGAATTGTTATTTAAATTATTTATACTTGTTATTGTACACGTTAAATGCATATGGAATTTGATGTAAATTTTTATAGAAAAATTATTTTTCACTAAATTAATTGCGGCAGTTTTAAACTCTCACAAAATGAAAATAGAAATCTAAACTATCAAATTGTAGTAGTTTTAAACTCACACAAAATGATTTATTTTGTCAAAATTTTTGGATAAAATAGTGGAGGTTTAAAACTATTGCAAATTGAAAAAAACTGCCGCAATAAAATTGCCACAAATTGAAGTAACAGCAGTCAAGAAAAAATTGCCTCAAAATCATTCTGGCAAATGTAAATGCCGTGTTTTTTTAGAATTGCTGCAATTCAATTTCAGGAGGTAAAAAGCTACTGCAAATTGATAAAAAAAAATTGCTGCAATTTAGTGTTTTTTTTAGGTAATGTTAGCCAATGTTGAAGATTTATTTTGGTTACAGTCGTGGCCAAAAGGCTTAAAGAAAAGAGAAAACTAAACAAGTAGAGGCACACAATGAGGCATGGAGGTCCCAACAATGTCAGCTAACCCAAATAAGGAGAGGTCAGGAGGCAGGGAAGAACATTCCTTGAGATAAGTATCATAGAGAAGACTCTAATTGGCTAGCCAATCAGCACAATGATTGCCTTCCTCTTGTCTATGTGAAAAGGATAGCTCCCACTCCAAGTCCTTGAGGTTGATGATCCTTTGGTGAAGGCAATTATGGAGATTCCTGTTATTAGGGTGGTTTTGAAGCACAGAGATAAGAGATTGGGAATCACTTTCCAAGACCACTTTCTTGAAGCCAGAGCACCAAGCTAGGAGAATACCTTGTTAAGCACCCTAAGCCTCTGCCATGAAAGCAGAGCATATGCCAATGTTAAAGAAGAAGCCCTTAATCCAACTCCCATCATTACCTTTGATAATTCCCCCACATCTAGCAACATCTAGAGTTTATTTGAAGGCCTTGTCTGTGTTAACCTTTTCCCATCCCAAAAGGAGAAATTTCCAGCTGATATCCATATTGACATGGCTTCTGTTATTCTAGTGCTGAATTCTTCTTGGGATCACTTGTTATATATGATTGACATACTCAAGGATGGACGCATGTGGTCTGTATGATCTTTTGAAACTAGTTTCAAAGAGATCACGATTTCTCCAGTTCCAGAGATGCCAACAAGTAATAATGAAAATATCCTGCAATTCCAATATTCTCTAATACCATAATGATTAGACAGATTATCCATGATCCACTCTTCAAGGTTGGAAGTGAAGAATCGGCCAATGAATTTAGAATTAGCTAGATGAATGCAAATCCTAGAGGCAATAAGGCAGTCCCTTAGAATATGAATGCTGCTTTCTTTCTTATTAGTGCAGTGTTTGCAAAAAGGGTTCCTTCCTATCCATTGGTTACGATATAAGGAAGTTAAAAGTATATTGTGAGAAACTTACCAGATGAAAACTCTTATACGTTGTGGCCCTTTCCAATGCCAGATGTGCTTCTAAGGACCAAGGTGGAAGGGCCCTCAGAGGTGATGGCTTCATAAGCACTCCGAATGGAGAACACTTTGTTATTAGTTTTGTTCCGCCCTAAACCATCCTTCCCCATCAAGAGCACTAGGAGAAAGGATGGCATGAATTCTCTTGATAACAGCAAGAGGGATGAAGCATGAAGTCTAGACAAGTCCCATTCCCCCTCATGGTTGGCTAAGTCAAATACTTTTATGGTTATGTCCTTATCAAGGATAGCCCCATTAGCAAAGTGGGACAGACCAGGATGACCTTGGACCCAGTGGTCTTCTCAAACGCTAGTTGACATGCCATTCCCTATGATTCGATGTGTATTAGCTAAGAATCTAGGCTAAGTGGCAACTAGATCCTTCCAGAGGGCAAAATTAGTGGGCTTCGCTTGGGCTTCTCTACTAAGATCCTTATTTCTCCCATATTTCCTAATAAGAACTTGGGTCCATAATTTACTCGGGCTGGAGGTCAAGTGCCAGGTAATCTTTATAAGGAAGGCCTCATTCATGAGGCTCAGGTGTTTTAACCCACAAAACTCCCATACTTTTTGGTTTGCATAGTGTACTCCAACTAATGAGATGAGTCTTTCTCCATTGTTCAGTGTAGCCCTAAATGAATCTTCTCTAGGCTCTTTTGATCTTTTGGAAGACTCCCTTTGGAAGCCTAGCATGCTGCATGTTGTACATTGCTAAGGATCCAAGAATAGATTGGGCAAAGGTAATACGCCTCCCATGGACAGACACTATGATTTTCACCCACTCAACTTCTGACCCACTTTCTCAACTATGCTTCTGTACTTGGCTTTGGTAGTCCTACCATTAAGGATGTTTTCCTTAAGATAGTGCCCTAGTTCATTTGTTATAGTAAATCTAGAACGTCTCGCTATCATATCTTTAGTTTGCTGATTCATATTCTTTAAGAATATTATGGAAGTTTACCAGCTATTGGTCTTATGCCCTGAAGCTCCACAAAATTCCCTTAAGACACTTAGGATACAGTCTAATTGCTCTTTGTTCGCCTTCGAGAAAATGAAGAGGTCATATGCAAATAAGAGATGTGAAATAAGTGGCCTACCTCTCCCAGCTTTTATTGGATTTCAGCTCCTACTATTTACCTTCTCTCCAATAAGATGGAAAAGTTTCTCTATACAGATGACGAATAAATATAAGGAGAGAGGCTCTCCCATTCTAGAGAACTTGGAAAAAGGAGGTAGTTAAGCATTTCATAATCAGATTCAACAGGTTCTAAGAGATCCCAAATTCCCCAAAACAATCCCTTATGAAGCTCCAACTCAACCTATCATAGGCTTTCTCCAAGTTTATCTTTATTGCCCTGAAACCTCTCTTCCTCCTCATCTTTTTCATGATGTGCATGAGTTCCTTGGCTGTGATGATGTTATCATGGATATGGTGTCCCAAAATGAAGCTAGCTTGATAAGGAGAGATTTTGTTGGAATAGGTGCGTTTAATTTTGTCAACCACAATCTTGGTTATACACTTATTGATAGATGACATTACACAACGCAATCGGTATGAACTAAGAGGTATTTTCAAGAATATCAATTTTGAGGATAAGAACAATGAGGATGTTATTAATGTCCTTAATGCATTGCTGATTTTACCAAGCAAAGGAAATGAAGCTAATAACCGAGTCCTTGACAATGTCCTAATTTTTCTAAAAGAAGAGAGCTCGAAAACCATCATTCCTAGGATCCTTGAGAGGGCCCAAATCAAACATGGCCTTTGTAATCTCACCCTAGGTGACCAGGGAATCAAGCTGCTGGATGTGCTTAGGATTCATAGCAGGAAAGGTCATTGAAGTAGCAAACTTGTATCTATTATTTGCCTCCTCCGTATGCAACTTTTGGAAAAAAGCAATAACCATTTGTTGAAGTTGAGCTTGGTCTTCTGTCCACAATCCCTCAGAATCTTTAAGAGTAAGAATTTTATTTCTACTTATGTGGATAATAGTCTTCGTATGATAGTAGCAGGTGTTTCTATCACTATCTTGGATCTATTTGGTCTTGGTTTTTGCAGCCATAAGGCTTCTTCTCGATCAAGAATTTGCTCCAGCAACTAAGGGTAGTAATAGGCTAGGCTAGGTTAGGCTTTCTTTAAATAGGCCTAGCCTATTTTGTAAAATACTATGCCTGAGCCTGGCCTATTACTTGATATAGGCTTTTTTCTAGGCTCACCTAACCTTTTTATAAAAATATAAAAGCCGGCCTGACCGGTAAGCCTATTTAAAGGCCTATGTTTCTTAAAGCTTTCAATTGCATTAACCAGTCTAAGCATATAATAATAAATTGTATAAATATTATAATTTTTTTGACCTATATATATATATACATATAATAGATAAATAGGCTAGGCCAAATAGATATTTTCAAAGGCTTAGGCCTGATATATTTAACTAAATAGGCTTTTTTGAAAGTCTAAACCTGACTTGTATAATAAATAGGTCAGGCCTAGCAAGCCCAAAAGTAAGCTAGGCCGTAGGTCCCCAATAGGTCGTTTGGCCTATTCCTACCCTACCAGTAGCTCTTGGAGTTGCCGTTCTAGCCTATCAAGGAAGGGATTTCTCCTATAGGATGAAAAGCTTTGGATCCCCTAAAGTCTAGCCCATAGTCTTTTCTTTCTCTTAAAAATGTTACAAAAGACCTCCCTGTTCTAGATTTTTAGTTTCTTTGTAAAGTGATATGTAGACAAATGAAAGATAGAGTTAGGTATCCAATTGTTGGCAACAAAAGAGTGAAATCAAGTTGATGTAACAAGCAGCCTCAAATCTAAAAAGTCTATTATTTTAAGCATTGGATAGGCCTTCCATTCTGACTAGGATTAGGTGATGATTAGACTGGAATCAGGGGCTGAGGAGGGTGATGGAGCACGCCACATGAAATCGGGTCCTCCAGTTAGTGTTGTAGAGTTCTCTATCAAGGCGTTTAAACACTCTATCCAGATCATCCCATTTATGACCTCTCCACTTAAAGAAAGGACCCCTAAGGTCCAGATTAATAAGATTACAAAAGTGAATCCAATTGGTAAAGGTTTAGCATCTGTGGGCATTATCAGGACTTCTGCCTTTCTTCTCCTTCACATGCGTAATTTCATTAAAATCTCTAATGAAGATCTAACTTTTAGTCATGGAGTTAGCTATTTGCCTAACTCTATTCTAAGTCTCCTTCTTTCAATCTCTCGCGGCCTGGCATAAATCATTGTAAGGAACTAAGGACTCTTGCAAGTTTCTTTGACTTTCACGTGAAAGAATTAAGAGATCTCCTTCAGCACTGTTTACCTCAAATGATCCTTATTGCAAAGAATCCAAATGCCACTTGCAAAGCCCATAGCTTCCACACACACATCGAATGTCTATACCAAACTTACAGATGGTTCTGCTAGTAATATCGTCACTGCACCTAGTCTCTTGGAGAGTAACAATATTAGGCTTGTAACTCTTTCTAAGGTCCTTAAGGGCCTAGCTAAAAGCTTTGCTAGTAGCCCCTTTACAATTCCAAGACATAATAATCATGGCAGCAAGGCAGAAAGAAGAAGACTTCAGGCCCTTAGGCCTTTTTCATGTCATCCCTTCTAAAAAGAGGGGTTAAGTCATCTAGCCCTATAGCATTAATAAAGTCTTCACACATAGCATCTTGGAACACTTGAGTTGACTGGTCCTCAGGAAGAGAGTTACGCACTACAAAAGGGGTATCAAAAGGCTCTCCCAAATTTGGTCATTTATCCACCAGCTTCTTTGGGAGGAATTGATTAGAAAAGGATGAAAGAGAGTGAGCACCAAAGGATGAAAGATCTACCCATAAGGTGGTAGAGGGGGCATGATTGGGCTTCTCCTGCTCAGTTCAGTTGGGTCAATTTAGGCCTTTAGACCTTAGACGGTAGGGTCACATCATGGCTAGTGCTCCTTATTTTCATCCTTTGGGCCTCAATCTGACCCTAGTCCTTCTATTCCAAAACTTGAGGAGATCTTGCTTCTCTCATTTGGCTCCTTGTCAAAAATTCCTTTTTGTTTGCATTCTCTCCATAAGCTATTTCTTGTGTCAGTCTCTTTATCTAATTATTTGCATTATCCTGGCCCACAGGAGAGCTCTCTAGTGCAGGCTAAAAGAGAGCAAGGGCTAGAGGAGGAAAGATCCATCTATAAGGTGGTAGGAGGGGCATGATTGGGCATCTCATGCTTTGTTCGGTTGAAAGTCCATTTATGCCTTTAGACCTTAGATGGTGGGGTCACATTATGACTAAAGCTCCTTGTTTTCATCCTTTGGGCCTCAATTCAGCTTCAGTCTCTGGTCCAAAACTTGATGAGATCTTACTCTTCTCATTTGGCTCCTTGTCAAAAATTCCTTTTTGTTTGCATTCTCTCCATCAGCTATCTTTTGCATCTGTCTCTTTATCTAATTGTTTGCATTGTCCTAGCCTACAGGAGAGCTTTCTAGTGCAAGCTAAAAGAGAGCGAGCACTAGAGGAGGAAAGATCCACCCATAGGGCAGTAGAAGGGGTATGATTGGGCTTCTCCTGCTCAGTTCGGTTGGGAGTCCATTTAGGCCTTTGGAATTTAGATGGTGGGGTCACATCATGACTAAAGCTCCTTGATTTCATCATTTGGGCCTTAATCTAGCCCAAGTTCTTTCTAGTCCAAAACCTAAGGAGATCCTACTTTTTTTTATTTGGCTCACTGTCAAAAATTTCTTTTTGTTGCATTCTCTCCATCAGCTACCTCTTGTGTTAGTCTTTTGATCTGATTGTCTACTTTGTCCTGGCCTACAGGAGAGCTCTCTAGCTCCTCTTTCATAAGATAGCTTAGCGAGAAGTATTTAGATCGTATAATTTGTCTTTATTCAGCTCTCGTCCTCCTTTCATTGATCCTGGACCATCATTTGGAATGTTCTGCTTTTAGCCACCTTTGTTGTAGTAAGGATGTTTTATAACCATCCAGGATCCATAACGATCGTCCTCTTTGCTAAGACTATTTTGCCCCTATTGTCTACCCTGTTATGGTTCACCAGGTTAATATTGTCTTTGGGGCTCTCTCCCCTTTTAAGCTCATCACTAGAAGTGTTAACGTACTCCTTTCTGTTGGGACACCGCTTTTTGTTGTGACCATAGTGTCTGTAAGAGAAACAGATCAAGTGAATTCCCTTATACTTCACATGGTGATATTCACCATTGATTCTATATTGAGACACCAGTGGCTTTTCTAGGTCTCTTTCCACGCATATACACACAAATTTCCCCTGCTTTGGAGCGCTGTGTGCATATCTACCTTTAAAGTTTTTCCAATGATGTTAGCCACTGTTTCTAGTAAGAGTTTATCATAGTATTCAATGGCTAGATTGGGAAGTCTAGCCCATGCAGCTATCTTGCTGAGGCTAACTTTGTATGGCTTAAACCCTAGCTCCCATGGTCGCGTTGCTAAGTAATGATAAAAAATGAGCCAACGTCCTCTAGTGAATGCCCACCCATAGTCAATAGAGGACTCAAACTTAGCTAAGAAGAAGTCATTGCCCACATCAGTCCATGACACTATTCCATTCCTTGTCCACATGCTTTCTATCTTTTTCTTCAGAATGTTGTATCTTATCTTTCGTCTCAATAACTTGATTATTAGTGTTTCTTCCTAAGGCTTACTCAGATGCTTCTTCTCTACTTGGTTAGTGATAATGTTATGAAACCCTCTTTCGTCAATCTCTATTATCCTTTTAGGGGTTTGCTTTTTCTTCCCAGCTTTCATCTTGATGTGCTTAGCCTCTAGCACCTTATCATTAGAATCAAATAACTCCTCTTTCAAATCAGATTTGGTGTAAGAAAAATCATCCCCTTCAGATTGGTTACCCTCCTTCTTTGTCAAAATATCTCGGTAGGATTTTCTCTCTGGTTGAGACAAAGGGAATATAGCATCCTTTAGCATCCACGCTACCGCTCTAGTAATGAGGGAAGTATCACTGGAGTAGCCTCCATCTTGCTTCCTGATCTTCTTCTTACTCTTTTGTAGTAGGTCCTTCTCCTATGAAGAAGAATTCCCTGAGTTCATATCTGTAACACTCTCCATAACTATTGTCATAAGATCGGATGCAGCCAAATGACTGCTTGTTGGCTAAACTATCATAAGATTAGTTGTTGTTGTGGGGCTAACAACACTCTTTTCTTCTAAACTTAAACCTATGTTTACTTTGAATAGATTCATGATTCATGTTTCATACATGTTAATATAATCTAGCATTTGATTCCATGTATCTTTGTTTTAAAGGGTTTGTGATAAATATGATTTATAGATTGGAATAGTTAATAATGGATTCTAATGAAAGTTTTAGAGGTAATATTTATTTTCTCTCAATCTCTAACTTATTTTCTTCTAGAATTTTGTTAGCATGTGTAGTTAAAGGTGTCTTTAATGTCTTATATGTCAATCAAACTCCTAGATGAAGTATTAGTTAAATTTCTTAAGCTGTCTCTAAGACTTATGCAAGGAACAATTGTTAAAAAAGAAGGTGAACTTTTAGGGAAATGATCCCTCAAAAGGAAAGGTAATCTCAGGCTTGAGATTGTTGCAAAGGATTTTCATAGGACTTATGTAAGTAATGATCCTCAAAAGGGAGGTAAACTTTCAGGGAAATGATCATTCAAAAAGGATGGTGATCACGGGAGATTCAAAAGGTAAGGTGATTTCAGTTTACATGGTTCCTAGGAACTTGGTTCCAGTATTGAAAGAAAGGTAAGGGGACACTCTTACAACATAGAAAGCTCTTGGTTGTTTGGCGCACGCAAAGATGTTATAAGACTTAACAGTAAAGATAATAATTTTATTACTATATAAATGATGCTTAATGTTGGTTTCTTGTGAACTTGAATCTATTGAATTTCTTTATGTGACCATAAAGATGTTTTTTGTAGTTTATACACCTAGAAGCATCATAGGTTTCAACTTTGTTATTAAAATTGTTGTCCACCGGGAATTTTAATTCTCACGATGTTATTATGATATTTCCAGAGAAGACAGCCTGAGGATGCTTACTATAGCTATACTGATTAAGTTAATATCATCTGGGTCGTTGTCTCAAGTTTTGATGATCCAGTGAGAGTAATCCATGATATTGCATGACCATCATGAATGGGAACAACTAGCATGAGGCTGATGTTTATGTAGCATATGTATATAGATATATATTTATGTTTTGATTAATATCATTTTTCGCGCACTTATGAAATGCCCCATTATTTTGTCTATAAACATTGTATAATATCAACTAACTTCTAGATAATTTGTTTACAAGTTTTTAGTAATTAAGCACATAACGAAAATAATAAACATTCCAATATAAATGCTGGAACTTGTAAATAGTTACACTATCAATTTAGGATAAAGTTATGTGATTACTCCTAATAAAGTTAGGAATGCCATGAATATCATCATAATTATAAGCTCTATATAAATATATATTGTCATGTCTTATTTTAAAAAGATAAAATATAACATGCTACAAAATAGATTAAAATAATAGAGAATATGAATAAATTACATAGAAAGGAAAAATAGAAAAATGCTTGACTTCTTAAAATAAACCTTCTTAAGGGTAACTAAAAAAATAAAACTTAAAAAATACTTAAAGAGAGTGTTGGTAGATAGATAGGAGTGTTAATAGGCCCAATTTTTTTAAAAAATACAAAAAGTTTAAGTTGCTGGAAAGAAAATAAGCTATAAAAATGAATGATCTAATATCTAAACATATTAATAAAAAAATTATACCACTAAGTAATTAAAGCATTAATATTTAGATTTTTCCTTTTTTATGAATTAAATTGAAAATTTCAATTCTTTTCTCACCAAAAATTTCTTGAATAAAGAAAAATATTAAAATAATATTAAAAATGTTAATAGCATATTAAAATAAGCTCAAAATAGACAATGAATATGTAATTTTAAATTATATAAAATTAAAAAGAATAATAATATAAGTGATTTTTTTTTTAAATATTATATTATAATTTTTAAATAATATATATTTCTTAAATAATATTATTTTTCGTTTCTAAATTTTTTCGTCCACTCGGATGGATGTTATGCTAGTTGAAGCAAAATTTAGATATAGATTGCATACACACCTACCAAAAAGAAGATAGCAACCAAAGGAAACCGTGAAAGAAATTTACAAATTTTTTATTATTTTCTATTTGTTATGTAATCTTTAAATTATTGAAATAAATAAATTTAAAAATTATATTATATCTATTGTTAATGGTCACGTGAAACCTTTGAGAAACGTCACATCATTGTATCCATTGGTTATAAATTTAAAATTTAAATTATATCTATTAGTCATGGTCGCGTGAAGCATTTGTACCTTGTCCTTTTTTATCACTTCACTAGAACTGGCAAGTATAAATACCAACGGGCAATCCATCACAAAAGAACAAAGTCAAATTGACTGTCTTGCAACTAATGAAAGAAGAAAAAGGCATGATATAGAAAAAGTCACACAAGCAAGAGAGAGACAGATGAAGGTGTCAAAGTTATGTGCACATCAAGAGTATTTCTTGCTTAGGCACAGATGCAACATCCACTTTTAAGCACAACTAATCAAATGATGCCAACACATAAAAATATAATGAAAAACTTCTGACAAATAAACAATAGAAACCGGCTGCGTATAACCAAATTTAAAGCCAAATAAAAGCCTTGGCTTATTAGTTTGCCTTGGCTAGCGTGTTCAAGAATAATACCCACTTTTCAATATGACCTTTCACTTTACAACTTGTTTCTTTTCTCTTCCAGTGCTTAACTTAAAATTTTTTATTTGAAAAAAGATTTTTGTATTAAAAAGTACTTGTAACTTTAAAATATAAATATAAAAAATTATTTGTGTTTATATTTTTATATTTATATTTAATTAATTTAAATGATTTTTTAAAAAAATTAATATTAAAAAGAGAATTTTTTTTATAATGGTATAAATATAAATAAATAAATAGATAGTCATATAATCCTTATGATCACTATCTACAAATTATAATATATTTACATAAGTATTATGTTACCATTTCAACTCATTTGACCAGTGATAAATAAAACAATTTTATAAAACTTATCTTCTCAAAAGTAATCAAGACAGTTTTGTATGGGAGCGTTTGTGTCCATGTATCAGTTAAGTTTACGTAATTATCACACAAAGAAAAAAAAATCAAATTAAAAACCTATCATGTACAAAATAAAGAACTTTGTTTAAAGATAAATTCCTTATCTTCAGAAAATATGTTTAATTAAACCTACCATGTAGTCACCCACACGTTGAAACATGTTTAATCAATTAAAAATATCTGTTGTAAATTGTTACATCAGTAGGTAAGTATGGAAGATTAGTGGCATGCCCAAATTTCTTTTGACATAGGTCCAAGGTTGCTGTTTCTTATCGCACGCTTAGTTCAGCAAAGAAATATGAGAAATTGTTGTGTGTCGCTCCAGAAAGCATCTTTATTATTAATTTTAAAAAAATTATATAATTTTATGTTAAAAACTTAAAATTAATGATTACGATATATTTTAGAGTATGTATTTATTGTACTCTAAAAGTATGCCTTTATTATACTCAAAGAGCATGTAATAATTTATCAAAAAATACAGATTTCTTAGGGTTATAATAAGTGTTTGTGACATTACCAACATACATTGGTGCAAATAAAAGTGGCTTGAGTCCTTTAAGTGTCATGTCAAGAGTTTGATCCCTGGTAGATATAAATAGAGCATGCGCTGTTGGTAGGCATTCTTCCTACAAGAGATACGACTGAAGGCTGAGAGATTAGTCTTTTACCTTCCGAATGGGGAGATACTCTAAGTGCATAAAAAATGTGTGTGGAATTTTATTTTTTGGTATAAAAAAAATATAAACAACATATATTTGCGATATTGACAGAAATAAAAAAAATACTCATAATTTAATCTTGATCATAAATAAAATAGGGGTATATTATAGTTTCATGATGCGGGCAAAGTTTTACATCATTAATTTCATGAAATACAATATCATGAAAACTAACGTCCCTAAAATACAGCCATGTATTTTTTTTTTCCGTCTAATTCCCTGTTTGGTCAATCTGTCACTTCTTGCAAAAATTAATAGATGCCTTTTTCCTCTATTATAAATACGTTTATGTTGTGAGAATTTCTACAGTTTAGAATACATAGAAAGTATAATAAAAAATTTATACGATATTTTTTAATTAATAAAATTTGGTTTTAATTTAATTTCTATTTGAAAAATATTAGTTTTATATTAAAATTTGTCTTAAAATTAAGTTATTTAATATAATTTTATAAAAAATGTGTTAGACATATGACCTAAAAATAACATTATACTTATATTTCATTATATTAGAATAAAGTTATATTTTTTATTTTATGTGAATATATTTTTCCTCCTCTTACTTTTATAACAAAACAAGAGAAAATTTTCTTCTCCATTTACTTTCTTTCATTTTTCTCTTACATCCAATCAATGTAAATTTTCATGTACAAAAAATAATTTTAGATCAAAATGTCATTCCAATTGTTATTCAAAATTCAAAACCCACTACTTCAAGAAATCCGACAAGGTAATTATATTACTTGGACAATTTAGTGTACATCTTATAGACAAAGAAACAAAAACCACCATAACTAAATTATTACACATAACTTGTACCAAACAAAATAAAACAATACATATAACTAAATAATTTATTCATCCTCACAGTTAGATGAAGAAGACCATTCAATTGGAGGATTACTGTCAACCATCATATCCATAAGAGCATTATCTTCTTCCCTTAACGGTGCGAACATTGGTGGCAGGTATTGGTTTTCTTCATTTCCCTGATAAATTGTAACTTCAAAATGTGTACATTTGAATGTACTTAAACTTTATCACTTCACCACATAAATGGAAGCATTCATTAAAATGTTTCTAGTCAGAAAGTACTTGCTGACATGGATTGTATCAAAATGGAATCAATGCATGATTTTGAAGTCTAATAGCATGGAACGCAAATTGGCCCTAAAATTGGTAATGAAGCTTTCAGGTAACTGAACACAAACCTTAAAAAAAAAAAGTTTAACAAATTTATTACGAAATTCTGCACATATGAACAATAAAAGAAATAACTGAAAACTAGTGTACCTGAGATGGATCATTAACTATAGAAAACTGTCTACGATTATACACGTTTTGATATGTAAAACAAAAGACGGGAATCGAAGATTCGAAAAAGCGGCTTTAACAATATTTGAATTGCACTCAACAATGTCTAGATAAAGTCATGAGTTGTAACATGACTATATCGTCTAACATAAGATTTGATTATATAATTTAATATTACAATTCTAAATTGAAGCACTTCACAATTGCATACTTGAACTACATAAAGAAACAATTCCTGAAATTACGTTTGACAATTACATGCTTAAACTGCACAAATAAGCTACTTTACAAAACATACATATGGGTGCATTCCTTGATCCCCTAAATGATGTTATTGACTAATGATATCCTGGCCTCCTTCAAAAGCATTGAGAGTAAGTTGCATGCCAGGCACATCAGTCAAAGCATATGAGAGCATGTTGAGCAGAGGAGCACCACTGCCATTTACTGGTGATATCTCCCTAGTTTCAGGTGTGGAAGAAAAAGGGTTTCAACTACCCATATCAACCACCACTAACGCTACAACTCTGCCAATGCATTTCCCAAAGCTTCCCATTCCCAACACGTGCTAATATTTGTTTTTCCTTTCTCGTTTTCTTTCTATCCCATTGATGGGTTTGGCATAACTCAGGTGGCTGTTTCATAATTAAGAGAAGAGAAAATGAAGAGAAAAAAATATTTTCTCTCTTATTGTTTGGATGGAGAGAAAAAAGAGAGAAAGAAAATAGAAAAGATATTTTTTTCTTATTTTGTTGTATAAAAAAGTGAAAAAAAAAATACATTAACATAAAATAACAAATATATTTTTATTCTAATAGAATAAAATGTAAGTATAATGTTATTGTTTATGTGGCATATTCAATACTTTTTTTTAAATTAGATTAAATAACTAAATTTTAAAATAAATTTTAATATAAAATAATATTTTTCACACGAAAATTAATTTAAAACAATGCAGCTTTGAAGTCCCGAAATAGCAAGCAACGTGTTCATTCCCAAAGAAAATGTGAAAAAGACTGCAAAGTGTGGCTAAAGCCGAAAAGGCAGGGGTCCAGGAGGCTTCATGGGCCAAAACTGATAGTTTGTGACTTTATTGAGGAGCTATTATTGAGATGGGTAAAATTTTAAATATATTATTTTTCTTCTGCATAACTCAATTTTGAAAATTTTTTTATGGGGCCCATATTTATTTTTGTCTTTCTCCTCTGATTTCTTCTCTTAACCAAGTTAATGAAAATGTTCTCCTCTCTCATTTTCTATCGTTTCTTTTCCACCAATCCAAAGGATATGATAATAGTCAAATCCATGCAATAAGGATGGGTGGACAAATAAAGCAACCCACAATAAAAGCAAACTTTACATTGGATAGGCAGACTGGGATAGGGCGGATGGTCATATCATTGCATTTATTTAGTATTTTTTTCAGTAACTATAAAATTAAATTTGAAAGTTGAATTGTATCTACTACGCTAGATATGGTCACGTGAAGCATATATATACATTGGCCACTGTACAATTGTCTTCTCTATTCAATTGATTGAAGTTGTGGAGATCCAGGAAAGATTTTAGCATTGACCAATGCTTTGTCACGCAACTCACATGGCCAATTGATTGTCACGTCACTCACATGAGTTACTGGAAGAGCACATATATATGCATGTTGAATGGTCACCTCACATTGAATATATCACTAGTTTATTTGTACAAATAATAGTGATAAAAATTTATTCTTTTAGATCATACATGTTGATGATGATAATTGTGATAATTCTTCTTGACAATATATGTATGTAGGAGGTGGAGTACTATAATAAGCATAAACAATTGATGTTGTGTCAAACTGTTCAGATAATATATCAACATGAGTAAACTGTTAAAGTGAATCATAATATTCGCTCTAATATAATTCCTCTCGAATAAGAGGTTGTATTAGTGCTGTAATAAACATGTAGAGCGCCTTCCTCTTCTCGGAATAAATAATGATGTATGCATATGTATTTGTTGTGTAGGAGGAACAACTTGTGGTTTACGGGAAGAAAATTTTTTTTGTTGTTCCTTAAGTGCGCCAAGTACATGCCTACACGTTAAGTTGATTGCATTAAATAGAATTGGTTGAACATCAATCAACTTATAAATCTTTTATACACCTTAGCATGAGAATAATGTTACTTAATAAGTTAGGTGCAAATAATAAAGTAAATTAATGATGCAAGTGAGATCAATTTTTTATTGCAAATCAAAGAGCTCCTCCTTTTGGAGAAATCCACTACCTAGTATGACTTCAATACCATCTCATATATTCAGAATCAAAATTTAAATAATCATGAGCTTGAGGACTATTAAAAACCCTTAAGTGATGATCATCCCATAAGCCAATATAATAAGCATGTTCTTCCAGCCAATAAACTTCAATCTTTCCCTTGAAAGACAAATTTTGTAATTGATCAAGATCAGCTGGTTCTGTAGGAATGTGCAGCACTATGCCAAACTGATGCATCACTAGATCAGCATGATACCATTCAATTATATGAAAATAAATAAGAGGCTCTTGAGCACACCATACATCATTTTCAGCAAAACAATAAGGTGGCAGTGAGGATATGATGTCACTGTCTACAAATGGTTGCCAAATAATATGTGCCAACAAAGTTAATGTGAATTAACAGTATAGAGTAATGAATTATAAATCATATATAAAGATTCATACCTCATTATTATGTAATTGATAAAACAAGAGCCTATACTGGGATAGAACATGCATAGGGACATTTAATATTTTCTTTGTTGTCGCTCCATCTTCGCCCCAATGATGGTAGCAAAGGGTATATGCGTGCTTGAGCTGCATTAATTGATGCAAGTACCCCACGTCTACCAGGAGTCATGTGTGAAAATCTATTCCATGTCCACATTTACAAGAAAAATAAAAAATCACGGATTCCTTTTCTAGGAAGCCAGTAGCCTTGCACAACTCTCAATACTAGAAAGCTAATATAGCATAACCCTAATCGTACCTACCATATGCCTTAAAATTAGCCAAACGGAGAAGATACATAAGATAAACATATTAAGATGGCTTGTTGAACATTAAGTACCTACCAATCAATCTCAGTATATATGCATGCGCATACTGCTGAATTTCTAAGTCTAAAGCATCATCCAATAATTCATGAAACTCATTTGCAAGTCAATACAAGCTCAATTGTTGGCCCTTAATTTGATTAGTTAGGGGTCTCATGTTCAATGGAATCTCACGTAGCTCTAGCCAGTCCATGTGAGTACTACTAGTTATTGCATCACCAACTATAGGAAGTCCTAGTTGTATAGAAACATCATCATATGCATAACATCATTGATGTTTTGGAATGACTTTTATATAACTTTCTCCTTCCAGACTCAATCTATGCATTTCTTCCATCATTTGCTCCTTGACATTTCTTTAATATTGATACCCTACATATTGTATACAAATAATTAACTTATAGTAGTTGTAAAATAAGTAAACCTAATGACTTGACAGAGACTTACCCATATACATGAATGATGACTTGAGACTTGAATTCTTAATGTGAGTGTTAAAATTACTAGCCAAGTGACGAGTACAAAAACATGAAAAGCATATGGTGATTGCCACCTAAGTTGAACATTAGTAATCGAATGCATTACGGAAGTATGTCTATTAGAAATCAGACACACCTCTCTCCTCCTCTTCACTACATACCCTTGAAGTAAATTGAGGAACCATGACCATGCTTCCTTTGTTTCACCTTCCATAATAACAAATGCAAGGGGTACTATGTTTCGATAGCCATCTTGGGAACTCCCTATCAGTTGAGTTCCAATGTACTTGCCATACAGGTGAATTTCATCAACTTGAATCACTAGCTTTAGATAAGCAAAGGCATCAATACATCATTTGAAAGCCTAAAATACACAATGAAAAAAATACTATATTTTCATTAGTGATGCCATCAATGTCATACTTTTGATTCATGAATCTAATGATAGTTCCGGGCACGTAGAATTGTATTGCCTCGGCAATAACTCATAAGAATCCACCTAATTGCCATATGACATTCCAATTGCCTTTGTTTTGCTTTGAGGCCTTTTTGTACGAGATCATGTATGAGAAACAATTTCTAACTTGTTCAATTATCTGTTTGATGGACACATTTGGCTTCTCCTTCACCATACTTACAATAAAAGAAGCAATCATATCCGAATCGAGCTTTGTGTGATCTTGAGATAATATTGGAGATACACAAGTATGAGATCCCTTATATTTCATAATCTCCCACAAGTTTGATTTCTTCCTCAAGCATGCCTTCACCTTCCAATTGCAGTCATTACTACCTAACATCAAGATACTTGTATGAAGACTTGTGAACTCTAAATGTTTGGTATTGTCTTAGATAATACATCTTAAGTGAGTTAAGTACCTCTTCTTTATTCATAAATAGCAATCTAGCATATAGATCCTCCAACTCAATTGGAAGAACTTCCTATACTTAGGCCTGCAGTTTCATCAACATTAAAAGCACCCTGATTGATGGATGTGGTAGTTGATAATGGTCTGTAATGTATGTTAGGAGTTGGAGCCTCAACAGATGTGTTTGTATCATCATTGTGTGAAACAATATTTTCACCTTTGGTATTTGATTCAGATATCTCATTATCATCATCATTGTTGTAACACCTTACTTTCTTAGTATGGTGTCATGTTAATGCTTTATTTAATGGAATATAAATAATTAATAAAAGTAATTGATTACGTGTCTAAGTATTTTGATTTCTTGATTACATGAGTATTTTTCTCTCATAACAATTAAATAACAACTACAATCCTTATTTTCAAAGTCAAATATCCATAATGTACACATAATGTTCTTCTAACTAATATCAATTCTCCGTGATTGTTTTACACCGCTACTACCTATGTTTGGATTTATTACTAACTTGGAAAAGATAACCTATTCATTTAATACATAACTTATTTAACTACTTATCAGACATAAGAGAGATAATATGTAATTTTAGCACAAGACACATAATATGACTATTATTCATGCACAGATGATTACTTGTATTAAACTTTTCTGGATCATCTCATACAATACTTCAGGAGGAATACATCCCATCTACATATACTCAAATCCACAAAAGAGTTTTGTATTCTTGTTGAGTATCTAATGAACCTAGAAACACCACATTCAAAGGGTAAGAATTACTAATTCTCAGTGGAAGTTTAATCAATATAAAAATAATTAAAAAAACTATAGTGCTTCCAGCTGTATATTATATAGAAAACATCTCTATGGTCACAAAGAAAGATTCAAGAGGCTTAACTCAACTTGAATCTAACATTAAGCAACATCTATAAATAGTAAATAAAATCACTATCTTTACTGTTTCATCTTTTATCATCTTTACATGTTTTGAATAACCAAGAGCTCTCTATCTTGCAAGGGTGTCCCCCTGTCTTTTAAATTGGAACCTAGTTCTTGGGAACCATGCACTTGAGTTCAGCTTCTTGTTGAAGGATCATTTCTCCCGAGATCACTTTCCCTTTTGAAGAATCATTTTTCCTGAAAGTTTACCTTCTTCTTAAGGATCATTACTTGCAAAAGTTTTTAAAGAATTTCTTGACAATAATCTTAAGTACGAGATCACCTTTCCTTTTGAAGAGTCATTTCTTTAAAATTTCTCCTCCCTTTTTAGGGATCAACAATCTCAAACAATCATAAGTATAATCAATATCATTTCATAAGATACTAAATCAAGCATAGAACATATCTTAAAGAAGATAGAAACATTCTAAAGGAGATTTAAACCAAGACTAATACTATTCCTTCCATGAACGATGTACATACTTAGAATAAGTTTAAGAAAGCTTTTAATAGATTTTTATTATAGTTTATAAAGTTATCTCCGAGCAAAGGTATTCCACGCGTGGGGAAGTGTTCCAAAATCAATCTCCCAAGCATAGGTAGTTATATGTCCAAGTTCAATTTCCAAGCATAGGTTCAATCTCTAAGCATAGTTAATCATATGTTCTAATTTCATTATCTAAGCAAAAATGGTGATAGCTTTTAAGTTTCTTTAATCATTTAACTTAGATTCATGGAAGTAATAGCATCATCTTGATAAGAAGATCTATAAAGCATTTCTAACAACAAATATACATGGAATCAAATTCTAGGCAATCATGAATCGTGAATCGTGAATCTATTCAAAGTAACCATAGGTTTTGAGTTTAAAGGAAGAGAGTGATGTTACCCTCACCTAAGTTGAGTTTGATGGAAATCTCCTTTTCTTGATCACACGTGCACTCCTTCTTGGCTAGCACTATAAGGCCACTTTCTCTTTTTCTCTCTATCTCACATGCACACACTCTCACTTCTTTAGGTGTTTTGCTTTTCCTTTGACCTTGTGTGTGTGTGAAATGGGACCAAAATAGGCTATTTATAGTCGTGGGTTGCTTGGGTAAAAAGAGAAAGCTTTCTTTCTTGGCTAGACATGTGGCTGTCCTTCATAATTACTTTCTTTTTGCTTGGCCAATAAGAGCTTACACAAGTGGCTTCCTAATTATGTCTTACTTTTGGTTTGAGCAAATAGGAAACAACCATGTTGCTTATTTATCTATAAAGTCATGATGACCTACTTAGCTAAAAGTAACTAAGTTAGGGTTATTTAGTTACTCTAACTAGATCATGATTAACTTATCTTGACTAGTTGACTTGGGTTCACTTGGTTAGATTCTTACTAGTTTCTTAGAATTTAACTAGGTTTCTAGTTACTAATTTCTAATTTCTACAACTATCTCTTGATTGACTTGTAACTTAGTCAAGGTATACTTGTCTTATCCTAACTTTGCTTGTTATTCTTTCTTTCTTCTTGGTTTCACATGTGTTTCCCTTCTTGATTCATCCAAATCATTCTTTTTTTTTTTGTCATTTTATTATAGTCTTGCATCTTTCTAGAAGAGTTTGGTGGCCAAGCAAAGAGATCTTCATGTGAAGGACTAGCCAACATGTGTTCTTATCCTTTTTGTCTTATTCTTGAAGAGTTTTAGTCATCCAAGTAACTTCTAAGTGGTCTTAGAAAAGAATCTTATGCGATCTTATACTATCTTAGCTTAGTTGTCCAATTTGATTTCTTTTGTATAAGATTATTCTCTTTTGTCTTTTCCTCATAAAGACTTGGTTAGGTGTAATTAGATGGCTTCTTAAGCTATTATCTACGTGAGTTAAGAGTCTTGGTCTTAATTTTGATTTTTGTCTCTTTTATGAAGCTTCCCTTGAAGTTTTATGTGACTAAACAAGTTTAATTCTATAAATATTCTTATTTTACTTGGATAAGCAATCTAGACTTCTTCCACACGTGTCCTTGCTTCCTAGAGTGAAGTTTTGTCTTTTTATCTTATTCTTCATTAATTCTTGGTTATGTGTATCTAGGTTAATTTTTAGTCTAGGTTAATTATAAAGATGTATGCCAACTTCTTCCCATGTGAGTTTATCCAAGAAGTCTTCGTCTTTTGTCTCTTTCTTAATCAAGTGCCAAGTCTTCTTATTTTACCTTCTTTTATTAAGAATCATATAGTTTTACTTCTAAGTCAAGGAAGCTTCTTTTTGTTTTATTTCACTGACAATTTTAATTTGTCTCTCAAGTTTAGTCTTTTGTCTTTATTCTAGTAACTAATCATTAGTTAATTAAATAAAAGATAACTTAGTTTAATTTATTTAGTTACTCTATTAATGTCATGGGTGACTAAGGAAGTTACTTGGCTTAGGTTCTATTGGTTCGCAAATAAGAACAAAATTTAGGATACTTTAAGAAGAAACAAAATGATGGGTTTCTATTGGTTAAAGAATAAAGACAAACCATAAGATAAGTTAAATAAAAGATTTAATCCCTAAAGTGTCCTAGATTCAAGGCTAAGAGAGAGAAAAGAGGAAAAATTTGCTTTAAAAATCTATCATTAACTTCAATTTCTAAAATCTTAACTAGTTACTTAAAGTAACTAAGTTTTAATCTTAAATTAACTTAATAATTATTTTTACAAAATTAACTAATATGAAAAGAATCAATTCTAGCATCTAGTTTAATATGAAAAGAATCTTAATATTATATAAAAAGAATATAGTTTAATATAAAAAGAATCTAATTGAAATCTTATTTATTCTATCTTAGTTATTAAATTTTTTTATTGTTATAAGATCTACATAACTCTTAAATTCTAGAATTAATAATTATCAATAATTTAATTAAGAAAGAGAAGATGTTACAATCATCGTCTTCTTCTTCATTTATATCATCTAATACATCCTTAAGGAACAAACAAGAATTGTCAAGGAGCATATTTATTAAACTTGTCAAACTTTAACTTGTTTGAAAACAATAAGGATCCATCTCTGCCATAATCAAATTTGACCACAAAAATAAATATTTAGACAATTAATGAAGGTCCTAGTTAAGTCAATTGGTAATTTAATATTCTATAATTAGGTAAATAGAATACTAAATCGAGTAGAGATAAGGAGTATAAACCTCGGCCATATCTTTCCATGCACTTTCTGATGCATCTTCTGATAAAAATAAAGTAATTGGGATATCCTTTCAAACCTTTGAGTATGGCCTCTTGCTCAAATATTTCCCTAAATTTGTCTTCTTTATTGTTTACGTGAGTCCCATCAATTGCATATTGAAAGACCGGTGAGAGGGCAAGCCCTACCCGGTGGAACTGATTAGAATGCAGAGGCAAAGATGAAGCAATTGAGGGCTTTTCATCAACACCTTCTGCATCTGATGATAGTTAAAAAAAAGCATATTTATGCCCATTATAAAAAAAAAGTTTACCAAGCTTAATCCTCATGTCAAAAGTTCTATGTTCCTATATATATTCTTTCTTGGTTTCAATGAGCATGCACAAGTTAATTTAATTTTATGCAATCTGGATTTATAATAAGATTCTATGTGACTTTTGGATTTGATTTTATTAAAACAATAATTTGTCAATTCAGAAATAATTATAAAAAAATTGTGTCTTATTTTCTCTGATGTCTTTGAAGGAATTGATGAACATTTTGAAATGTTAAGAGACAAATTAACTGTATGTCATAGCAGAAGGAAACAAAAAAAAAATTGAAAGTGAAAGAATGGTGTTTATGCATAATCAAAAGACAAAGAGCCTTATTTTTCAATTATCAATTAAAAATAAAAGATGTAGATAACTGACTGAAAATGACAAAAATAGAGCGACTCTTGGAAGAATTGAAAAGAGCTTTACTCTTCAAGTCATAGATGTTGAATAGCAGCTCTTAGCGTTAGCAAAGATTAATGTTAGTTACCGGATTATTTTCATCACAAAAAAATACAACAACGTAGAATGTAAGAAATCGTTAAATTCTTGGAAAATATATTACTTATTATTCTGAAAATTTCTAGAATGTAAGAAATGTGTATGTAATAAATTAATAATACTCATAATTTGTTGGTTCAAACTGATAAACTAAGTATAGATAATAAAAAGAAAAAGAAAAATAAGGCTGATTTTTTTTTTGGGGTCAATTATATGGTTGAAATTTGAGAAGAGAAAAACTATGAAATGTGCACGTTTGGGAGATAAAGAGCAATAAAGAAAAAACAAAACCAAATGTTGGGTGGATCCGTGGATGCATGTAAACATAAAATCTTAATAAAGAGGTGATTTTGCTTGCATAAACAAAGATTGGGCTATAATCATAATTAAAACCATTTCATGATTATTAATATTGTGGAATATTATTCAAAATTACAGTGGCGGAAGATACAAATAAAACTTTATTTAAAGTTCAAACCATTTGTTTCTTTCCCTTCTTCTCAAATCTTTATATTTGAATCATGTAAATTTCTTTTTCCAAATCTCTAAACAAAGAAACATAATACTCGCATCTAACTACATAAGCTCTAAGTTAATAGGAGTTGGTTTACCTTGTCGGTCTTCTATTTGTGCTTCACCATAACTGGTGTTCAATTCTTGAATTTCTCTATTGGTGGGTCATTTTAGCGCGAAATAATTCACACAAGTGAATTGTTAGGTGGATCAATTGTTTCTTGAGAATTTCACATTTTCATTGTAGTTTCTAGGGCACACCAAGAGGTCAAATTGTAAGGTCTTTCTTCCATTGCACACTAGAAACTACAGCAAGAATGTAAAATTCTTAAGAAACAATTGATCTAACTAACAGTTCCTAGTTCTAAGCAAAAATTGGTTGGCATGGGCCAAGATTTATCAGTATATAACAATGGCAACATTGAGGCTTTAGCAATTCCCAACAACAGCGTTCCAGCATTAGCACTTAACAATGGGGTTCCAGTATCACTTTTGCAGCCTAATTATTTGCCAATGTAGGAAAATCAACCATTTTCAGCCATGGATCAACCAAACCAAATTAGTGGTTGTTTAATATGTTTATCACTGAGCCTCATTAAAAGGATAGTGATAACAACCATGCTCACAAAGCCCTAGTAATTACTTTGGTTGTAAATGATAATTCAAGAAGAAGTTTTAAAAGGATTAAGATAAATACAAATACAAGTCTAATAAAAAGACCTTATTGTTATCTTAAAGGAATTATTTTCTAAATAAATTAAGCAACCTTGCTTACACAAAGAGGTCTATCCCTCAAGTAAATATACCTATAATCATAGACATGTAAACTGGTACTATCTCTAACTTGAGCACCAGAGTGCCTTTTGTAAGTATACCACCACCTTAATCAATGAAATAGGCAGCAGATCATCATACACCTTAATTGAATAATGGCACCTAATTGTTTATATATTTGAATAATTATAAATAAAAGGATCGCATTCTACTACTTCTCGATTGTATACATCTAGATCACACGTAACATTATTTAATTCGACATACAATTTTATTGAACTAAGTTGAGGATATTGGGAATGACAATCAAGCATAGCACTCATATTGTTGTAATCATTCAATTGAAGTTCACCGAATATCGGTGGACTTGATGACATAGGTAATCTATACGTTATTCTCAACACTAACTTGTTGGAAAAAAATTTGAGCTTAACACAAATTAATTTTTTTTTCAAAACGTCGAACGTAATTTCCAAATCAATTTTTATTATTCTAGGATTGACATACTCAAATGTTGTATCATATACACCCTCAAATTTCTTGCCTTTTTGTGTATACGTGTAAAAGTAGCTTCCTGCTCATTTTCAATTTAACATAGAAAACAATGAAAAAAATAATTAGATAAGCAATGCTAAACAAATAACAACAATAAATAATTATTTTTTTGCTGATATAGTAAAGAGTTATTATTATTTAAATTAGTGGAGTGACAAGTTATATCTTTGGAGTTCATATAAATTATATTATAAAATGTTGCTATAAATTAAAATTTTAGATATAAGTACTACTAACTAATTTTAACTATAATTACATTACTTACTAACACCACAAATAATAATAAATAGTAATATTTTTAGTGGTATAGTGAAGACTTATTATTTAAATTTTGTTGGTACATATTATTATTTAAATTTGTACGCTAACAAGTTATATCTTTTGAGTTCATATAAATTATATTTTAAGATGTTGCTAAATTAAAATTATAAATATAAGTGCTACTAATTAACTAATTTTAACTATTAATTAGTTGCTAACACAACAAATAATAATAAATAATAATTTTAGTGATACAGTAAAGAGTTATTATTATTAAATTTGTGGGGTGACAAGTTATATCTTTAGAGTTCATATTAATTATATGATAAAATGTTACTATCAATTAAAATTTTAAATATAAAAGCTATTTAAATATAATTACATTAGTTGCTAACACCATAAATAATAATAATTGATAATATTTTTGGTGATATATATAGTAAAGAGTTCTTATTATTATTTAAAAGTTTTTTGGTACACATTATCATTTAAATTTGTGTCGTGACATATTATATCTTGGATCAAGCTCATATTAATTATATTTTAAAAAGTTGGTATAAATTAAAATTTTGAATATAAGTTTTTCTAACTAATTTTATTTATAATTACATTAGTTGCCAACACCACAAACAATAATACATTATAATTTTTTTTTGGTGATATAATAAAGAGTTATTATTCTTTAAATTTGTGTGGTGGCAATTTATATCTTTGGAGTTCAAATAAATTATATTTTGAAATGATATAAATTAAAATTTTAAATATAAGTGTTATTAACAGATTTTAACTATAATTGTATTTGTTGCTAACATCACAAATAATAATAAATAATAAATTTCAACTATAACTAAGTATATTCTATGCACATAGAACATGTGCTAAATATTTTTATACAAATAATATAATAAACTTATTGTAAATATAAACATGTATTAAATAAATTATAAGTATAACCAAATAATGAGAAGACATACTCGAGAGAAAGGTAATATCTTGAGGAATGGAGAGAACAAATCTTGAGAAGTAACATCAGAAGGTGAAATGAAGATAAAAGAGAAGTAAAAATGGATAAATGAAAGTTGAAGAAGATGAACTGGGCATTACAAAGGACAAACCATGAGCTTGGTGTGTTTTTATTTTATTTAATATTTTTGGTTTGCATGTATTCAGAGTTATAATTTTTTTTTTCTTAAGCTCCAAAAGTTAGTCAAAGTTTTAAGTTTTTTTTACTGTTTAAGCTGCTTTTTGCAATAAAAGAATCAATCATTTTTTTAAAACTAAAAGCTATAAAACGCATCTATAATAATTTTTTTTTTTGAAAAACTTGAGTCATCCACATATTGGACGATTCCCTAATATATTTTTATTTTTTGATAAAATATATTATTTTAACAATATTTTTCATTATCGTATAAATCACGCTACAAGAGTAATTTGAGTAGTCCACATATTGAACGAGTAACCTGAGTAGTTCACATATTGAACGACTCATATATGTAAATATTTTTTTAAGTTTTTTTATAAAATATATTATTTTTATTCTAAATTTGTAAAATAAAATAAGAAAAAAATAAATAAAATAATATTATAAAAATCTTAATATCATAAAATAATATATTAAAAAAAAACCTCCAAGATTTGTATGACTCATTATTTCTAAATTAAAAAAAAATGAAAGGTGCCACAAATTGGAAAATAAAAAAGAAAGTGGCACACTATGGGAAATTTTTTCTAAAAGTGACACACCCAAGTAAAATTGCCTAAAATTGGTTGCACATTTTTGCTTCCAAAAGCGGCCTAAGTGTGTATTACATTACATGATAGCATTTTTTTTTTTTTTTGGTTTTCTGTTCGTTGATGTATCTGTGACAAAAATATCTCCCCAATATATTGGAATTTATGAATACAAAATATGCTGTTCAGATTTGCGTTTTATCCAAAAGAAGAAAGGACCTCTGCAAATGCCTCTCTACTCTAAATTAAATGCTTGTCACTTTCACAAAGCTGTTTCTTTCTGAAAGTTTCTAATTCTATTAGGCATTTGTACGTGTATTTTGGGTATCTTCAGAAGTGTTGTTACTATAAGACAACTATATCAATGACTATTTTCTACTATTTTGTTTCCTAATCCAGATAAAATATTTTAAGCTTTTAATTTGGATGATAGGATCTGTCCTAGAGAGAGAATATTGAATTTATTCTATTTTTCAAAATATAATAAAATGTCTGTACATGATTAATCATCTCAACTTTTAAGCTCCTATTTTCTAATAAATTAAGGAGGCCAAAACTGCACATTTACCAGAAGCTACAGGAATAAACAACCAGAAAATGCCTGATAGAGAAGTCAGAAGAGATGAATGCAAGGCTCTTCACCGGTGAGTGAGGCTGACAAGGAATGGCATGTTAGATCGGTGAGGTTGACGGGGAAATATAGAAATTGTTAGAACATATGCATTGAATAGCAATCAAAATCGATCATGCATTGTCCAAATATCAAGTCCCAAGTTCTGTTTCCATTCTAGGTGTCCCTCTTCTCAAGTTGTCTCAGATGTCAAGATCTTCCATCATGAAACGTGCCTCATGTTCAGCTGAAAAATAAGAATTCCTTTTAGATGACTAGAACATTTCTATTCATGAAAGTCTTCATCGGGTGAGGATGCACTTGAAGAATCACTGTCAAACGGAGTTGCCTCTATGGGAGATAATGGTAGTGAATCTAGTGATTCTTTCTGTTGTGAGGATGAACCTGCAAGAGATAGAAATTTCGGTCCTCAAGTTATCAAGTCAACAAGAAAGGATTTGACCAAGAGAGCTGAATCCGCAAGTTGAGAAAGTAAAATATCAAAAGACAATATGTTATTTGACTTAGGATTTATTTTCAAAGGCAAAGACAAATTTCATTAAAACAACACAACCAGAGGGGAAAAACAATGTGGGTTTGTTCTAAGGGTTAGATTCAGGAAGCGAGTATAATCCTAATCTTCCAGAAAATAAGTTAATAGACAACCAAAATAAGTGGATACAACACGTGGCAAATAGTTTAAATGACAATCCAGAGGTGGGGCATACAGGTGTTATTCATACACAAATAGTTAATACCATGAGTTATCAATCACATGGAATCCAACTAAGTGATAGAGAAACAGGTGAATTAAGAGTCCATTATGCTTTTACTTGATTCTACTCATCTCTCCTCCGATCCAGATAGGAGAAATTAGTCTTTGATTTTTCTGGCATGTTACTTGTAAGTCATTTTCAGTCTCTAAACTCTCCTAATCATCAAAAGTTCCCAATCCTCCTTGACAAACCTTTTGGAAGTCCAAAAACTCCCTCCATGGCTGTCTTTTGTTTGGCCAGCGATCCTTAATAGGATTAATACAAATGACATGTTGCAGATTTGTAGAACTCACACAGCTCTGTTTCAATGTGTGTTATGTGCAGGTCTAGTTTAGCAATAATAGCCCACTTATTTCAGTATTGTAAAGCAGCTACCTTTTTATGGTTTAATCTATTTGGGATTCTTGGTGAAGACACAATTTAAGGGTTTAGGCAAGAATAAGGAGGCTATGAATTTATGGCAGTAGCTGGTTTGCAGGTCTCTGGTGTCTGAGAGGAATGCCAGTATTTGCAAATGCGTCTTTCTGCCTTTATGTTAGGGGATAGAATTGTGTTTATGGATTTTCTTTAGTACTTTGCTCATGATTGTTTAAAGGGAATTTCTATTTACTGATATGTAAACAGATTAGACAACCTTGTTGCATTCTTGAGCCATTTTGGCTTGCTTTTTTTTTTTTTTTTCCCTGCTTTTCCTTCAAGAGGATTTCTTATCCTCCTAATAATATACTTACAGCCCTAGATATACATTCTCTCCTCCTAATAATATTGCTTATCCTCCTTTCTTGCTAATGATATATTCTTTTATCCAAATATAAAAAAAATTTCCACGAATCATAATGAATATTAATTACTATATAGTCATAAAGCAATAGCAAGGAAGTGACACTTGAACAAACCTTTTTGTCCTTTAGAGTGGAACTTCTTAGTGTGCCGCTTAATAAGCTTTTTAGCTTTTGCAATCGTGAGCTGCCTAGCAAAAGGAGATAACTCTACATCACCTTCACTCCAATCACCTTGAAAATCATTCTCTGCTTCACCCCTCATAGTCCGGAGCACAAATTTCTTTGCCTTGCGGCGTTGAGTATTAAATAGTCCTCTAACGGATGTTACAAATCCATCCCCCGCTCCGTCGCTTGGACGCTTAGGCCAAGATGGTGGATACAGATCAGATTTTCCTGCCTGGCCTTCATTGTCACTAATATTAAGTTCAATTTCAGGAACACCAGCTCCAGTGGGTTGACTCTGACCTTTGTCTTTAAATTTTTTACCCTACATGATCCATGACAAAAAATTTTTAATTAATTCAGTAGAAACAGTTAAAGATTGTCACCAGATAGATCTTTGTAATTATCACAGTATGCTTTTCTTGAGTGGAAAAAGGCCCTTCAAAGGGAATCACGAAAATAATAGTTTCACCAAGTTTCGATTCTTTTAAGTTACTATAACATAATGTTTGTTTTATAATGTCTTCATAAATTTGCAGTGGTAGGTATCAATAGCAGATATGAGTCTACAAAGGAAAACACCAGGGATATATAACCATTAACGAGAAAATGAAAGGAGACAAGGAAACTGTAAGTCATTTATCACCTGCATTCCAGTTACAGACTTCAGGACTCCCCAGATGATGTGCTTCTTAACTCGTGAAAAGAGTCTCGGCCAACTCCCAGTAAAATCGACTCGGTGAAATTGATCCATCAGTAACTTTAGATCATTCACAACAAATCTTTGTCCTTCATATATAAGACATAACTCAACCTGCAAGAAAGAATACGCGATATTTATCTGAAATCTGAATTATTTCAACATAAGTAGTGATAGATATTAGATTACTTCACCAAAAGGTCCAAAACTACCAACCTGGCTAATTTTGATGTCGTGAAACTCCATCATCTTTTGTGGCCTAGATGTCTTCTCTTCATGTGGCTTAGCCGCCTTTTTTTCTTCATGAGATGAGCGACCAGCTTTGACACCTTTAGAATCTTTTGATTTATTCTTAGAGGCTTCGTCTTGTTGCTCAGTAGAACCAAATGGGCCCTTTTTCGGGGAAGAGATGCTTTGTAAGACAAGTTCATTAGCTACAGATTCTGCCACAGTCTCTTCCCAAGTTCTGTCAAAAGAAGATGTCCTTCTCAACTCAGGGGTTGAACCAGTATTAGGGGTTGCTTTGACATTTTGAGCTTTGGATGCCTGCAAGCAAGTTACCAAAACTCCTTATGAGAAATCTATCTAGATTCTAAAAATATTATAAATTAGGGGAACGGGAAAAAAGCTATATTCTTCCCTAGCTTTCCTACCAATGCAGCCAGCATTAACATTCCCTGATTCTCTTAACATTACGACTCAAGATCCATGTATTAGTCTATTAGACAATTTACAGATACTCACTTGGGCTGAATCAACATGTACGGAAGGCTGACTGGTTGCAGGAAATAGCATTGCAGAAATGCCAGATTTAGATGAGGCCTCAGACTGTTTTGTTGAGTGACCGCTTGAAGCAGAAGCTTCATGGGCCGATGAACCTTTCTTTACACGCCTTGCACCAGCTGTGGTTGAAACCTTCCAAACCTCCTGCATAAATAACCATTAAGTTTAACTTCCAACATAAAATATCTGTGAATTTTAGCCTTGGATTGGTTGAGTAAACAAAGTAAAAGGAAATTTAAAATTCTAAACTAACCTGTCGACGTTGTGAATCTTTTTCTTCTCCTGGGAAGAAATACTCCCACATCATTCTGTACATCGTCTCTGTCAAATGGATCTTAAGGGGATAAATCTCTACCTATAGGGTAATGTAAGTTCATGTCAGGAAACAAAAGGCACCAGTCTTGACAGTCCAAGCAAATATCTCATAATAATGCCAAGAGTATTAGGCACATGTTAAATATGATATATGAGTGTAGCTGGACTACATTCCACTACAACCCCATTTACTATATATAGATATACAGGTCTGCACCCACATTGGGTAAAGCTTCCAAAACAAATTTTCCTTTTACATAGTATCAAAAGCCTTCTAAATACGTTCTTCCCTTTAGCCTTCTCCAAAAAAACAAAAAAAAGAATCAAGAGTCCGTTTGGAAACTTTTTTTTTTAAAAAAAATACTTTTTTTAAAAAAAAAGTGCTTCAACACATTTTCAAATATATTTGGACGCAACTATTAAAAAAAGTAAAAATTAAAAGAAAGTTAATTCATCTCTTTTTTTAGAAGTCAATGATATTTAGCTTTTGAAAAAGTAGAAAAGAAGTGATTTTTAATATAATTTTATGATAAAAATATCCTTTACCTTTATTAAAAATTACATTTTATATCTCTTTTTCCTTCTTATAAACCGTATTTACATAAACCTCCATAATAATTTTATGAATTACATTTTAAACAATGTAACTTTAAGTGATTGTGTTTTAATATATTAAATTGAATCCTGATTTTAATGACTATACCACTTAGAGAAAGTAAAATAAAACAATATTAGCAACATATTGTTAAGATTTTGAGTACACAATTAGACGTGTTGTTATTACTTTATGTCTCATTTTTTATGACGCTGTTACCATGACATACTCAAAAATCTCACCGTTCCTATTATACTAGACCATTTAATCATATCTTACATATCATAACTCATCATATCTTATATTTGAATATCTTTTTCAGTAATTTTGATATAAATTAAATATTTTTATTCTTTTTTATCCAAAACAAACTTAAAAGTCTTTTTATTATTTAAAAATACTTTTTAAATATTGTATCTAAATATATAATTATTTTTTCTTAAAAAATTTATTAAAATAAAATATATAAAAAAATATTTTATTTATAAGTTTATCCAAACTCATTGTGACGTAAGTCACTTTTTGGCTCTGAGCAACTGTTCCTTGGTTGCTGTTTGAGTTTTCAGGAGACCCATGGGTGGTTGCTGCTGACATCAAACCAGTCGTGGTCGACCAGCACTGGGCAGAGGGCCGGCGAGTGGAGTAGCGTCAAGCAGTGGTGGCTGGGTAGCTTTTGGTCCATTTTATCTTGGACGTGTTTGGTGGTCCATTCTCATTCGTGGCCGGTCGTGCCCTTTTCCAATGTAGACAAGGCCAAACGGCAACCAGAAACCATCAACGGTGGCCGGCATTCTGGCAATGCTTTTGGTGAGTGGAGTTTCAGGCCTGACTTTGCGGTTTCTGTTCTATTTTTCATCCCTGTTTGGCTGGGTTGACAGTTACTTAGACTAGGGGAATATTTTGCTTCTGATAACTTGTGATTTTTCTACTGGTTCGTCGGTATGGCTGATGAGATGTCAGAGACTGTAGCAGATCCCTCGAGGGTGAGGAAAGTAGGGCATTCAGATTCTACTTCAACTACTGTTTTGGCTGAGGTGATTCTATCTCATACAAAAATCACAGATAGGAAGTTAGATGGAGATGGCACTAAGTATCTTCAGTAGAGAAAAGCTGTTGAGATGCATATTGAAGGCCAATTGCCTAAATTATTTACATTTTTTCATATTAACAGTGGGCTTATTTATCATGATCCAATTGGGATAAATTTGTGACATTATTAATTTAATTTTTTTGTGTTAGAATATATTTAAAATATTTTTAAAATATTTATAATATATTTAGAATATTTTAAAAGATCATTACTATATATTGTGAAAATTAATTAGTTTTCTAATTGAAGAAGTAATTTTGACAATAATTTCCTAATTTCATTATATATAAATAGGGTTCATACAATATCTTGTGTATTATATCAAACACATCTATAACTTCTTTTTTAAATCAATCTATTATTTAATATTTATTATCTTTTCTTATTTTTTTATTTTGAAATCATATAATTTCAACATAATATCAGAGCGGTACCATCTGCTTTGAGGGTGTTAATACAAAATTGCTCTCCTTTATTATTTTCTCAACCCATTCTAAAGTATTTTCTAGTTTTGGTAACCTAAGGTTATGCAGTCACTTGTTTTTGTTTTAGGCAACCGTTTACATTTTCAAGCAACCCATGGGAGGTTGCTGGTGGGTGTAGGTTGGTCGTGGTCAACTAGTGCAGAATTGGCGTGACTTATCGTCTCCAAAGGTGAAGATTTCATTTTTTTTTTTTTGGTGTTTTGATTCTCTGTAGAGAGTAGTGTACGATGTTCAATTGTGATTTTGTGTATTATGTCTTGACCGGAGGTGATTCCATCGTATTTTTTTTCTTAAGGAGTATCTTCTCATGTCAAAATTTGGCTGCTTTAGGGTGGTTCAGCATCTTAGAATTTGTTTTTAACTTCCTGCTAGCATGGGTGGGAACTTTGGATGTGATTGGTGGTTTTCATTGAGGTCAGACTTATGCAACTTCACTTTATTTGGCCTATTAGTGCTGGTTTATTGCTATTTTCTTATTGTTTGAATCTTTTCTAATGTTAGCATAGCATTGAGGAGGAATGAAAATAATAGCAGTAATTTTTCTCTAATACTAGTGTTCGTCATGTTGTTCTCTTTCCTAATTCCGATGCTGACTTTTTTTTTATTAATGAATTATACTAGTAGTGACATTTTTTCAATGTTAGTACTTATCATGTTATTCTCTTCTTATCTATCTACGATAATTTTGATAGTGACTTCTTTCTCACTGATGAATAATACCAATGATGTTTTTACTCAAGTTATTTGGATCTTTCATCTGGTCAAGTAAAATCTTCAAGCAGAACCATAGAATCTCTTAAGTTGTCTGATTCAGTAGAACTTTAGAATTTGTTCTTGTCATAATGTCTTTAAGTACAATTGAAATGCTTGATTCAACTTAGTCACAATCTGAATACTCTTCTTGTAGTGCAGAAGGTTTGTCTTTAATTTGAAGGGAAGTGTTATAATATATTTAGAATACTTTAAAAATATTTTAAAAGATTATTAGAATATATTGTGTAATAAATTATCCGAGATCTAGGCATAGGTAGCAATCCATTCTATAATTTAATTATTTATCATGTGAGAAAAGAAAATAATCCCACGAACAAAGGAATTGTACAATACAATACGAAATAACGTAAAAACATACTCATTAATAAAATTTCTTTATCTTGTGGCTTCAAAGGAAGGTTTTTTTTTTTTTTAAAGCTTTTTTTTTCTATTTTTATAGTTCAAATTGAATGTATACACCTATCCAAAAAAATGGAATATGTCTGCCTCACTATTCACTCAGTTTTTGGGCCATAATCATTATGTAGGAGAGATGGAATCTTTTAATTAATAAAGTAATTTTAGGAGTTATTTTTTAATTTCATTATATTTTTTATTTTATTTAGGGTTAGTAACATATAAATAAGGGTCAATACCATATCTTTTATATTACATCAAACACATCTATCACTTCTTTTTTAAATCAATCTAACAATATTATTCTTTTTTATATTAATCTAATACTATTATTTAATATCTATTATTTTTTCTTCTTTCTCTTTACTTAAACTCTATAATTTCAACGCTAAGAATCAAAGGACAGATATAAGTGGCACAAAAACAAGACCTAACCTATAGATTGAAGAGATTCATATATATAGATAATTTTTGAGGAAGATCTAGAAGCATTCAAGGAGAGAAGAGAAAAAGATAGCCAACCTTAAAAATCTTTTGAAGAGTTTTCTGACCAATATTCGAAAGAAATTGAAGCAAATCTTATCAAGGATTTTCCCATTAGTAGTCTAGTTGCTTTTTTTTTTTCCTCCTAATTTTCAAATCTGATTTGGTGAAATTAAATTTGAATTTACTTTCTTTTTTGGAGTAGATTTTTGTTACCAGGGGCTAGATGTAGCTGAACCAATTGATATGAATTATAAAGTTCATTTGCTTTTTAAGTTTATTTAATTTCATGATGGATATGTGTAATTAATCTTAATGGCTTTAAATATCAGAAAACACGTCATGAATTAGGTGGAGAATCAAGAGATGCCATCATGATTCATGTAGCTGTTTTAAGTTTTAATTAGTTAAAATTTGAACACATCAAATTTTATAGATCTTCATGCATCTTTAATTTATTTACATAGAAATATGGTAAATTTAAGAAATATCTTTAAAGAAGATCTACGTCAGTTTTATGTTGATTTGGTGAAGGTGAAATCTAAGACCCTAGCTCTTTCATATTTTGAATTAGATAATCAATTATCTATTTTTCTTTAGTCTTTCTGTACTTTTATTTTATTTTAATTTATTATTGCAATTTGTCATAATTATTTGTTAGTTCAATTAACATTTAGAATTGAGTTGTAGTATAATAATTAATTTTAAAATCAATCATCGTGAGTTTTGACACATTACTTTGTGCTATATTACTTGATCGATTAGTACCATGATTCTAAATTGCAATTGTGGTCGCGGTCGCGATTACAGTTACGTTGTGATTCTAAAAATTGTGAATAAATGTAAAAAAATGTAGTTGATGCGACAGCAATTGTGATCACGTTGTAGTTGTGAAGACTTTCGCAATTGCAATTTTAAAACACTGATTAGTACATTTGATAGTAAAATTTTGCATCACATGGCAAAGAAGATCAACTTACCCAAGATGGTCCAATGAATAAGGTTACCACATATGTATGGGTTCGAGAGGATATGCAGCTATACTCACAGATTTAGTGGATATGACACTATAGGAGGTACAGTTTTGTCTTCTCTGTGTTGTTTGAGGGCTTTCTATACAAAATCCAATGGTTTTTGGTGAAGCATCTTCACTGGTGATGGTACTTGTGGTCTAGTTTCACAGGCTGTGGTGGTCATGGTAGTACTCGTGGTGTATGGGTTGGATGACAAGATACTAGGGATTCTCTTATCATTTGTCACTATTGTATGTGTCAGAATATTACGATTCTTATTATGTAAGGAGTGTTGTTAGGTGAGTAGTCCTATTCGGTTCGGACTTGTACTAATAGAATTATCCTAATACTTGACCTAATTAATTAGTATAAATAGGACCATTAGATAAGTGTTTTATGTAACACATTAATCTATCAATCTTATTTTATTATTCAAAGTCTAGTGTCTCTTTTCCTCGTTCCCTACTTAAACCCTATGATTTAAGGAACTGTTGGAAACTTTAGTAGAAGAATCAACGACCAACATACAAGTTTGCTCATGTTGTCACTGATGAGATTCCTCAATCCAGCCACACTACCAATCGTACTATTATGACAATAGCAGATGAATTTTCTTAGTATACCCAGTTCCAAGCCTCCTTATTAGCCCAACCATCTTCCTTTATTAGTTAAGTGATGAAGAGCAAACAATTGCTTTATTAGTTTTGTTGTCCTAGTCTTATAGATCATTGGTGATATCATTGTATGGTAGCAAGAATACCATCAAGCTATGTTATGTAACTACAATCCTGCGAGAGGATTAGAGGATGCATAGAGAGAATCATACTGAGAGATATCCTTTTATTACTAAGTCTATGAGAGGAGGGCTAAGAAAGAATGCAGTGGGGTGTCTCACGTGGGAAAGGAGGATAGGATGGGAATTTTGAGAAATGTTCATCATGTTGAGGAGCATAATAGAATGCTAATGTGGCTAGTGACAGCAAAAAAGAGAGAAATCAAAATATATGGATAGAGAGGGTGAGAGGGAGGTAAACAATTATTGAGTAAGGTTTTGGAATCCTTTGGGCAGGGAGGTTGCAAGTGCTCTCGAAGAACTTGCATTTCTATCTTTCTTTGTTCATTTTCTTTTCTATTTGAGATATATACTATAAACCCATACCCTTGTTATAGATATCTATCTATATCAGTACCAGAGAGTATTTTGGTGTTAATACAATAAGTTTTCAGCATATGTTTAGGAGGTTCCTATTAGATTTGAGGTACCTAACAAATTGATATCAGAGCTCCTATCTAGGAGCTGTGGGTATTGAATTCGAATATGCTTCCAGTGATTAAAGGAGAGGAGGCTTATAGGTGGTTGATCAATGCTGAGCAGCACTTTGGGGCGAAGGTAACACCCAATGCGCAAAAGTTATCAGAGGCAGTGAAGGCTTTGAGAGGATGTGCATACAATTGGTACTTGTGGTGGGAGTAGTGCAACCCCAACACCACTTGTATAGCCTTCATGAAGGCCTTGATCAAGAGGTTTCAGCCTAAATTTGATCTGGACTAGCCAGTTTTCATCCAAGATGTGGAACCTGAATTCTTGAAGGCAAGGGAAGAAATAGAAATGCGCAATGGGACTGTGAAGGAGATGAGAACAAAGGAGCGTTACCCCTCTCTAACCTTGGTTGTTTTGTGGGAGGAAGTAACAAGGGAGAAATGGGTGTACGATGGAATAGGGGATGGAACGAGCCGAAGATGAAGAGGAATTACATAAGGAGAGCATTCTTGTGGAAGAAGACATTGCAAGATTTGGACAGCCGCTCCATATAAATCCTTTCTTACACTAATGCCCAAGCTGACATGTCTTCTTAAACTTACAAATCCTTGGAATTAGAGAACCAAAGTGCAGAAGAATTTCTGAGACTGACTTAAGAAAATTATATAATCTTTTCGACAGGGCTTGCTTGACAAAACTCCATTGAATTATGACATATGGTCCCAATTTTAAGCAATAGCCATAAAAAGACAAAAAAGAAAAAGAAAAACCCCAAATTAGAATAAGAAGAGATGGATTCTATTGTTCGGCATTGAATTTTCCTAATTTAAAGTATCCAAAATAACCTAAAAGAAAACAATTACCTTGAAAAGTTCAATGGGAGAATTTCCATCCTTTGGAGCTCCTTGTTTTGCATCAACTCGAAGCATCACTTTTCTGGGGAAAAAAAGAAGCAGACATGTAAAATATCAAGATCACAGAAGATAGGAGAACACAAAAATACAGCAGGATTAATGTGCAATTGCTCAGCCCTTAAATAACCTATAGATAGTATTAGATCAAAATATCTTCAAGAGAGCTATCCTCCAAATTAACTCTACTTTAGAGACATACATATATCAATCATCAAGGAGCTGAGTTTGCCCACTTTAAAATGTTTGAATTACATGCAAAACATATGATGCACTTACGATTACTGTCAAAGCTCTATATGATTGGCAAGAATTGTTAGAGATATAAAATTATTCATGTGACTTTTAGGACAGTTGGTCCTTTACAATCTCGTGTATAGGTACCTAACTTGCCTCCCCAATATCCATTGGTATTGTTTGGATATGATCATCAACGATGACTACAAGATCATAATGTTATATGATAAGCGATGATCAAATCCATGGTGGTTTTTGGACCCTCCCATGCAAACCATTCCTTGACCACTTTATCTTGTACTAAAATTTAATTTAATTATGAAGAAGAGGATGGCAAAGATCAAACTACTAACAACTTGATCATAAAGGCCTAGGAATGGTTTTTTATATCTCTAATAGAGATTATATTGATTCAAAATGTAACAGAATAACTGTCACCTAAACAAATTGTAGCGAAGCATAGACTCTCTCCACTCAAGATAGATCCAATATATAATTCATTTTAGGTTAACAAAGTATGGAACAATGTTCTTTGTTTTGAGACATCCAACTAAGCACGGGTTCATATAATGTTTTTTTGACAGACAATGGTATGACAAGAAATAAACTCTTATTTTTCGAAATGATTCAAAGAGAAAAATATTTCAGCTATAAGAATAATAAAACTGGAAGATTGAATTTCTATTCTTGTCCTCCATCAGAATGCCGAAAGTGGTATGAAGAAAGGCAAATTCATCAACTTGAGTGGAATATTAATCTTTGTAGATGTGCTGGAAATATCAATAAAACGAAAAAGATAATATTCTGATAAATGGAAAATTGCTGCTTGCAAGACCACAATGTAATAGACAGGGAAATTTTCTAGTTTATGTCTGTACTTTTCCATTTGTTGCTGTTCATACTTTTTAACACTTCCTCTGCCCTTTTTTCTTTCATCTTTTTTTATTGCCTTAGGGGGGGGGGGAGAGACCATACATGCGGTGATGGAAAACAGAAGAGGAGCACTAATGACTTACAGGGCATGTTGACATGTAAAATTATATTACGGCCATAACCACAACAAATGGGAGGAGGGAGAGAGAGAGAGAAACGCATTTGGAAATGTAAGAGGGGAAGGATAAAGTTTAACTTGAACATAAAAGCTACTTAGAATGCAACCTATCTCCAACAATTAAGACAATGCTAGGAGCAGCAAAGCAATAAATATCAGAAAATCAACTTAGAAGCACCAATAAATTTATCAAGGCCAGCAAGAATTACATACTTTCCCCATTCAGGTGGAGGATTCCATGCTGACAAAAGCATATCAAACTTGGCATTAGGCAGGCAGTTTCTGACAACAATATATTTTGTTGTAAACTGAGAAACACCCACATCCTTGTAATCCCGGTCGAAGTCAAAGATCTAAGTGGTTGGCAAAATGAAACTGAATTAGCATAATCTTGCAAATTGAGACCATAAATAAATGAATCAGGAAGTTACAAAACTAAGTGCTGATAAGGAACCGCAATGCTCAACGTAGGAACAAGGACAACAAAGAACAACTAAACAAGAAAAGACCACCGTAAATTTTTTCTTTGTCCCCCACAGCATTCAGGAATAAGAAATCCCCATATTCAATGGAAGAGGAACACTATTAGATGTGTTGCAATGCCTTCTATATATCTTCAAGTAGGAAACTTTTAGCACTTATCTAGCACATATTAAGCCAGACTTGGTACTGAGAATATTTGATATTAAAAAAGCAGCTCATACTTAATAAGAAGCAAAATTAAAGTGAACTCACTGAGTTTTCGAAGGAAATACAGAGAGGGGAGATAGATTTAGGTTTGCAAAATAATTCTTACCATGTCATTAATCTCGACTTCAGCAAAGGATTTGCCATCAATAAGCATACTCCAAACAACTTTGTTAATTTGCAAAGATACACGCATAGCATAGGAAGGACTTTTGTTCTTCTCCTTCTCCATTAGCCGCAGCTGAGCAGCTTTATGCATAGCCATTCTTAATGTTGCAGATGCTGCCTTCCTAGACTTTTGGGCACTTATAAGTTCTCTCTTCAGTCCTTGTACCTGCCAGTGTTGGACTACTTTGATTATGCGTGCACATTTGTCATCGACTTAAATAGGCAATAAATACAATAATAGTCTATACATCTGAAGAAAAGTTTGATCACAAACTCAAAATCACAGTGAGAATATACTTGTGAAAGCTTTAGATCCCACAAATGCCAATGAGAGACGCAATATCCTTCCCTCACTCCTAAAAAATGGCAAAGAACCCAAACAAAGATGGTAGCAAAGTTACTAATGAGTAGAACCCCCCACTGTGTCTAAGTGACATTATTAAGAATAAAAAAACTAGTTCTCAAAACTGAACTGAGTTGGCCACTTCAACACGAAAACCAGTGAACTGGTTGGCTTACCAGTCTGGCTTTAGAACTAAAACAGCCAACAATTTAACAAAATGTCCAATTGTAGCCAGCCGGTTCTTCATGAAATCCATCCAGTTCATCGACTAAAGCGGTCAAAAAACCCAATATTGAACAAGGCAAGTAGCACTTTAGTGGGCAAACAACACTTTGTGCAAAAGTGATTGTCAAAGATATAAAATCATTCAAGTACTTCCACCTATCAACTTAAGCTTTAGGAGAGTTGGTTCTTGACATATATCAAAGCCTCTATGATTAAGTAGTCAATTCGATCCTTGACATCCTTATTCTTCATAATTAGGTTGAATTGTAGCACAAAGTAAAAATAGGCTATTTATGTCAACGCACCTAATTCAAAGGGCTCTTTGATGAGGGGGGGTGTTAAATATATAAAACCATTCAAGTACTTCCATGATTCCATCCAATACTTATGGATGATGTAATGTTGTAAGCTGAATTTATATTTATGATTTTAAATTATGAATTATAATATAATACGTTTTGTGCTTTATTAGAATAACGCTATATAATGAAATATAATTACAAAAGAAATTACGGTTTGATCATCGAATGATCAACTACTTCCTTTTCGAGTTCAATGACTAGTTTGGATTTCAAAACATTGAAAAAGATAGAGGATTCAACTGAATGTCAACATAGAGAGTTGCCTGAGTTGATGATCAGATAGGTGCACAAGTAAGAAATTTCAACTCAATGATATCAATCCTAAATGTAGGATATAATCCTAAAAGTGTAAGCCATTCATAAAACAATGAACAGTCATGTACTGAAAGTGAAATATGAATTAAGGCAAGCTCTGATGAGGTGTGTTGAAGATGTAAAACCATTCATGGACCTCTACCTAACAGCTTAGACTTTAGGAGAGTTAGTCCTTGACATGGTATTAGATTCTACGTTATCATAATTAAGTTGAATTTTAGCACAAGATAAAATGGGCTTGTGAATTATCCATGTTTCAAACCCAAAGGATTCTTGCATGAGAATGCATGTTAGAGATACAAAATCATTCATGGACTCCCACCTAACAGATTAAGCTTTTAAAAGAGTTAGTCTTTGACTAGGAGAAAAATAAAGAGCCAAGGACAGAGGATTATAACTCACCAATATCACAAATCAGATATTTAATTTTTGTTAATCTGCAAACATTGTCCACATCTTGACCATTCAGCAACAAAAAGCACTTAACCCCCGCAAAGAAAATAAAATGTAAAGTGCCAGAGACATTGACGACAAGTAGGATATCGGAGCTAAAGTAATTGATGATATCCACCTGCCTTTAACATTTGGGCGACATAAATATAGACATTTTAGAATTTCTACTTTTAATCCATGTCATACTGTAGAAAGTAACTGCGAAATTCAGAAAGAGAGAATGGTATCTGTTCTCATTAATATTTCTGGATGTACAAGGCTGTATTTATAGTGAAATTCTAGGGAAAAGCCTAAGAGAAAAAATAGGAAAAAATCAGGAGAGAATTAATTGTAATCCCTTAATTCAAGGGATTAATTTTTCAGCCTAAAATCTAGCCTAGAATCTCTCTAGCAATATTTACATTACAACAGTAAAGATTGGATTTGATTTGGATATCCAAATCACATCCAAATATTCCAGCAATCACATCCAAATATTCCAACAAATCATATCTGTACATATATCCAAATCACATCCAAATATAATAGCAATCATATCTGTACATTCCAACACTCCCCCTCAAGCTGGTGAATATATATCTTTCATTCCCAGCTTGGAAACCATCTCATGAAAATTTTCACTGTTGAGTCCTTTAGTTAAGACATCGGCAAGTTGATCTCCTGAAAGAACATAGGACATGCAAATTAGTCCTTCCTCAAGTTTCTCTTTAATAAAATGTCTGTCAATTTCAATATGCTTTGTCCTCTCATGTTGTACAGGATTATGAGCAATATTAATTGCAGACTTGTTATCACAATACAGTCTCATGGGACCCTGCCATTTGATCTTCAAGTCTTCTAGTATAATCTTCAGCCACAATAACTCACAAATTCCTTGTGCTACTGCTCTGAACTCGGATTCTGCACTTGATCTTGCCACAACATTCTGTTTCTTACTCCTCCATGTTATTAGGTTACTGCTGAGAAAGGTACAATAACCTGTTTGTTGATCTTCTGTCAACCACAAAGCCAGCAAAATCCGCATCTGTATAGACTTCTAACTTGAGGTTTTGACTCTTCTTAAATAGCACTCCTTTCCCTAGACTTCCTTTCAAGTAGTGTAGTATTTGAAGAGCAGCTTGCATGTGTGATTCCTTTGGATCATGCATAAACTGGCTAATCAGACTTACTGCATAGGCAATATCTAGTCGGGTATGAGCAAGATAGATAAGCCTTCCTACTAGCCTCTAGTACATTTCTCGATCAACAGCTGGTTCTTCACTTGCTGCTGTTAGTTTCTGGTTTGCTTCAATCGGAGTAGCCACTGGTTTGCAGCCAAGCATTCCAGTTTCCTTCAAAAGATCCAGGACATATTTTCTCTGTGAGATAAAGATCCCTTGCTTGGAGTATGAGACTTCAATTCCGAGAAAGTACTTCAGTTTTCCTAGCTCTTTTATCTCAAACTCTTTTGCCAAGCATTGTTTCAATTTGAGTTTCTCCTCTTCATCATCAGCAGTGACTATTATGTCATCAGCATATACCAGAAGTGCTGTAACTCCCCCTGAATCCGTGTGCTTGATAAACAGTGTGTGATCTCCTTGACTTTGCTTGGACCCTGACGCTTTCATGACTTTGGTAAATCTTCCGAACCAAGCTCTTGGTGACTGTTTTAGCCCATACACGGCTTTCTTCAGCTTACATACTTTAGTTGCTGTTTCTCTCCCTTCAAAACCTGGTAGAATACTCTTGTAGATTTCTTCTTCTAGGTCCCCATGTAAGAAGGCATTCTTTACATTATATTGTTGAAGTTGCCAATCAAAGTGAGCAGCTAGAGATAGTAGGATTCTCACCGTGTTCATCTTAGCTACTGGTGCAAATGTCTCCTGGTAGTCTACCCCATAAGTTTGAGTGTACCTTTTAGTCACCAACCTAGCCTTGTATCTCTCGAGTGACCATCAGCATTCTATTTCGGAGTAAAGACCCATTTGCAGCCGACTAAATTCTTTCCATTCGGTCCGTCAACTATCTCCCATGTCTTGTTTTTCTCTAGTGCCTTCATTTCTTCCTTCATTGCATTTCTCCACTCTTCTTTTGACAATGCCTCAGATAGAGATTTAGGAACAGCAATAGTATCTAGGCTTGCAATAAAATTTTTCTGGGGTGGTGACAAACGTTGTAGTGATACATAGTGAGACAATGGATAAATAGGTTGCTTTGTGCACTTTCTGGAACCTTTTCTAAGGGCAATGGGAAGATCCAAATCATCAACAGGCAGTTCAATCAAAGGAGGAATAGAACTTACCATGCTTTCATCGATAGGGTCCGGATTGGTAATCTGGCTTTGCTTCGGATTAGGAACAGTAGCTGATCTCCTTGAATATATCTGAGAAAACCTTTTAGGATTATGAACAGAATCGGTTTGAGGAAGAGTTATAGGTTCTTGAGAAATAGAATTTGGAATAGACTCGAGCTGAGAAATTTTCAGGAGTAGTAGATTGGGAAATAAAATCAGTTGGGGAAGCAGATGGAGTTTGAGAGACGGGTAACTCAAAATCACTAAGACCCAGACCATATATTTCAGGAGCATTCTTATCTTCCAATGAATTCTCCCCCTGAAGATAAGAATGGTTGAAATATGACTTGTTTTCAACAAAGGTTACATCTGCTGACATATAGTATTTCCTAGAAGGAGGATGGTAGCATTTATAACCTTTTTGTGTGCTAGAATAGCCAAGGAAGATACATTTGATGGCTTGTGTATCTAATTTTCCCCTCTGGTGGTTATGTATATGGACAAAAGAAGTGCAACCGAAGACTCTTGGTGTAAGACAATTGGATACTCGGAAGTGAGGATAGAAAGTGGACAAAATTGCTATGGGTGTTTTTTGGTCCAATATACGTGAGGGTAACCTATTTATCATATAAATGGCTGTGAGAATAGCTTCCCCCCAATAAGACTTAGGAACTTTCCCATGAAATAACAAGGCTCGAGTAGTGTTAAGAAGGTGACCATTCTTTCTTTCAGCAATTCCGTTCTGTTGGGGTGTATTGACACAGGATGACTCGTGTATGATTCCCTCCTTTTGAAAATATGGTGACAGCACTTGATTAAAATAATCTTTGGCATTATCAGACCTAAAAACTTTGATTTTAACCCCAAATTGATTCTGAATCATGGAATGGAAGGAAGGAGTAATAGTACTCACATCAGATTTTTGTTTGAGCAAGAAAGTCCATGTGACTCTAGTACAATCATCTATTAAAGTAACAAACCAACGAGCTTCTGAGACATTTGGGATTGTAGAAGGTCCCCAAATGTCGCTATGGACTAAATCAAAAGGTTTGGAACATCGTTTATTGCTAATAGGAAAATGGAACCCGAGTGTGTTTGGCAAGCTCACAAATATCACAATGAAATTGATAGAACCCCTGGATTCTTCAGCCAAACAGTTACAGAAAGATAGGAAAAACAGAGGAATTCGGAATAAGGAATTATTGAGTATTTTATTGAATAAGTCTGAAGTACAAGAGGTAGTTTCCCCTTCAAGGAGTATTCTCCTTCTCTGAGAACACTTTCTCAGACAGTAACTTCCATAAACTCACCCTACCCCCTCCTTCCTTCAGGCTTTCCTTTTGTTACAATTCAGTAACTGCTAATAACTGCTCCTACAGAAACTGTTTTCCTAAGAAACTGCCCATAACTACCTACAGAAACCAGAAAGCTGTAACTGACAACTAATTCTGCCTTCTAGTATAGACTTTGAAGGGCCTAGGACCACTAATTTCTTTGTACATATCAGAAATTCTTTAATATCTAAATTCTTAAACAAAGATGGGTACATACCTTTCAAAGTTTGAAAGGATGGATGGCCAAAACGAAAATGATGAAGCCAAATGGCTTCTTTATTAGAAGTTGTAAGGAAAGAAACAGATAGATTTGGTGAAACTCCTTTAGAGGTATCTGGTATCTCAAGAAAATACAGCTCATTCCTTTCTTTAGCAAGTCCAATCCTCCTCTCTGAGCTCTTGTCCTGAAAAACACAATAAGATGGATGAAAAACCACAGTACACTGTAAATCTTTAGTGAGTTTCTGGATAGAAACAAGGTTGGCAGATAATTTTGGCACATGAAGGACATCTTTCAAGGTAAGATGTGGTGAAATAGATATATTCCCAATTCCAGCAACAGTAGCAAGTGATCTATTTGCTACGTTGATTTTTCTATTACTAGGACAAGGGGTATATGTGCTAAACTGTGAGGAACAGGGAGTCATATGGTCAGTAGCCCCAGAGTCTATGATCCAGGAAGTGTCTAAGTGATTTCGTGAGGCATGTAAGCCAAAGAAACAGGAAGAGGTTCCAGACATTGAAGCTGAAAAACAAGGAATTGGTTTAAGCAAAGGTGAGGGACGGGTACAACAATGAAGGCTGTAGAACAGAACAGAGACGCAGCAATGAAGGCTGCAAACAGACGCAGAAAGTAGAGAGAAAAAGAAAAGAAACGCAGCAATGAAGGCTGCACTGCAAATAGATGCAAAGAGCAAAGAGAAAGGAAAAGAGATGCAGCAATGAAGGCTGCAAAGGGAAAGGGAAAGAGATGCAGCAATGAAGGCTGCAAATAGAACCCAGAAATCTCTCCTAAAGCTCTGATACCATGCGAAATTCAGAAAGAGAGAATGGTATCTGTTCTCATTAATATTTCTGGATGTACAAGGCTGTATTTATAGTGAAATTCTAGGGAAAAGCCTAAGAGAAAAAATAGGAAAAAATCAGGAGAGAATTAACTGTAATCCCTTAATTTCAAGGGATTGATTTTCAGCCTAAAATCGAGCCTAGAATCTCTCTAACAATATTTACATTACAAAAGTAAAGACACATCTAAATATTCTAGCAATCACATCCAAATATTCCAACAATCATATCTGTACATTCCAACAGTAACATTTTTGGCTATTTCATACCGGAACGTTATTCTGTATCAATGGTTTTGATTGTTACTAATGTTTAAGCTTTAAGAAGGCTCACTGATCCTCTTTCTCCTACGTATTGCTTTCCTTCTATTAAAATTTCTTCTTGTATATAAAAGACAAGGCTTTCTTTTTATCACTAATTTGCTACTCACAGCTAATAAGCTTACCAACTTCTGCCAGTGGATACAAATATTTTCAGTACCACAACCAAAATAATATCAGCATGCAAAGAACTGGCCTGATTTCTTTTTGTTGGAAAGAAACACCAGAAAATTTAAAAAACAAGCATATATAATTGGACTCAAACTATCCAGTCAAATCAATTAACGGATTGTTAACAAGATTCATTTCTTACCAGCATGGATCTTCCACCAGTTATCATCCACAAGTCACCTTCCTTTTCTGGATGTATATCTCCAGAAGTGTCACACCAAAGAGACAAGTTGCTAATATCATCAAGAAGCAACTTCTTTTCCCTCTCTTTCTGTTCAAGGTTGATTTTGGCAAGTTCCACCTCTTCAACCCCATCAGGAACCACCTCATCTGCTTCCTCTTCGACATCTTCATCATCTTCAACAGAAAGTAACAGGCTACTTTTTCGAGGTCTGAGTTGTGTGCAATACACACATTTAATTTGAAGAACTCATCATATAGCACAGAACATCTTGGATTTAAGTTTCTTAAAGGGATAAAAGAGAGATCACATCCAGGTAATTATCATGTAATTTAACTACCTAGATTTTATAAATTAAAAACAAAACCCATGAATAAGAAACATACCTGACTAATAAATAATTTCACAGTTAAATGAACAGTAAATTAAATAGAAAACTATTAAAGCGTCAATAAACATCTAATCACTGCATCAGGTCAGTATCCACAATAAAGAAGCAGTTTAGAGGTTGATGATATATATAAGGGTAAATTACTCCAACCTCCCCTCTATTTACCTATTTTTTCACAAACACCTCTCTATTTCCAAAACTTACACATAACCCCCTAAGTATTTTCAAAAATCTACACATAGCCCCCAAAGTACATACATAGACCTCCCTTATATTTTATTAAACCTACAAAACACCATTTTGATCTATCCATATCAAATAACAACAAAAAAATCTGACTCAAATAAAATCTCTGTGGTCTGAATCCCTGAAAAGAAATTAATGATCCTACCTATGTAGTCATTTAGCAGGAATATACTTGTTTTAAGAGGAATAACCAGACTAACATGGCATAATTAAATTATAGTAATAAAAGGGGAAAACAAATAAATGAACAGATAAAGTTATAAATATAGATATGGAGAAAACATAGCGCAGAAAAATTGTATTGATATAAGGATTGAGTCACCACATATGA
>NSJW01000495.1:0-187087 GCA_019955255.1 Castanospermum australe
GGTTCAGTTCTGAAGGAACTTGAACCTTGTTTCCATGCAAATTTTAGTTGTTGCTTCAAGTAAGGAATACCAAGGTTGGAAAGCTAACATGAATAGAATTTTAAAGTTTTTTTACATTCTCTTATTCTTAGATTTTTGTGGATTTCTTTGTTTAATTGTTGCTATGCTAAATTTTCCATTAAATTAAGATAAATCAGCAAAAATGAAGTGAGGTCACTTTTGCCACAGTCTTGGCTTGAATGTCAAGCATTATTATGCATCTGTAGTTTGTAAATGTTAGTGTTAAAGTTTTTAAGCTAGAATTTATCATTCCTTCTCTTTGGAACTCTATCAGAACTACTGTGTCATGGCTGGGAAGTTGAAAGGGATCCATTTTTGTAGTTTTCTGCATTTCAAATCCTAATACCATAACATTTACAGTTTTGCTTACTTAATCCTAGGTTATTGCTGAGAGGCTCTCTGAGGAAGAAATTGGTGGCCTGAAGGAGTTATTCAAGATGATTGACACAGACAACAGTGGAACCATAACATTTGATGAGCTAAAAGATGGCTTAAAGCGAGTAGGATCTGAACTTATGGAGTCTGAAATCAAGGATCTTATGGATGCAGTAAGATAAATTGTTTATTTTTCTTTTTTTGTGTTTTTGGTAAAATTATGTTTTTAGTTTAATCTACTTTCATTTATTTATGCTGCTTTGCCTTTGATGTTAAAAACTTGAAAGTTGGACAAGATCTTTATGCATGTGACAGGCGGATATTGATAAGAGTGGAACAATTGACTATGGTGAATTCATTGCTGCTACTGTTCACTTAAATAAGCTGGAGAGAGAGGAAAATCTGTTGTCAGCGTTCTCCTATTTTGACAAAGATGGTAGTGGTTACATAACCATTGATGAGATTCAACAAGCTTGTAAGGAGTTTGGTTTAGAAGATGTCCATATTGATGAAATGATCAAGGAAATTGATCAAGACAACGTAAATATTTTCTTTTATGTCTTGCTATTAAGTTTTGTTGTACTGAAAACAAAATTCCCACATTTCATCTTTCTAGATTCTATGCCAGCATCATTATGTGTCTGTAGTTGCCAATTTGTGTTTCTGGGATTAATGGAAGATTTGTGGTGCAGGATGGACAAATAGATTATGGGGAATTTGCTGCGATGATGAGAAAGGGCAATGGAGCGATAGGAAGGCGAACCATGAGAAACACACTGAATTTCAGAGATGCTCTGGGATTAGTAGGCAATGGGTCCAATTAAGCTGTTGATGGTCAACTTGGGTGGGTAATTATTTGGTGATGGAAATTTGCAAAAAGCTGTTGATGGTCAACTTGGGTGGGTAATTATTTGGTGATGGAAATTTGCAAAAAATATGAAAACTTTGGTAATTTCAACGTTGTGGGTAGCCTGACCAAATTTTGCACATTTGTTAATAGACCCATCATGAACGGAGAAGTCTTGGTGCATTATTTGCTATGGTGATGCATTGCATGAAAATGAATGAAAATGAAGATGACCCACACACAAGGAGTTGCAGCTTCTCATTCATGCTCCGTTCTGGGTTGTCGTTTTATTTGTCGCTTTCATCCCAGTTAAACTTTATTACGCAATAATAATAATAATAATAATAATAATAATAATAATAATAATAATAATAATAATAGTAATAATATTTATTGCTCCTACAAAATGTGATAATGCGATCAAAGTGCTAACCCTGTTCTGTCGGTCCCACTGCACTCTCCAGGTTTATATTTTGTAAGGTGTTGGATTTGAATCTCTTATCTTTTTCTTTTTTAAAATGACAGCTTATAATTTGGAAGAAAGAGATATATAAATTACTCCCGTGCATAATTGATGGATTCTTACACAAGAAAATTGGTGTCTCTCTCAGAATATGATTTACACTATCATGTTTTTAAAGAGAGTCTCCAAAGTCCAAATCTTACTGTCTTCTCTTTATCCCACTGAGCTAGTTAAGTGAGAGAAAACTATTGATTAGATTTTTTTTTGTTATTAATCCAGTCCAAATTTTTTAGTTTGAAATCCTTTTTTGGTACTAGTGCTTATAGTATGTTTAGTTTGGCATTTTTGCAGTCCAAATCTCAATTTAAAGGGTGTAAATTATGGTTTTGGTCTCAAACAATATATTTGACAAAATTCTAGTCGGTGTGTATTTTAACATGATTTTGCTCTCAAATCATAGTTTGAGTGGAAGTAAAAAAAATTACTTTTTTATTGAGTCTCAAACCATGGTTTGCAGACTATTATCCACATACACTGTTAGTCATACTATGGTAGTGGTTGGTACTTAGTCGGTGGAGACTACACTAATCACTATAAATCCTTAATTGTTACCTCTAATCACCCATCACTATCCATTTTTATTTTTTATTTTTATGATTTTTAAAATTTTATTTTAAATTATTAAATATGCAGGGATGTCCATAGAGCACTGCCCGCCCTATTATTTTGGAGACGTTGAGAAAGTACAATGTGAGTTGCCTTACTCTTTCTTTGGTTACATTGTCATTTACCTTACTCCAGGATTAAGGAAGCAAATTCTGATTTCAAGAAAATCATGGATGTTACTTAGAGGTTTCTTTCTCATTCTTCATGCTCCATTCCACTTGGAAAGGATCAGAGTCACAAGGCTTGCTACTGTTAGTTCCACATTTCCACCATTATCTTCAGTATTGATATTGAATACGTGAATATGAGATTGCTAACATTTTTTTAATTAATTTTTATGTTAGTAAATGTTAATAAGCTTTACCTTTTTTATTTGGATAATAATGTCTTATTTTTTATTTTTAAAAACAAAAAATTCAATGACATTTAAGATATTTTATTAATTTTTCTTCTCTTTTTCCTAACTTATTAAAAAAGAGAGAGTAAGTTAAAAAATAATAAGTTAAGAAAAAAAGTAAGAGAAATATAATTGTTGAGAAAAAAGATAAAGAGTGATTAATAAAATGTCTTAAATACTTTAAATTTTATTTTTAAAAATAAAAAATTATATATTATTGTCCAAATAAAAAAATTAGAAGTTGCTAACATCCATGGGAGAATGTTAGTAATCTCCAGTGTAAGAATAAAAGTCTTACATGATATTTAATCATTGATTTCAATTTGATATAATAGTTTAAAATAACTGAATTTAATGAAAATAAGAGATCATAACATCTATATTTAATGAATAGAGAATAAAAAAAATTGTATTAAATGAAGAAAGATGATTTTTCTCAACTCATTAAATTTAAAAAATGAAAAAGATAAAAACAAATTATTTCTTACAAAATAATAAAAATTACATATTTTTATAAAAAAAATGTATAAAGTATTATTATAAAAATTAATAGTTGACAATAATAATATATTTTAATAATTAGATTAATAATCTATTAATAACCTATTTAGTTAAATAGGTTATTTATTATTCAAGTCAGTCTTAGGCTTTAATAAAAATATATTTAATTAAATAAATCATACCTTAGTCGTTAAAAATATTTATTTAACTTAATAAATTAATCTATTTATCTATTTTTTATAAATATAACTAAACAGTTATAATATTTATATTATTTAACATTATATATTTATATAATTTATTAATTTTAAACATAATTTAATAATTTTAATTAAAAACACAAGCTATTTAAAATTTTTAAAACATAAACTTGTTATTTCAATTTAAAATTTTCAAGTAATATAAACCTTTAAATAAACATACAGGTCAGGTTTTTATATTTTTATAAAAAAATAAAAAAACCTATATCAATTAATAAGTTATCTCATGTCCATTATTTTACAAAATAAATCAAGCCTATTTAAAAAAAACTTAACCTAACTTAACTCATTTTTACCCTTATTTAAAGTCAATTTGGTACACATTTAAAAATGACAATGAAAAATTTAGAAATAAATTTTATATGAAAAACTCTTTCCTAAGGTAAATCCTTTACTTATGCCTTTTAAGAAAATAATACATGAACAGGTGAAATATCGAAAAAAAAAAGGACAAATATTTGATAATAAAGAAATCTACAAAAATCCTTGTTAAGGGCCTTCTAACACACAACACGGAAACTAAAAAGCTGTGTGACCGTCACAATTTGTCATGAAGGCCCGAATAATAAAAAACCCTTCCTCCAATCCTAGTAAAAAACTTCTCAATAGGCAAGGCCGAACTAAAGCCCATCTTTAACAACTATCTAATTAATGAATGTATAGCGAAAAAGGGGAGAAAAACAAATTAATCCCCACTGAATTCTACATTATATACTGTAAAATTCTCTTAACTGGTTGAAAGAAAACTAGCACAGTTAGTTTTCTTCTCTTCTTCCTCAGTAGCATCCACCTCTGAAGAATCCACGACCTGATCATCCTCACCTCCAAAACCAAATTCATTTACGCGTTTCTTGTCCACTGGATAAACCAACTTCTGGTATAAATATATGAGAAAGATAAGATCTGCAAGGGAGGAAAGAGCAGAAGAAAATAAGACAATGATTAAGGCCATCTGACAAAGTGATGCCTGCATATAGCGTAATTGAGAGAAAAATCAAATTAACAAAGTTAATTCATCTTAAGCAATAAATCACAATGCAAATATTATTTCAGAAATGAGTTCACTTCAGTCATGGTTCTGATTTAATTGCAATGACAACTAAATTTTCCAATGATGGAACAAACGACTGCATTCAAGAACGATGACACTTCAGGCTTTCAGCAAAGTGGCAACCATGAAGATGTAAGTAAGGAATTAGGCCAATAGTATAAAAAGCAACCAGTTGAACCATCCGTTCTCTCAGTTTTGCAGCACCTCCCCTTCTCTAAAAAGTAAAACCATCAGCTTCAAAACTCCTTGAGTAAAAAGTAAACTGGGTGCCTCTGTCTTTGAGGAAATGCTTCTCAAAGTAACAAACTTTAACCTTCACCTTGGTATAACCACACAACCATGAAGTTTTCAGGTCGAGTTTATTAGCTCTCACTCTCAGCTAGGCTGGGATTCAAATTAACATTATATATACTAATGAGGCTGCTACTAGAGAACATTTCATATGCCAGTGACCTTTCAGCATAGTGGTGCCTAGCTTCCTAGGGAAGTACTTGATCCTGGGTTTGATCCGTAGTTAATCTGAACACTCACAGTTAACCCACCTTTCCTCCCCTCACCAGCTCTTAGCATCTCTTTTGTTAAAAAGAAAATAATCATATATCACAGAGCATATTGATCTTAAAATGAGGTGATCCATTAGTGTTTGCAGCAACTTCACATTAGCATTCATAAATACAACTATGAGCAGATGGTCATGAACTTATGATCCCAATCTTACCATCACGGAAGACAGAAAGCCGATGTTGTGTTGGCATTTTAATAACAAAGGCAAAAAGATCGTCAATGATGGTGTTGAGAAACTTGTAAGTCATCTGCCTCCAAGGGAGATGAGCAACAGATTTAAGCTTGTAGTTGATGAACAATTGAGGGCACATCATAATAAAGCCTGCAGCAATTTTTAACCATAGAGAATACAAACATTACAAAGTTTACAAAATCAGAAAGCTTAATGATCATGATCCAATGCCTGTGGATAAATTGGTTCAATATGTTGTTATGAGCAGCAGAGCTTTATATTTCTTTCCTTATGCAGAAAAAAAGCAGCAGGGGAGGGGAAGAAACAAAATATAAGAACTAAGAAGACATTATTCTTTATCCAAAAAAAAAAATTGCTGCCAAGGAAAGTAACAGAGTTATTGATGAACTTATTTATTCTATTTTGGCCCAAAGACAGGAAAGGAAAAAAAAAAGAAAATAAGAACTCAGAGATTATTATAATTTACTTTGCCTAGAAAGAGAACCAATCATGCTTACAACAGGATACACTCCCCCTTCACAATTGAAGGCCATGCTAACTTTGTTCATTCAACTCCCAAGTTAAAAAGCAATACAAAAAGAGAATCCTTGTCTTCAATTTAACATATGTATAAAAACTCTTTCCATTAAAGAGGTTTAATCCAATTTATTTACTAGTCTGTGCTACATGAGCAACACTTATAATCATCACGCATGTTAAAATAATTTTAAAACCCTCATGCCAAAAATGGTTCATCCACAATTTAGGACAATCTTACTGAGAATGCATGAACTGTCACAGTTAGGAACTTAAAAGTATAGCAAATTTATCTGAGTGAAAGCACTTTCTGTTTAAGTTCATTAATTTTAATACTCATGGCCATAAATGGTAGTATCACGCCAAAACACAATAAAGACAGGATTTGTGAACAGAAAATAGAACATAGAAGAGTGCTTACCAAACATGTAGACACAACTTGTGAGTGAAGACAGAATCCAAGAATACCAGCTCTTGTGACGCTCATACATCAGTGAGTAAACAGAGAAGCAAGCAACAAGGAGAAATATAACTCAAGACAAATACTTCATTGCAATATCATCATATTCCTTTGTCTTATTCCGTACATACAACTCTCGATCTCGGAGCCTCAACATAGGTATCCTCCCTGTTCTATCAATCTGGGGATGAAGAAAAAGAATAAAATTGCAGATAGCAGACATCAAATATAAAAATATTTGAGGAGTATGACAATTTGCAGAAGTAGACTAAGCTAGAAAGCAACTTCAAAATGCACCCTCTCCCACAAAACCAAAAAAGTGATAAAACAAAGAAAAAAGGGACTGTCCCAGCAAGATATTCTACACACATACACAGTGCTGGTATAAGTGAATACACAGAGATGTAAGAGCCTCAATGTCAGAACAGTAATCATGTCTCAGGAAACATGCTGGTATGCTACTAGTTACATCAAAATACACATTTATCAAATATGTTCAAATATTAAAAAATGACTTGAAGATCACGAAAGATACCTCTATGCGCATGGCTTTTCCAATTTTCCAGAACTCAATAATGCAACCAATTCCAGAGCTTGCAAGAATCATCCAGGAGGTATCATTGTCAAGCAGATAGACGAAGACAGTAATCTGAGAAATAAAGCTCACAACAACAGACTTTGCAGAGAGTCCTTCCATAGATTTATTTTTGTTCCAAAATTGGATGTCTGGAGAGGAAGAAAACAATTAGATGATAAGCTATGCTTCGAACCTAATCCATCAGAGTTTTCTTGCTGGAGTTACTTTCTAGAATGTCATACAAAATCACTTACCATTCTTGAAAGCCCAGAAGTCAAAAACTGAATGAAGTAGAAAAACAATCATGATAACTGCCAGGAGGTAAGGATTTCCTTCCAAGAATACCCTCTAATATAAACAACAAAAAGTCAGGCATTTAGAGAAACAAGGCACTTATCAATTCATATAATCGGAAATAGATGCACAACAAACAGAGAAGTTTCTTATTGAACCATTTGAAATCTTAAAATTTTTTAAGACTGTTAACATACATTACTTATTGTCAAAGACCAATTCTCCTGAAAGCTTAAGTTGTTAGGTGTAGGCCCAAGTCTCTAACCCACCCCCTCAAGCAAGAGCCCTTTGGAGTTGAAGCATAGACAATGCACAGTCCCACTTTACCTTGTGCCAAAATTAAATTTAATTATGAAAGATGGGAGTGGCAATGATTAAACTTCTAACTACTTGGTCATAGAGGCTTTCATATCATGTTAAAGATTAATTCTCCTAAAAGCTTAAGATATTAGGTGGAGGCCCAAGAATAGTTTTATATCTCAACAGTTACATAAATAAGCAATGCTTTATGGTATGAATGCTGAGCTGCTACGAGATAAATTAAATAAAAGAGCATGGTAGAGATGAGCATTTTGAGGTGAATGTCTGGTAGGACAGGATAACATATGCCCAAATGTAGATATAGCTTCAATAGAAGATTAAAGGAAAACTTGTTAAATGTCTCAGGTCATTTCAATATTCAACATGCAATTCAAGTTCCATCAAATAAGTTCATTCTACTGTAACAAGGCATTACACGTCACTGGATCAATTACACAGATTTGGGACAAAAATTTCTTAAATAACAGACCTTCAGCTCATCACCCTCGCCTTCAACCATGCTTCCATAATTATGGTGAATCTGGAAGGACTGATCAATCTGCAGGAATAATTGCCACTTAGTCATACTAATGGGACCAACCTCCAGATTAAGCAGTAACTCGGTTACTGTTTCATTCATTGGTATCAGTTCATCTCTGAGTAACCAGAACTCATTGAAAAAAACAGTTGGGTAGTAGTTCCAAGTGATAGGATCAATGCCCAAGTCTGTGCATCCAAAGTTAAGGAAACTCAGACATATGATCAGCTAACTTGCACTCCATAATGAGAAAACACCTAAACAGGAAAGGAGAGCATGAATATGCATCAACATATTGGAAGGTCATACAAGTTAAAATTAGAAAGACAAATCATACATATGATCAAAGTGACAAAAAATATTTAATTATAAAAGCCCCAACTATCTGAAAGTTCTCCATTAGTCAATATGAGTACATTACTCTTGCATAATATGAATAATATCCATTTATATACTAGACATGGTATCCAGAAACCAAGGCCAAGAAACTATTGTGGAGAGAAAAATGTAAAAGAAATGACAATTAGCAAAAGATGTAAATGCCAAGGATACGTGGAGCAATGTTCGGTGGGACGCCATTTCAGGTACCTGCAAACAGGGAAAGGATAAGCAGTGTGTAGAAAGAAAATCCATCAATTAACTGGCTTGGTTACAGACAGGTCTTGAAGTAAGATTTTAAAAGTTTTTCTACCAGAATGGCAACTAGAAAATGTCAACAGGGCAAAAAGGGAAATTGCAAAATACAATTTTAAAATGCATTCCAAGTTAAGAATTCAAAAACAGCTATCAAAATGGAGTCGATGCATGAGCCATACATGCTTCCATGACATTTACAACAAAAAAACAGATAGCTGGGCTTAATTTCAATAACTTCATTTGAAAAACAATTTAAGACAGAAAATAATTTTCTAAGTTGGTCATTCTTATATATTTATATTTTACTAGCATGCTACCTACCGTTTGACATATATCATTCATCCTACTTTTATATACAATAATACAACCACTAGCTATGCCAACAATGTACATGCCAGAAAGCATTTAAGTGTGCAAGAAAGTATACAGACTCGACAAATTAAGTCATTTTAGGATCTTTAATTCAATTTTGTTATGGATCAATCAAACGCATAAATGAAGTATAGATTCAAGCAAATAGAACCAAAAGACCAGCACAAATACACTTCTTGATGATGGGAATTGTTGAAATTATAGGATTTAGGTAAGGAAAAGGAAGAAAGTAGAATGAAGATTAAACAATAGTATGTGATAGATGTGTTTGATGTGATATATAAAAGACAAAACATTAACCCCTATTTATATTCTAGTAATCCTAATCAAATAAGAAAATACGATCCTAATTAAATAAGGAAATACAAGAAACATAATGATATTAAGAGTCCTTAATTAGAGGACTAATTGACTCCATAATATATTCTAAGATCTTCTAAAAATATTCTAAAGATATTATAAATATATTCTAACACGCTTCCTCAAGCTAAAGCTTACTAAGCTTTAACCTTATTACAAATAAATACTTTAAATAAATAATATAAATATAAAGTGGGCTCCATGGCTGAAAGACAACTTATGATGCTAGAGATACAGGAGAGATGAACACTGCTAAAAAGATAACTCATCAAGACAAACCTTCTGCACTAGAATAAGAGGAGTCAGACTGTGATTGGGTTGAATCAAGTGTTTTAGACGTACTTGAAGACATTATGACAAAAACAAATTTTAGGGTTCTGTTGGACCAGACGGTAGAACTAGACGACTTAGAAATTCTAAGAATTTGCTTGACCAGATGGCAGACCTAGACGACTCGAGTAGAAACACCATTGGTATGACTTATCAGTAGGAAAGAAGCCATCATTGGAATGATCGTCGATGGGAAGATAATAATATGACAAACACAAATATTAAAAAGATGTCACCACTGATATGACTCATCAGTGATAAAGAAATCACCATTAGAATGATCGTCGATGGGAAGAAAACATCACAAACACTAGTATTGAAAAGTCACCACTGATATGACTCATCAGTAGGAAAAAAATCACCATCGGAATGATCGTCGATGAGTTGGGAAAACAAAACAATAAAGGAGAATTTATAAAGGAGTTCTATAGAACTCGACACAGCGAAAAGCATGGATACCCTCAGGGTGGATGGTACCACTCTGATACCATGTTGAAATTATAGGGTTTAAGTAAAGAGAAAGAAGAAAGTATAATGAAGATTAAACAATAGTATGTGATAGATGTGTTTGATGTGATACAAAAGACAAAACATTAACCCCTATTTCTAATTAAATAAGAAAATACAAGAAGCATAATAAAATTAGGAGTCCTTAATTAGAGGACTAATTGACTCCATAATATATTCTAAGATCTTTTAAAAATATTCTAAAGATATTGTAAATATATTCTAACACTCCTCCTCAAGCTAAAACTTACTAAGCTTTAAGCTTATTACAAATAAATACTTTAAATAAATAATATAAATATAAAGTGGGCTCCATGGCTAAAAGACAACTTATGATGCTGTAGACGCTGGCTGCTAAAAAGATAACTCATCAAGACAAACCTTCCGCACTAAAATAGAGGACCCAGACTGTGATTGGGTTGAATCAAGTGTTTTAGACGTACTTGAAGACATTATGACAAGAACAAATTTTAGGGTTCTGCTGGACCAGACGGTAGAACCAGACGACTTAGAAATTCTAAGGATTTGCTTGACCAGCTGGCAGACTCAGACGACTTGAGTAGAAACACCACTAGTATAAACTCATCAGTGGAAAAGAAGTCACCATTGGCATGATCGTCGATGGAAAGAAAATAACATGACAAACACAAATATTAAAAAGATGTTACTACTGGTATGACTTATCAATGACAAAGAGGTCACCATCAGAATGATCGTTTATGGGAAGAACATAACATGACAAATACTAGTATTGAAGAGATGTCACCACTATCAGTGGAAAAGAGATCACCATCGAAATGATCATCGATGAAAAGAAAATAACATGACAAACACTAGTATTAAAGAGATGTTACCACTGGTATGACTCATCAGTAAGAAAGAAATCACCATTGGAATGATTGTCGATGGAAAAAGAACAACATCACAAATACTAGTATTGAAAAGTCACCACTAATATGACTCATCAGTGGGAAAGAAATAACCATCGGAATGATCGTCGATGGAAAAAGAATGGGTTGAGAAAACAAAACAATAAAGGAGAATTTATAAAGGAGTTCAACTCGACACAGTGGAAAGCGTGGACACCCTCTAGGTGGATGGTACCGCTCTGATACCATGTTGAAATTATAGGGTTTAAGTAGAGAGAAGGAAGAAAGTAGAATGAAGATTAAACAATAGTATGTAATAGATGTGATACAAAAGACAAAACATTAACTCCTATTTGTATTCTAGTAATCCTAATCAAATAAGAAAATACAATCCTAATTAAAGAAGGAAATACAGGAAACATAATGAAATTAGGAGTCCTTAATTAGAGGACTAATTGACTCTATAATATATTCTAAGATCTTCTAAAAAATATTCTAAAGATATTACAAATATATTCTAACAAGAATCATACAAGCAGACAGCAAACTGTTATATAATTTCCAAACAAGTTCCAAAAAATAAGTTAAGACATGGCTTAGTACATTTCAACTACTGTTGCTACGGCAGCTTTAGGTTCAAACATTTAATCTTAGACATAGGGCTGCTCAAAAGTTCATTTGTGGATTGAAACTATGGCGTCAAGAGACTCAATTTTTTCCTTACTCTGCCAAAGAAAGACTTTCATCATGGATCTTCATAGAAGAAGAAATATGGGCAAATAAATGTCCTAATTGAAAGTAATAGTTACTGTTTCTCCCATGAAACAGAAAACGAAATCAACAACTTGGTACACAGGCCTTAAGAATGAACGACAAAACAAAACATCAAAAAATGTATCCAAGTTTAATTTGAAAACAATGAGAAAAGTATAGATCCATAACTTTCTGTCCTATTCTGTCCTATTTCAAGTTAAAACTTTTAACCAACAAAACCAATCATAAGTCCCCACATATAAGGCCCTCTGACTTATCTAAAATTATGTACAACCAATATAAGGTTCAGACTTCACGCTGAGACTGATTACAAGCACAGTTACACAAATACGAATGTGGACTTAAGATTGAATACTGACAACTTGGTGCACTTAAGCAAATGCCAATTCTTGAACGAAAAGGTTGTATTCCAGACATAGGAGTCCATAGATATGGCCTTCTACTGATACATCATTTCTGAACAGCAATAACTTCAATTTATTTGGGTGGTCAATCTTGAGAATTGGAGCCAAAGAGACACAAAAAGAAGGGAGAATCAAGAGTGAAGGGCATTGCAAAGCACCCATTATCCTATCTCAGCTTGGTTATATACTTAAAAGTTACAGTTAACCTATCAGGATTCAGATGAAATTCATGGATAACCAACTGGATCCTCTAAATTAAATATTGAAGTTCCAGTCCTACAGCCTAATTCTCCCCAAAAAGAAAGGGAGCATAAAAATTGAATTTCATTCTAAGAGAGTTGCTAAATGTTTCAACCCTTAAATTACCAGTCTCATGCAAAAATAAAGACCAAAATAATTCCCATTAAAGAAGGCCAGTTTATCTGCCAGACTCTTACATCTTCTGCATGATGCTTTCTCAAAGAACAATAATCAGTGGTCATAGTTTTATACGGAAATTATGAAAGGCTGAAAATAGAACATATAGTTAAAAAATACTTCAAAATTAAATGCACCAGCAAATTTAATGAATTGCAAGAAACATACTGCGTGAAGTCAGCAACCAAGTTTATTGTTATATTTGGTTTCCAATATGAAACCCACTCCACAGGACCATCATCCTCAGAATCATTTTGAATATCATCAGCCACCTGGAAAAAACCAAAAGAGATCTATGTTGGGATCATCACATGAAATCAGTAAGTATTGTATCACAATGTCAAGCAGTGAATACTAGCCAATTTAAAAACGAGAATTGATACAGTGAGCAAAGCAGATTGGGGTGAGCAGTTCCTTATAGACAAACTAAGTTGAAACATGAGGATTGGATCTGGGGGCACCTCTTATGGGCCCATTGGATATAGGATTATAGAAGCATGTTTCAACCGTTAAGTTATTGTCAAAAGACTGAAAACTTCTAAATTCTAGTTGAATGGAATGACAATATACTACCAAACTATACACTCCTTTCAAAGGCTGATGAATTGTCACGTTGAATTACTTTTATGCTGCATAGATATAAATGACATTCAAAAGTCCATACTTCCTTTCTCCCCCTTTTTTCCACAAGTTTCAGCTTTAATTATATCTGTCTTTCTGAAGGTGCTGCATTCATGTCATATGCGGATCCATATTCCATGCTTCACTGGAAAATTATATAAGCTCCTGTTAAGCAAGGCCTAATGAATGCAGACTTGTCTGTCTGACTCTCTTAGCCTCCAAATGTAACTCCAGTTGAATGGAAGTTTGGAACCTTCACATTTACTGGCAAATGCATCCTTGATGGTATGCCCTACCCCAGCCTTTGGTAATTAGGCAAGTGTCCAAATGTTCCCACTATCATCAAGGGTCTATTATTCTATACAAAAGAAAAAACTTCTAATAATAATTAATCAAGATATAAGAAGTCGTCTGTCCCATATACTGTCACATCATTGTGGTACCAAGGTAGTCAAAGGCAAAAGGCGCTAGGGGGTTTCAACGTCTTGAGGCGAGAGGTACCAAAAAGTGCACACTTACTAAAGAAAGGCATTAACATCCGAAAAAGAAGAAAACAGTAAAATATTTGATTATTTTCTGTTAATATGCCATATAAATTAACTATTCAAGTATAACATTCATAGTAACAATAAAAGATTAAGATGTTCAATTTACAAACCCTAAGCTACTTGCTACTAAAGAGTCCCAAATTTTGACAAAAAGTTATTTTTTCAACATTCTGACTATTTAACCGCCCCTCCCCCCCTTTAGCATCATAGTTGGCAAGATAGATGATTGGACTTTTTGAGCTTTTTACAATTATCAATAAGTGCTAAAGGAATGCCTCAAGGTGCTAACATCTTCTAGCGCCTCGCCTAAGCACCTTAGGTGCGCCTTGACTGCACTTTGTGGTACTAGTATTGGTAGAGGACAAATATGAAAGAGGGAAAATGAGCGCAAAGCTTGAAAGATCCTCCTAGTGTTCAAGCTATGAAATATGGAAGTTTATAAAAATCTCTAGACTTTGCACAGAAATTAATATGACAATTCTCCAGTGTCAAAAGAATAAAGATCTCAAACTCAGGAGCCAAAGTACCTTCATAAGAAGTTGGCTTAAAGATAATCAAAAGAAGTATATGAGTAAAGAACAAACCTCGGATGCCACTTGACCCTCACTAGAATCTGGTGAACTCCCCAACAGACTCCTCCTTTTATCTGCTCTTGTCTTAGGCAAGTATTTCACAACAGCTGAAACCAACAAAAAGTGAGACTCCTTAAACCACTTTGTTGAAGTGCATTTTAAAAGTGACCAAGGTATTAATAAAAGGGAAAAAAAATTTACGATGTGTCGTTCCAAATGCTGCCTGAAGTTGGTATTCAGGGTCATTTGGGTCAGGCGAATATCCAGAATGTGCAAAGAAAACATGAGCATATAGACTCCCATTGTGCTTCAAAGCCTGAAAAAGTGTAAGTATTCATAAAATCCACTATATTAAGGGAAATACACTAAACGTTGTTCAGTAAACACCTGATTTATAATGTTCCAAAACCTATGCAGATACATCAAGCATAGAATAGAATAGGAATAGCAGTAGCATTTACAGCCAGTCATACCTCAGATGGATCATACTTCAAAGTAAGAGACTGGGTGCTCTCAGGTCCCCATGAAGCAAATGGAAGATTAGTTTCATGCCATACAAGAGCACCTTCACTACCAAAGTCATTGAACTTCTCATGCTCAATAAGATATAGCCACATATCCTGAACAAAGTCGCATTCAGAAAGAACTTGTTTCAGTACAAAAACAAGAAACAACATGAACTAGGAAAGCCTTTTCACTAGCAATAGAACCAAACCCATTATAGGCTAGTAAGATAATACTGAGCAACTCTGTTATTTCATCCCAAGCACAATTTTTTTTTTTTTTATTTTCTGGTAACTGGTAAATAAGCCTTCAGTTATGCAACCTGCTTTGAAGTTTGGACTATCATTCCTTAAACACACACAAGAAAGAAAAATGCAACCGTTCTTTTGTACATGAAAACCTAATTTTGTCTATACAACTGGTTTATTTTGAGACTTTTATCGTGAACACTGCGCCACAAGGCAATTTCGGGCACATATAAATCCTAACCTAAATTATCAGCAACGTCCTATAAGTAACCTAGGTTCAAATTAAAGCTCCATCTAAGTCACGAGAAAACTAGCATAGCATAAGCTGTCAACATGGTAGGGTGTATGGGTCTACAATTCATATTAAATAGACAAGAGAATTAAGAAGGGAAGGTGCTAATTAGCATATTAAACATGGCCTTTATTGAAGGAACCATAGCATAACTGAAACAGCTTCTGAATGTTTCCAAATCTATAATGATAAAATAATATAAATTCTAAACCGCGAATACATAACAGGAAACTGAGATGATGTAAGGCACAAAAAGCAAGTAGAGTGGGAGAGTGAGAGGGAAGAGGAAGAGGGAGTGGTACCAGAGGTTGGCCTTTGTGAAAGAGATTGGACATGAGGGCAGAGGGCTCGGTAGGCTTTTTGGGAGATAAGAATTTGGAGGCGAAATACCAAAAGACGGCCATGCGTATGATTCCGGTGATGGCAAAGCCTCCTCGCCGTTGCCGCCTCCTCTGCGTGTCGTTAAAATATAAAGAAAGTTTATGTAAATACTTAAAAGATAATGCGTAAGTGTTTAAAAATATTTAAAGAAATATGTATAAGTTTTAAAAATAAAAAATGTGTAAAAATAAATAAATAAATTAAAGAGAAGTTAGAGTAATTCTTTTCTTGTTTCATTCAATCTCTACGTATTGGAGGGTCTTAGTGGAAGCTCCACTTTGCCACCTTTCATAATATTTTTTTTAACAAAAAATTTAGAATATGGATAGGTTATTTTATAATTAAGGTAAAATATATTATAATTAGTGTACGTTTGGTAATATATTAATTTTTTAAAAAAAATTATTTTAAAAATTTTTAATAAAATTTTAATTATAAATTATTTTAACTACAAAATTAAAGAAATTAATACAAATATATACTTAATTAATACCTAACAATTAAAGATCTTTAACAAAAATTAAACTTAAAATTTTTGCATTAATGCAACTCGATTTTATGGATACTTTTCATAATAGTTTTATTTTTTGTGACGACATGTCCACTACAGTATAACTATGAAAAATAAAGAAAAATATCATAAAAGGTGGCAAAGTGGGACTCTGAAAAAGACGCTTATATGATTAAGTGACTCATCAAATAGAAAAAAAAATGAGTGGTATTATAGTATTTTGACTTTTTTTTGGTATCAGCAATATGTTTTATGAGGATTCAAATATTTATTAATTGCTCCCTAATTATGCATTAACCTGCCCTTTAATATAACTTATCTAAATTTAGATAAGATTTTATTTTAAGAAGATACATCATGCAACCTTTTATTTCAATTCAAATTGAACATTTTATCCTATCTTTATAACTTTTCATGACTAAATTTAACTTATTCGGATTCAATTTTAGCTGATTTAGTCTTTTAATAAATTAGAAATTCATATAAAAAAAATCTAATTTATCCTTGATTATTTTATTTTTTATCTTTTATTATTATTATTATTATTATTATTATTATTATACACCAATTTAACAAATTTTTGATTTTGTAATCCATTATTATTAAAAGGCCAAACAGAATACGTAATTATAATTAGTTCTCACAATAAATCATTTGAGTTCAAAAAGATATCTGATTTGATATATTTATGCCACTCAATAATATCTTATAAAATATGATTCTAATCAATTCAATAATTGTGATAATAGTATGGGAGTCTCCAACACCTCTTGGGTTTGATTTTGTGATCAAAGTATGTGATTTTGAGTATGAGTTTGCTTTTGATTAACTGTCAAATTATATTATTAAAATATGTGATAAGTACAAAAAAATGTTATATTAATATGAAGCCCCAATGGTCCTTCCTAGATCTTCTCATGTCCCTTTCGCTGAGATTACATGGCTTATGAACATTGCTCTAGGACAGGTGTAAAGTCTATAAAATGATGCATAAGAATGCAAGAGACCGAGAGAATAGATTTAATGTGATCACAACCCAACCCACAAGTACTGCTGCTGAACCATTCTCTCTTTTGCTCAAGGCTGCCAGCACGGCAGTAGCATAAATTGTTCAAATATATGGCATGTTCATATCGGTGAGGCTCACTCCGCAAGCATTATTTACAGTATACTTTATACATTTTTGTGGCTGGAGACTGTTCCCACCCACAAAGAAGGATTATTTACAGTATACTTTATACATTGGATCAACAAATTGAATACCCAGTGGAGTTTTAGCTTATTCTGCGACATACATTGTTTTGGGTGGGTCCATGACCGTGAGTAGTACTGTATGTGTAATTAGTCAACGAATTCAAACTTGCTACTGTGACTAAGCAAAATCCATAGACCAGTTTTGTGGCATTCATGGAGTTGCAAGAGAAATCAGAGACATATTTTATAGATGACCTCTGTTCTACAGTGGCATTCGAAGGTCATAAAGTTTGATGGGGTTTTCAATTTTAGCCACATGTATCCCTCTCCTCATGCTTTAACGATAATGTTAATGTCAAATATCTATTCTGATACAGGTAGGTGAAATTAGTAAAAAAGAAAAAAAAACAAATAAAAAGAAGAAAGCATGCAAATTTATTTCACTTATTCAAAGTACTTTTCCCCATACGCTGACATGGTATCTGTAATATGGAGCATGCTAAAGATACAGAGTAGCAGCTTAGGATCGTCAAAATTATACTGTCTCACTTGTTCTGGGAGATGCCAAGGGAAACAAAGTAAGCAATTCTGGTTCAGTGTATCCTGGTCTAGACCGTGGTGATGGATGCAAATAGAATCTCCTCTCTTTAATAGCTTTCTCTTCTTCTTCTGTGTTGAGTTCAGGTATTGCCGACTCTTCTTTCTTTTCATCTTCCAGAATTGATAATCGAGAGAAAATTGTTGAAGGGGTGGTGGGGCTTGGAAGATGGCTTGAACTCCCTGACACAGGGCTTGGAGGGAAACTAGAGTTTCTTGACTTGGAGGGCGAGAAACATGGATGTTGGTTGGCAGATGCACCTGATTTACAATGAAAAGTAGGTTTAACTATCTGGAGTTTGGGCTTCGTGTAATTCCTTCTCTCATGGAGTCTGGATGTTGTCCTCTTCACACCAGCAGCAACCCTTGTTGCCTCTCCTAATTCTTTTGCTGCAGTGGCTTCTGATGGACCTGTTAACCGCTGCACTACTTCCCTGAAAGAGTTTGTGTTTGTCTGAACAAACGTGGTTGGTGGTTTGCAATCACCTGTTGCACCCTGAATTGGTGGCTTCTCCATTTTCCTTACTGCATTTGACAACCAGATTTACTGTCACTTAGCACCTCCACCTGCAATATTCACTTAGCACCCTGAATGCAAATACCATTCGTTCCAAAATGTTTGCAATCTACTTGCCTCATACAAGGAGTTGCTTTCGTACATACAATCTGAGTATTGCTAACAAATCCTAGGCCTCCCTAATATGCTGCCATAGATGGAGGGTAGGCATTTGTTGACCCCACCCATCCAATTGTGTTTTTCTTTAATAGGATATGGCTGAGATTTTGCAGATCAAAACACTTTATGCCTAATTGTCTATTATCTGGTTTACCTGTTTCTCTTTGACTCGAGGACTTTGAGTTGGACTTGCCTGGCAGTTCTTTTCTCTCTCTATTCTCTCATCAAACTAACTATATTAAATGATCACAAATTTAGACAAGGAATACAGGACCAACCAATAACCATCTCCTTTTTTTTTTTTTACCTTCAAAAAATGTTCTTTTTTGTTACAAAAGTTGTATGCATGCGATGATCTTCTATGCGGCTCCGGCTGGTAAAAAAAAAATGCATTCCATAAATTATAGCACATTGCAAAGCTATCATGCCCAATTGCAGTTGGAGCAAATTGATCAAAAGTTCAACCCCAATTTCTCTTTTGCTAGAAAACTTGATGTAAGTTTAAAGTTTAAACCATTAAATTGCAAGGAGGAATGAAGTAGAAACTACCACAAATTTGCAAAGGACACCAATATTTAGTCACTCCTTGTTTCTATTTTATGCGTCATTCATTGGAAGGGGCTTCCTATCTATATCATTTCCCACTGCAATACCAAGATGCAGTATCTTGCAATTCAATTTTTTTTTTTGTATTAATTACAAGACTGACATGAATGAAACCATCTGATATAATACAACAACATAAGCTCAAAACCAACTTTCAAAAAAACCATATTTAAGAGACTTGGAAACTAAAATGATAGGAACAAGTTCTTGCCTGCCGAAGGTGGTTTGATGGCTTTAAAGCAACGCTGCTGCTACCTTGTGTCTTGATATGCAAGAAAGAAAATAAGTTGAGAAAGAAAGGAAGGGGAAGAATAGAAAGTCTCAAAGGGTATTAGAAGTGACTGAAGTTAACGATTTCTGGTGCATGCTTGGGAGCCAGTTAGGACAAAGAATCTTTGACCCCAGAAAGCACTCCTACCGTTAGCTTTGCCACATAAACTGTGTGTTGTAAAGGGCAATGGACCATACCACTTTCCTTCCAGTAACTGCCAAAAAAGGATTGGCTTAATTCAGATTCTAAGATTATCAGCGATTTTTAAGACAGACAGCTTGAGGAACATTACCATGTTTAAGGGAGCGCTCATATTGTTGACCAACAACCATGAAAGGCTGTGACACAGAAGCGTGTCTCATTGTCTCTGTTTTGAGATCTCGGTGGCAGAAAAATAACCACCGTCTATCTTTGAGCCATTTACTAGTTTCTCCAAAATTCACCTCACAAGGCACTTCCAAAACACAATTATGATGAAAAATTCCATGCAGTAATTCACTTAAAAAAAATTGTTATATTTTCAACAAATTTTGCTTAACAGGAACACTATGTTTGGAACCATTAAAAAATAAAATTATTTTAATTTTATTTGAAGTGAATTAATTTAATTTGATTTAAAAATCAATTCTTATATTTAAAATTTATTATAAAATCAAATTAATTGCTATTTTATAATTTTCTAAATAAAAATTTTCACTTATAAATCAAATGAATTCTCAAAATTTATAGTTCCAAATATACTCTAATATTATTTATACATAAAAAATTTCTTGCATAACTCTCATCATCGCCATTCATTTTTCTTTCTCTTTCTCCTCTTTCTTTCTCACCATCAACGACTTATATTCTTTTATGTGAATTATGTGACAATTTTTACGTGCACCAAACATTGCCCTTTGCTTAATTACCTTCATTCACCTGACCCGTAAACATGAAATGCAACACGCAGAAGATTAGAGGGAAGCAACGTGTCATTGTCAAACGTTAGATTACGTTTTCTTTTGTTTCGTAAAGTAGGGAAACGTTATCATTATTAAGATTAGAAATCCACAGAAGTATCTTGTTTGGCTGTCTCAACATCGTATGTTACGGAGGAACTAAGCAAAGGATGAAAAAAAATGCAGGATTTTGTAGAAAAATAAATGCAGGTATAGATCACAGACTTGTAAGGCAACTAAGAATGTGTTTGAGTGTGTGTTTATTCCAATTAAACTGGTTTTTGAAGGCTCAAATATGCTTTTTATTTATTTTTTATTTTACTTATTTTACACTTGTATCATTTTTTAAATATAATTTTAATTTTAATTTAAAGTAATTATTTTTTATTTTTGAATTGAACGTAATCTTTTATCTAATATAAATCACTTTATTCAAATTCACTTTTTAAACAAAATTAAATTTATTTAAAAATAAATTTGTAAATTTTAATCTAAACACACACAAACTTAACCTAAAAGCCTAACCTTGATCAAACGAACATGCAAGTGAATCCAAGGGCAAACCTAAATATTGAGGTTAGAGTCTTAAAAACAATAAATCAATTCAAAATGATCACGATGTTGAAAGCAGCACAGGTTGGCCTCACTGCATTCCCAATCAAGCTCCTCTCCATATCAACGGGAGGGAAAAATAATCAATGAAATTTAACTCATCCATTAAATTTAAATTGCATATTATTAAAAGTCTAAAATAAATAATATGTAAATATAACTGTAAACTATCATTAATACTTATGATATGCCTTGAGTTTGACTAAACTTTTTTTTACTAAACTATCAAATTAATATTAAAATTTCACTAATTTCACATTAATTCTTAAAAAATTTTAACCTTATCCGTAATCCTTAACATATCATTATATTATTCAAATTAGCCTCTAAAAAATTTAAAAGTCTTTAATTAACCCCTAAATAGAAATAAAATAATTTATTAAAAATCACGATAAAATTTAAATTTTTCAAAAATTAATATAAAATAAAAAAAAATTTGGAGACCAATTAGGTAATTTAATCAACTTTTTTCCAATCAAAAACCAAAAGGGAGGGAGCAAACAGCAAAGCCATCGGAATTCAATTCATACCCATCACCAGAGCCAGAGATCGCCTAAGGTGCACTTCGATTCATTTGAATTTTGCTGACAAGCGATTTGTTAAAGAACACCAGAAAAACAAGATCAATCACATCAAAATTCCTAGCCATCAGTACCATAGAACAGAAAAGACGCACTATCATTTCAGTTTTTAGCCAAGCTGTCCATCTCCAGGTATATTCATGTCATCAAGTACTAAGAAAGAAATAGAAGACAAATACTGAATTTTCAAATTCCCAACTTGTCTTCAACTTAAGAACAACCACTGTATTTATCTTTATTTCGCTGTGTTTATCTGTTTGTATGCGACTGTGCAACAGCCTACCATCAGATACCATTGGACTTTGTTTCAGGGCGAGATGGGGTGTACTTTTCCATGAGCTTGGCTAGTTCCTCATTAAACTTTTTCTCCATCTCCATCTCTTCCTCCCAATGCCTCCGCCTCATTGCAGCAATATTGGCTTCATGACCTTGCCGCAGTTTCTCCTCTTCAGCAACAAAGTTTTCCATTTCTTTATCTTGAACCTCAACAAATTTACGATATTCATCCACCCTACATCCAAAGAAATCAAAATTTATCATAAGACAACGAAAAATATAAATAGCACAACCAAAATAACTGGTTGACATTCTTCGATTTCTTTCTATATATGAATATACACCTCTTAATCCTCAAAACATTAATATTTTATAGTCATGTGGAATTGGATTTCTTTCATTCAGAATTACTCGAGACACGACTTTTCACAAAATTAATTAAGACACTTACTACAGTCAGAAGTGAATAAATCATTAGTCCAATTGAAAAGAACATATAATCTCAGGTAATGACAATATCATACTTGAGTTTCCGTTCCTCTGCATTTGAAGGACTAGTACTTGACAGCTTCGCCTTCTCACGTTTCTCCTGCTGCAACCTCTCAAAATCTTCTTCCTTTTCATTCCTTGAATCATGAATGATTTTGATCTGGTCCTTAAAAAATTGTTCTTGCATGTCCATCTTCCATTGAGACGCAGGATACAATGGTCAGGAAAAAATAACAAGAAAAAGAAGAAACATATTGTAACCTAGAGAAAAACATTAGAGACAATGACTAACCAGAAGGCAAGGCAAATTGAGATTGGAGTCGTCTCAGTGTGGAAAATGAACAATTTTTTTCTTTACAGAGAACAGATAACACTTGAGTTTTATTAAGTATTATATTATTAGTGAGAAGAACAAACTAAAAATTTTAGCATGAAATTATCAGGACATATAGTAGAGAAGTTATTGGATCAATTTATTAGTCAACACAATCTGATCTGGAATACTGGGTCATGGGCAGAATGCATCAGAGCCCCACAAGAGTTGATCCAAATCTTTCCAAGAATGTGTGCATTTCCTCTAAAGCATTATAAAAAAGATCCCCTGATATATAACCTATGGCATTCTGGGCCAGTGCAACTCATTATCATTTAGGTGGCAATAAATTACAGTTAACACATTTCAATGAAACAGTTCATTCAAAAGCACATCCTATCCTCAACTTAATGGCCCTGAAAATAATCAAATACTTGACGTACATGCCACAAGCAAAGCAAATATGCATCTATCAAAAGCTTCCCCATAAAATTAAATCACCATAAAGTCTGTCTGATTTTAGAATTACCTCTTCTTTGTTCTCTTCATGTTGCATTTTAGTTCTCAGCCTCACAATGCGATTTTCCTCCATTGTCTTCCGCAGCTTCTCAGACACAATACCGAAAGATTCTTCAAGAGCTTTTGAATGTTTCTGTTCTTTGACAACCCTGTTCTGCAAATAGATAAGTTGCTGGTTGTCCTCACTCATTTGCCGAATTTGATTTACAACCATCTCATGGTATGATCGCACGTCATATTTGAGTCTAGATTTACCTATGCAATTCCAGATGAAAAGAGACAAAAGAACAGAGTCAGTATACTGTATCCATAGAAATGACTTGGTTAATCTGTGACCAGTAGACATCAAACAACCTGCATAACATGAGTATGTGGAAGAGAAAGAACTACAAGAGGAAGGAGGAAAAGGAACCTTGAGAATGCTTGTTGAAAAAATCAATGTCTTCTTTAACAGCCATGTATCCATAGAGCTGGCGCTTCCCACCAGGGAGAAATAAACTACGGCGACTAAACCAAGCATCTCTGTCAGTTCCTTGCTCTGCAAAATGCTTGTGCAGACGCTCTGCCTCTAGATAACCACTAGCTGAGGCTTCAAATATCAAAACACTCATCCCCCGATGACCCTGTGGGCCATAAGAGTGTCGAGCTCTCACAGCAGCATATGTGCTAAAATAATCAAGGAGCTCCTGGTTACCCATACCTATCCACTAAATACAAAGAAGAAAATCAGGATCTAACACAAAAGCCAGTAACGTTCTAGGAATATTAAGAATGTTTTGCCACATTCATACAAGAGATCAAAATAATAATTATAGTATCACTAGTTATTCATCATTTGATGCAAAAAGAAAATATAGCTAAACCTTCTCATTTTCATCCTGTTCAAGCTTCGTATTCTGAATGACAACCATTGGAGGCCAAACTATTTCATGATCTTTCTCCTCATCTTTTAAACCTTTCCATTTACCAAATACTTCCCCGGCTGGAATTACTGAAGTACCTCTTCTGCGCAATTCCTCATCCAAAATCTCAGCAAGCTCCCTATGGATCTTCACCCTGTTTGAACCCTTTGTTTTGGCATGAGTCATTAGAGGCTGCAGTCCTCTGTACCAATCAATAGCACCAGGACCACCTTGACAAGCTGGACAGTGCCACTGCCTTTCTGGTTCATTGATCTGTTCAACAGTCAGTCCATCCAAATTCTCAAAGAATTTCTTAAAAAATTTGCTTTTCTTACGACTCTCGTGGCTCTTTTGACTAGTATCGGAATCATAGTCATCAGTCAGTAGATCATCATCATCAGTATCTTCCATAGCATCAGAACCCTCCTCCTCCTCTTCCTCCTCCTCATCAACCTCATTGTTCTTCTCAGGGGACTCTGGTGCGATTCCATCCTTTACCTGGCTAATATCAACACTGTTGGAGTGCTTAGAACCAGTTCTAGATTGCCAATTCCACCCATGCTCCAGTGGAGGTCGAATTAAAGGATTAAAAGTGACATTGTTGCTTTCAGATCCACTTGTAGCTAACTGGGGCCTTCCATTTCCTCTACCAGCAGGTCTCCTAAAATTAGCATTTTGTGTCTGCCAGTGATTTCCAGAAGCCCTTCCAACTCCTCCATGATTCCGATTGCCTGGATTCCCCAATGCTCTAGGATTAGAATTATGAGCTGGAGGACCCCATGGTTTTGCAGCACTGCTTCCAGCTCTGTTCTTGGATTTCCTTGCATATACCTCCCATTCACCATCATCTTGTCCTGGGTCTAGGTTAACGTCAGTAACACCCTGGGTCAATTGCTCAACTTTTGGATGAGATTCAGATATGCTTTTCCCTGTGGACGAAGAATCACCATTTTTCGTGACGGTAAAAGGTCTTCCACCCCCTCTTTTTGAACTCATTTGTATGTGCTCAGTTCTGGATCATGATTGTTGTCAGTCAAGCATAAATACACAGAATTGATAAAGTGCATAAAAAATCATGAAACAGAAGGAACTTGGCAATAATTATCAAATGACTCAATTCATCAATCAGAACAGAAAAAGCAAAACCTACCTTTTTATTCAAAACTATAATATTAGAAATGATGATGCACTTGAAGAAAGAGAAATCATAACCAACAGCAAACACAATAAGTAAACTGTTAGGATATTCGGATTATTATTATGTTAGAACTCTTATTATGTTAAGAGTGTTATTGGGCCGAGTTTTGTATTAATTACACTACACTTGTACTTGACCTAGAGTATTAACTTAAATAGGAGTATTAGGTTAATGATTTGTATAATCACAACATCACAAAGTATTCAGAGTCTCATTAGTGAAATATATTCTCTCTTTTCTCTTTTCCATCTAATTTCTATATTTTTAACATGGTATCAGAGGGGTGTCATCCTCTATGGTTGGTCACTATTTCCACTACAGAGTTCCCAAAATATGAACTCCTTTGGTGTTCTCTGTTTTCACTCTGCTTTAGTTTCTAGTGGTTGTGTTCACTTTTCCAGCCACTAGTAATCCTTGTTTTCCTCCCCGCAATGTAGTTTGTATTTGTCACTGTTTTTTCTTGGTCACATTAAGGATCCAAGCCATTCCAGCCAACATTAGCGGCTTCACCTTTTCCAGCATGTTTTCCTCCTTGTTGCAGCTGTCATTGCTGGTTCTTGCTCTTCCTAGTGTCCCATCAACAGGCTGACCCCACTGTTGGAATCAGAAGGTGCCAATTGCCTGGACCTTGAAGTTGCAGGTCCAACACACCCCCACACACCGCCTCCATCCACCAGCCTTCTGGTCATGCACCGGTGGGGAATGAGGGCATGTCCATCCACCTTTCTGGCCAAGACTTCTTCGGATGAGGTCGACTCCCCCATTTTGGACACAAGCAAATATAAGCAGCGTAGAAACATTCACTAGAAAATTGCATCCTCCAATAAAAAGCTTAATCAACATTTCATTATGAACTTAGCACTTAAAAATAAATAAATAGACAAGAAATAGAAAATAATTGAAGGAGGGCTTTCAATGCAATTTCACACTGAGACCAGACAACATCTACGTAAAGGCAATGTATTCACATAAATCTGTTGCACAGGGAAAGCCTTTACAGTACAAAGAAACTACAATAAAGCTTCTGCTAAATAAAGCTCCCTATCATGCAATAGTTTGTTTCGCACCCATCCACCATTTTCCCAGCCTCTGGTGGAGGCATTTCGCACCATCACAACCTCTGTTTCGCACTTTCAGGTTTCAGACTCTGTTTCAGCTCTTAAACTACCCTGTCCAGCTTCGATTTCAGCTCTTAAACAACCCTGTCCAGACCCCTATGGCAGCATTTCATTTATATAGCGGCCACTCTGCAATCTATTATGCTGCTATAGCATTTTTGGGGCCAGCTGCTCCGTGCCACTATACGCCATTAACTACTTTGATATAAATGGAATACTAATATTAAAAAAATATACTCCATCCTTTCATTTTTATCAGTCATCTTAGAAAATTTGAGAACTATCATTTGAGAAAATTAAGGAAGTATTAATTAATTCTTTCCAACTTTACCTTTATCCCACTAAACCAGGAAACCTAATAACTGCATATTGGAGGAGAGAGAAAATAAGATTAACGGAGTGAGATTGGGGAGAGAGAAAATATCAACGGAGTAAGAGAAGAGGTGATTTGGTTATATTGAACTATATTTTTCTATAATTGAGGATATTTAACAACTTCCTTAATCCATTGTGTGATTACCTTAAACAATAGATAAAAATGGACAGAGAGAGTAATGCCTTAATTACGTTTTCACTGGTCTTCTAGTCCTTTGTTATTATTTTAGAGAAAAAAAAACACATTTCTTTTTATCCTCAGGAGGGTAAAAGCCCAGCACAAGCTACAAGGAACAGGAGACAAAGGAATCTGACGTTGAGGGGGAGGAGTATTAAGACTTCCGTAACCGATAGGAGCAGCCGAGCAGATAAGGCCAAATTTGCTACTCCATTAGCAACAGAGTTGACTCCTGCGTCGATGTGATGTAGGATCATATTCCAATCTTGACTCAATAGCAAGTTAATATTAGTAAACAGCAGGTAGCAAGGGTAAACCCAACCAGAGATCTGGGTCTTCTAAAAGACCTAAATACGAGATTTTCAGACTCCCCCCCTCTCTTTTTCTCCTCTCATCCAACCAGAAGGAAAATGAGATTAATGCAAACATGCTGAAAATCTTTGCTAGAAAAAAACCAAAAAGGAAGAACTCAATAATCTGCAAAAGAAAAGAACACAAAAGTAGAAAGCTTCATAATTTTTACCAGGCAAAGGCACAGAAAATTAAATAGAGCCATTCGTTGGAACCAAACAGAGCCTCGATGAGCGAACAAGCACTATAAACCCATTCTTTTTTGCAGTAGAATGCAATCGAAGATCAGCTTTCACGATAAAGCGATAGAATCATCCAAGAACCAATGCAGATAGCGGAAGACACATTAACACTTGCAATTAATCCGATTCTACAATGAATCTTCCTAAACACACAGCGGGTATAGTGCATGTTGGCCATAGCTTAATTTTTTTTTAAAAAAAAAAAAGCCTCTGTTAGAAAGATTTTGATTGTAAGCTATTTTTACCGCAAAATAAACTAATCTAAACACACGTATTGTACCAGCTTACGATGCGATCAATGAGAGATCAGAACATGTGTAAACAGAGACAAAGGATATCGGCAATGAATAAACGGCGTATAGAAGTCAGTACCAGTGATCCGAAGACGATCGCCGGCAGATAACGGCGGATATCGTGGCGGTTGCAAAGCACGCGCCGCGACTGTAGCAGAGAGCGAAGGGAGTGAGTGAGTGCAGAGAGAGAGAGAGAGAAAGCAGCAGAGGAAAATGCGTAGAGACGAAGGTAAGGGGAAGACCGAGGTTCTTATGTAGTCTTTCGGACTTGAAAATTTTATGAAATTTGATTTTGTAGAAAATTCACAGGTACCCTGAAAAACCAAACCAAAAAATAACGTTATCAGACACGTAAGATAACATAAATTAGGGAAAAAGACTGAGGGCTCACTTGAAAAGACGCCATTCGCTGCCGCCCAAGGACCCTACGGAAGCTTTAAGTTTTATTTAAATTTTATTATATAATTTTATAAATCTAATTTAATGCTTCATTTTTATTTTTATTACGTGTCATATGTTATGTTTTTATTAATTTAGCATAGTATTTTTAAAGCGAATAAGAATTTTTCCATGATAAGCATGCTTTATGTCATGTAAGTTGATTTAGATTTGAAAATTTAGTAAAAATGACTCAATTTGGACTCTTTCAATATGCACAAAAAACGCAACCGGTAAAAGAATTTGCCATCTCTTTATTTTGCGAGTGATTTTAAAAAATATTAAAAATATTAGTAAGTCATGTGCATACTAAGTATAATTAAATTACTAATTAAATTTAATAAAATATTAAATGAAAATTTTAATTGTTACAAATTAAATAATTTAAGTATTAAACAATTGCTTTTTTTTGTTGAATGAGAGTAGATCTAACTGACTTAAAAGTGAAATAATGTCTAAGCATTTTACTCTTTATTTTTCTCCTTTTTTGTAAAAAGTTTTTTTTGATCATTATATTAATTTGTCATAAACATATGTTACTATTTTTGTCACAAATTCCACTACACCGTCTAAGTGTGTATCAAACAAGTATAATAGGTGATATAGTTCTCATTCAATATACATTACTATATTTTTGTCGCAAGTCCAGTTGTACAGTTCGAGTCTATATCAAACATGCATAATAAGGGAGTCAGGTGAACCCACCCACTTATTATGTTTACTTTTTTTTTTTTGGTGATCTTTTATTATTATGTTTACTCAATACACAGTCTAGATGTGTAGCTCTTTCTTTTCATTACCACCTCGCCTACCATGCTTGTCCTGTTAGAGCTTTGTATCTCTTTCCTTTTATCATATACCATACCATATTTGATATTTCATAGATGAGAGAGGGAGTGTTCCTTCATTTTTATGATGAATGATGTAATATACACGTGATGACAAATTTAATTGATAATTTTATTACATATAATATGTACATAATTTATTAATATTGTCTGATTTTAAAAAAAAAATAATTCATCAAAATAATAGTGTAATGAAACTTTATATCAATCTAAAATGCACCATCTTTTTATTTTATAAGTTATATTTTTAAATAATTAGAAACAAATATTGATAAGTTTCGTACATGTCAAGTGCGATCCAATTATTAGTTAATTTAATGAAATAAATATATTAAATAAAAAATTTAATTATTATAAATTATATCATTTAAATATTAAATGACTTTTTTTGTTTAAGAAGTACACATGTAACTCCCTTCAAATTGAAAGAATGTCTAATTATTTTATCCTTTATTTATTTATTTTTTTTAAAATTTTATTGTTGATTATTGAATTCATTTATCATAAACATACGTTACTACTTTCGTCACGGGTCTCATTACAATGTCTGGATGTGTACTAGACAAGCATAATAGGTGGAATGGGTCCCACACAATATACGTTACTATATTTTGGTCACGAGTCCCATCACACAATCGAGTGTGTACTGAACCAGCATAATATAGGTGGACTCGTAGGAACCATAACGCTTATTTTGCGTGTCTGGTACACATTTGAGCTGTATAACCCTTTCCTTTCGTTATCCACTTTACTAACTATGCTTGCCCAGTACACACGAGCTTTGTAGCTTTCCTTTTATTATATACCATATCATATTTGATATTTCATAGATGGGAAAAGGGTGTTCCTTCAATTTTATAGTGAAGCAGGCAATACTTGTAATATGTATAAGATAACTCATAAATTGATAATATAGTCAAACTTAGTATCAACCTCAAGATGCACCATCTCTTTAATTTATGTTATTTAAAAAATATCAAAAAATATTAATAAGTCACAGACATATTAAGTGTGATTAATTTTTAATTATATTTGACGAAATATTGGGCATTGAATTCATTTTAAATATACATTACTGTTTTCGTCACGAGTCCCACTACACCGTCTGAGTGTGTGCTTGACAAGCATAATAGGTGGGATAGGTCCCACTACACATTAGTATATCACGAGTCCCACTACACAATTAAGTGTGTTTTGGACAATCATAATATAAGTGTACTTAGATATGTTTATTTTATTTATAAAAAAAATACTTTATTTAAAAAAAATATTTTTATATATTTTTAAATATATTTAAATAAAATATTAAAAAAAGTAGAAGATACAATGAAAAAAAAACTTATTTATCATTTTTTTTAAAACTTAATAACTTTCAACTTCTAAAAAAAATGAAAGAAAAATTAATTTTTAATATAATTTTTTAATAAAAATATCTGTCAACTTTATTAAAAATTATACTATATGTATTTTTTTTTCTCTCTTATAAACTATATTCATATAAGTCTCTTTTATTTTATAATTTATATTTTAAACAATACAAGTCCTAATGTCTCAAATTAAAATTTGACCTTAATTACTATACCACTTAAAAAAATAAAAAAAATTATGTTATTAAACTTTTGAATATATAACTATACATATTTTTATTGTCTTATATTTTATTTTCTATAACTTTATTAACATAGCATACTTAAAAACTTCACTATTTTTAATCTAAGAGTTTATTTAATCATATTTTATGTATCAAAGCTCATGGTCTTTTTTATCCTAACAAATTTTTTTAGTTTTTGGTACAGTAAGAAAGAAATAAAAAAACACTATAATCTAACAAAAAAAATTCCCACGATGTCAGCTAGCAGAATACTTCCAATTCCTGGGGGAGGAGTATTCTAAGTAACTAGAGGAGTTGCATTGGTAGCTCCCATCTTAGCCAAAAAGTTAGTGCCAAAATTACCTTCACGAAGCATAAAAGCAATTGAAATCTGCCAATCTCGAGCAAGAAGATCACGAATAGCAGCTACTATGCTGCTACAATGATGAAAATTGTTAAACTTATCCTTAATCAACTGAATACTCCTCAAATTTAAAAATTCTTTTATTATTTAAAAATAATTCTCAAATGTTATATCTAAATGTAAAATTACTTTTTTAAAAAAAAAATTACTAAACAAAGATATATTAAAAAAGTTTTTTTATAAGCTTATCCAGACAAGCTTATGTCTATCAAATGGAACCCATACCACTTATTATGCTTATCTTAGTTATATGGTACATTCTTAAGCTGTGTAGCTCTTTCCTTTTGTTATTTACCTCACTACAATGCTTGTCTAGTACTCACTTGAGCTTTGTAGCTCTTTCCTTCCATCATATATCAAATATCATACCATATTTGATATTTCACATATGGGTAGAAGGTGTTCCTTCAATTTTATGGTGAAGCATGTAAACACGAAATTAAAGTTATGTTTTTAGCATGATTATTAGAACTAAGTTAGACAGGCCGGTCCAATCAGACCAACCGTGAATTGTTTTTTATTCCAGTTATGATTCAATGTCATAATTGGATTTGTGGTTAGACCAAATTAAATCGATCAAAACCAGTTAAAAACCAATTATAACTGGGAAAAGTAACTATTTTCGGTGAATCGATTGATTATAATTTTTTTTAATTCTTTAACTCTAAACAGTCATATCTTTTGATTCGAGAAGAGTTATGAAATCCATAACATATCAATTAAATGCTCTTTTCAAGTCCATCATCGTACCAACTCGAGTTTACCCAATTAAAAATGTTTTCAAGACCTAAATTTGTTGTTTAAGTCTTTTTTGAGATTGTTTTAGTTATCTTCCTATATTTTAATTATTTCCTTATTTAATTAAGATTTCTATTACAACTTTAATTAAAAACTCCTTTATATTTTCATTATTAGGGATGCGTGTTATGACATGTATGTATATTAATTATTACGTCATTCGATTCAACCGTTAAACCTAACTGATTGAACCAGTTAAACCTGAATCAAAAATCTTGCTAGTTTAAAGTCCGATCTAGTTTTAACAACATTGATTTTTAGTAACGATTTGCTTGAGATATGTTATGAAACATGTTGGATTTCTGGCAAAGCTATCAAGCTCATGTGATGATAATTACTTGGCCTGTCATCTCTATCCTTAAGCATATTCTATAGGTGTAGTCTTCGTTAGGCTGTAGTTTTTCTTGTCTTTTTTTTTTTCTGCTGTATAAAACAAAATCAATTATTCCAAAACATAGGCTCTGCAACTTCTATTTGGTGTTAATTCTAAATATAACAAGATGAATAATAGTTTTTCTTTTCAAACTGCTTCCCCATTCCAAGGAGACTTCTATGGTACATTTTGTTCTTCTATGCTATTTATTATCAGATTGCATAGAGATTCATTAATCAATTATTCAATAATTATTATTACCACCAACAAAAGAGAGGTACAATCACAAAATTTCCTTTAATATAATAGATGGTGCTTAATTTTTATTTTGATAGCATGGTAGGTACATTTGTGCCATCTGCTGCACATTAATTGGGTAACAATCAGAGGGTAGTCTAGTAATAAGAGCAACAATTTCGTTCACAGGCTAGGTGGGATGGAAAGGCATCCGAAAACACATATTGGTCTCTATTAGTGGATGGAATAGACAGAAGTAAGCAAGTTCTTGTACTTGACTCCTTCCAGCACCACAGCAGGCTCTATCAGTTATAATGAACCCTGTAGAGATAAAATTCACAACTTCAGGTCATATACAGAATCCATGACATTTTTTGTTTGCTATACAATAAAGATATTTCTTACCATTGGCATTTGGGTCTTTATTATGTCCCTGAATGTTCCATAATTGTTGCCAAACACAAAAAATGACTCATAAAGTCTGCGTTCAGCTAATCCACCAAATATCTCAACCTAACATTAAACATTTCAACTATGTCACACTGTCCTGGTGGGGCAAGGCCTCTGGGACTAGAACTCAAAAGTTATGCAACTTAGTGGTCCAACAGCTAGCTCCCAACAAGAACTTTCTGAATCCCAAACTTCGCAGAGCCTATACAATAGCAATAAGTTCCATATCTTTAGAGTTGTTTTACTTGTATGGACTGCAGATGAGCATTGTAGTGCATGGATCATCTAGATTAGGGACCTCTCTGTTAGGCATTCTCCTACTATTGCCAACGTGGATCATAGAAAGAAAGGGAGGAGAAGCATGGGATTAACACCCCACGTGACCAGATAAGGTGACATCCTAGCAGCTGCACACGTGGCAAGGAATGGGAGGAAAGAAACAAATCTGTTAGGGGCAAGGAGTATAAGTGTGGGGAAGCCAGACAGAGGGGGAGAGAAGAATTTTAGGCAAGGTTTGGGGTGGCCATTGGCCTGGGCTGGGGACTGCTCATTGCAGCCTCTGGATATTTCTTTCTTTGTTTTTAGTTTATTTCTTACTATTGTCTTGTGAATTCAAGAGGTATTTCCTCTGTTGTAAGGAGCTGAGCTCCCTTGGTTGGACAAATAAAACTCAGTTTTTCTGGTTCCCACCACTCTCCCTTGCTAATAAATAGAGGGCCTAAGCCTCAGGTTACACATCTTCTCTGACCCTCACACATTATTACCACTTCATTCTGAATAGCCTTCCTACATTGATGACTGACTTGATCATCGAATAAAATGAATAACATAACATCGACTACTTCAAAATCTTTGTACTACTATTTTAACACTTGTCTAAGAAGAAAGCCCTCTAGTCATTGGACGGCCTGAGATTTGTCCAAGACTAGGTCATTGCCCAGTTTCTCTAATGCTGGAGATTAGCAGTACTTAGATGCTTAGGAATTAGGATGCTTAAAACAGTTACTATCTTGAGGATCAAATTATTGCCAAAAGAAAATGACTCTATGATACTGCTTTAGAGCCTTCCAAGTGACTACCATCGGAGCTATTGCCAAAAGAAAATGACTCTATGATACTGCTTTAGAGCCTTCCAAGTGACTACCATCGGAGCTATCCCATAATCAAAACTTTCTGTGACTTTTCAGAGGGTTGAAACACTACTACTACATCTATCCTGTTGAGCAATTCAGGATGAAAATATATCCTCAGTTCTTCAATTACCATCAACTTCAAGCCACTATATGATGTTGACTTATCAGCTGCAAACCTATGGAGCTGTGTTGACCCTTCGCAATGGCACTAAACCCTACATTTGAAGTCATCACCACCAATGCATTTTTAAATGAAACATTCCAACCCTGTTAGACCCAGTTTTACAAACATTCAACTTAAAAATAAGGAAACTGGGGGTATAAAGTCCACATTTATTTAGATACAAGTTTTCACTTTTAATTGGGAAAGAAGCAGGAAAGGAAGAAAAGGAAATTTAAGGAAAAAGTAAAGAATCTGAAAGCATGTTAACAGTCCCAGTCAAAAAAGTACACAGCAGCATTCACAAACCTGAGAATCCGTAAGCTGACCATCTTCTATCTGGATGAGCTTTCCCGATTTCATCAAGCAACAAGAGTGTGAATGGTTTTCTTCTAACAGATTCCGTTAAAAATAGGACCCGCTCCATAACCAACATAACCTGGGGGAGATCCTATCAATTTGTTCACTGTAAGCCGTTCCATGTATTCACTCATGTCTAATTGCATCATGGCTACCTCCTGAAAATATAATAAAAAAGGCCACATACAAACAGATCAACATTTTATGTGAGATGTGCTGACAATACATAATCACTGGAGACCACCAAAAAGAAGAGAAAAAACAGTAAAGACATGGTTCTAGCATCCCAGCCCCAGGGATAAGTGACCATATCAAGGCATCCTCATTGCTCAACTCACCCATCAGTAAGCAGCACTACATATCAGACGGAGGGAGGGCAAGACCACTCCAGTCAGCTGAAAATATATTCTGATATCAGTGTTAGAGATTTTCCCCAGTCTAGGTAGATGGAACAACTGAAATGATCTCCTCAAGATATTTCTTATAAGCAGCTCTACACCTTTGCATATCAGAGGAAGAGCAAGACCACTCCAATCAGCTGAAATATATTCTGGATATCAATGATAGAGATTTTCCCTAGTCTAGGTAGATGGAACAACTGAAAAGATCCACTCAAGCTATTTCTTAGTTTATATTTAACTTCTTGCCATGTTCAATTTTTCCCTAAAATGTAGCACTTTGAATTCAATCTTGATTACAGAATAGGAGATTTTTCAACGGGTTAACATCACATCAACAGACCAACCATATAGATGCATATTGTAAAACAACAAAAGCAAGGGAAAAATTATTAACTGTTTACACGCAAAGCATGTCTGTCATCTAATTGAATAAGAATGCTAAAATATACTTTCAGTGTAAAACCTTACCAATCCAAAAGTAGCATGCTGCCAAAGATTTTGCAAGAACCCTAGTTGGCCAACAGAATAGCATTGCTGCTATGGGTCTATTGTATCCTTCAGGCCAACCTGGGATCTGTTAACAGCCCAAGAAATGGCAGCAAAGGCCTCCTCTTATTCAATCACATGTTTCCAAAGCTGATTATCAAGATCTAACAGAAGAATTCTTTGATCAGCAGTAAGCTGCTGAGCAGTAACTCCTGTCCAGAGGGAAGCAACTGCTTCTATGTCATCCAATTCAAAACTGTAAGTTGGGCATTTCATACAAACACAGGACAGTGCAACAAGCAACGTCATTACCATTTCATGCATTGGCTGAACAGTTCTAATTTCTTGCCAGTAATCAGTTGGGCACTTAGAAAGTATGCAAGTTTCTTGCTCCTTTATTCTCTTAAAGGTTTCAATATGAGCTTTACTTCCTGCTTCATCAATGAGGTCAATAGCTTTATCAGGAAGATACCTATCAACTATGTATCTTGTTGACAAATGAACTGCGGCTTTATAGCATCTGCTGTATATCTGCATTTGTGGTGTGCCTCATATTTCTCATGTAAACCCATAAGTATCTATAATGATGACATACCATCCAATTAGAAATCAAATTATGATTAACCGCTTAGTTAGAATAATATAGACAGAGAAAGAGGAATATTCACCACCTGAACTTTGGGGCTATTGCACATAGCCACTGCTTTCAAATCCCTCAATTGAACCCTCAAACTATGAGGAATGCTACAATAGGTCTTTCCATCTGTCTTCCTAAACAGTTTTCATTAATCATGTCACGACTAATATACTTGATTTATCCATGTGAATCCCATAATCTACATCAAATTAAAATTTAGTAGAGTATTTAAACGTTTTCATTTTTTTCAGTATGAAATATAAAAGAAAATATATAAAATTATTAACTTTCTCAAAAGAAAATTATCATGTGATGTGAAGTATACTAGTGATCACATGATTATGAAACCCATGGAAAGGTAGAGTTCAAGCAACGTGATGGGAGCAACTAGAATTGGGACTAGAGGCTAGAAGGTGGTAACAATCATCAGCCATGCCTAAAATGGACTGAACTACAGGAGGTTGAAAATACCACTTTCTGCTCCCACTATAAATCAACTTGCTTCAGACAGTGATGCGAATCTCGCCAAGAATAACGAGACCCGTCAAACACTAAAGTACCACGACTGTCTACAATCATATTTTTGGATGAAAAACCTCGACCCGTTACCTATGCAGAGGTAAGAACCTTGGTATGTTGAAGACGTTACAAACCGTGGTGGAAATTCCGTTTGATAAGTCGAATTGTGTACGCCACAGAATGATTCCAATAAGTTAGAATAGTTCTTCAAAGAACCAAAGAGAAACTCTCATTTTTTTGTTAATAAAACTGTGTTGTTTCTTTCATTCATGTATGCCTTTAAATAAGCTGATTACAATAAAGAAAAGTATCTGATTAAATCAATCAGCCCTAAACAAATAAAGAAAAGTATCTCAATTGAATTAATTTGCAGTCCTAACAAATAAAAGGAAAATATCTGAATTGAATCAAATCAGCTCTAACAAATAAAGGAAAGTATCTGATTAAATCAATCAGCCCCCAAACATGCAGATTTACTGCTGTAATTAGGTTGGGTTTGAATCACATTGATGCTTATTTGTTGAAAACATGGGCTATGCTTAATGGGCCGTAAATTTGATTGAGACCAGATTTTTTGAATCAACCCGTTGAGTGCTTCGTTGAATTTCTTTGCCCGAGCTCTCGTACCTGGACCAACTGGGACTTGGACCGAATCCTTTAATGTCGTAAAACTTCATTTGCATCATTTCCCCTCCTTCTTGAAAAGGATTTGTCCTCAAATCATCACCTACATCAAAAGGAGTTAAGTCAGTAAAACATTAAAAGTAGCACTAACATTGTACTTACCCAGGTAAATCCAGCTTTGTTGGCATTGTCATTGATACGCTCAAGGACTTGAAAAGGATCATCTCCTCTCGGAAGTAGTTTGGAACACCCTTTGAACAGGAAAATCTCTCTTTCCGCATGTGCAGCCAAACCCAATCTCCAGGTTCGAAAATTAGCTTATGGCACTCCTTGTTGGCGTGTTTTTGCATATTGCTTCGTTCTCCGCTCGACATTGAGTCTTGCCTTCTCATGGATCTGTTTAACAAATTTAGCTTTTTTTTCGCCATCTAAATTCACATGCTCAGACAAAGGTAAAGGAGATAAATCCAATGGAGTCAAAGAATTAAATTCATAAACAATTTCAAAAGGTGAAAATTTAGTAGCAGAAATGAACAGTACGATTGTAAGCAAACTCGACATGTAATAAATACTCTTCCCATGTTTTTGATATTTTTCCTAATGATAACCCTCAACAAAGTTGACAAAGTCCTATTTACTACTTCGGTTTGAACCATCAGTTTGTGGGTGACACGTAGTAGAAAACAAGAGCTTAGTTCCTAACTTGTACCATACAAAGTCTTTCCAAAAGTAACTCAAGAACTTAGCATCTCTATCCGAAATAATTATTTCTAGGCATACCATGTAATCTCACAACCTCCTTAAAGAATAAATCAGCCAACATGTTGAAGCATCATCCGTTTTGTGACATGGAATAAAATGTGTCATCTTAGAGAATCTATCCACAACCACAAATATTGAATCTCTTCCTTGTTTAGACCTAGACAAACCTAACACAAAATCCATCGAAATATCAATCCAAGGTTTACTAGAAATTGGCAAAGGAGTATACAAACCGTTGGGCTGCATTCTGGGACTTAACTTGCCTACACGTGACACATCTACCACATATCATCTCGACATCTCGTTTCATGTGTGGCCAATAGAAGTATTCTTGCAAAACAGCTAAAGTCTTGGCAACTCCAAAATGTCCCATTAACCCTCCACTATGGGATTCCCTTACCAATAAGTCTCGTAATGAACAATTAGGCACACACAACTTATTTTTTTCGAAATAAGAAATCTTCATGCCTAAAGAACTTTCCCACGCCCTTTTCCTCACAATTCCTATATTCCTCACAAAAATCTTGGTTAAAAATGGTACAATTCTTTAATGTGTTCAAAACCGAGTAATTTTGCGTCAAGAGTAGAGATTAACACGTACCTTCGAGAAAGTGCATCAGCTGCCACATTCTCCTTACCTTGTTTATATCAGATGACATATGGGAACGTCTCAATGAACTCTACCCATCAGGCATGTCTCCTACTCAACTTGTGTTGATTCTTCAGATGCTTCAAGGACTCATGATCAGTGTGAATCACAAACTCCTTAGGTCGAAGGTAGTGCTGCCAAGTCTCTAGAGTTCGAACCAATGCGTATAATTCTTTGTCATAAGTGGGATAGTTTAGGGCTACCCCACTCAATTTCTCACTAAAGTACGCAACCATCATTCCCTCTTGCATCAAAACGCCTCCAATGTCTATACCTGAAGCATCACACTCAATTTCGAATGTTTTAGCAAAGTTAGGTAAAACAAGTAAAGGCGCATTAGTTAATTTTTCCTTGATGAGTTTGAATGCCTTCTCTTGTTCCCCTCCCCATTTGAATGGAATATTCGTCTTGATGACTTGTGGTTAAGGGCACTGCAATGCTGCTGAAGTCCCGAATAAAGTGTCAGTAAAAACTCGCCTAAGCCATGAAAACTTCTTACCTGACTTACAGAAGTGGGCGTTGGCCACTCTTGAATGGCGTAAATCTTTTCTTCGTCCACCTGTATTTCTTGTGCACCACAACAAAACCAAGAAACACAAGCTTATCGGTGCAAAAGGTGCACTTCTTAAGGTTAGCAAACAACTTTTCCTTTCTTAACACTTCTAAAACAGATCTTAAGTGCTTAACATGGTCATCTAAGTTTTTGCTATAAATGAGTATATCATCAAAATAGACAACAACAAATCTGCCTATGAAAACACGTAAGACATGGTTCATTAATCGCATAAAAGTACTTGGTGCATTAGTTAATCCAAATGGCATCACTAACCACTCATATAAACCATGTTTTGTTTTAAAAGCAGTTTTCCATTCATCTCTTTCTTTCATTCTTATTTGATGATAACAACTTTTTAGATCAATTTTAGAAAATACACAAGCATCATGCAGTTCATCTAGCATATCATCTAAGCGAGGAATAGGATGTCGATACTTTACCGTTATATTGTTGATGGCTCAACAATCAACGCGCATTCTCCACGTCCCATCCTTCTTATGAACTAAAATCACCGGAACGACGCACGGGCTCATGCTTTCTCTCACGTACTCCTTTTCCATCAATTCACTAACTTGCCTTTGTAATTCCTTTGTCTCTTTGGGGTTAGTTCGGTTGGCTGGTCGGTTTGGAATGGAAGCACCGGGCAAAAATCGATTTGATGTTCAATCCCTCGAATAGGTGGTAAACCATGTGAAATCTCCTCTGAAATGACATCATCAAACTCCTGCAAAAGAGAAACAATAGAGCTAGGCAAAATGGAGTTAATTTCATTAGTGTTCAAAAAACGTCCTCTTTGTACAAAAGTACAAATCATTGGCTGATTTGCAAACATTGCTCACTTAATTTCACTAGCTTTTGCATAGAAAATTCTTTTGTTTTCTCTCTGTTTTTTCTCTCAATGGCCGAATTTTGATTTTTCTTTACTTCCTTATTTTTCTATGCCTCTCTCTGATTTTCACTCTTTTTCTTTTTGTTCACTTTCTTTTTTTTTATCACTCTCTCTCTGTAATCTCACTTGATTTCCATAAACTTGCTTCGGTGTCATTGGAACAAGAGTGATGGTTCTCTGATTGAGCACAAAAGAATATTTGTTAGTAAAGCCGTCATGCTTAACTTGCCGATCAAATTGCCAATGTCAGCCTAATAACAAGTGTCCAGCTTGCATCGGAACTACATCGCACAAAACTTCATCTTCATATTTTCCAATGCCGAATGACACTAACACTTGTTTAGTCACCCTTAACTCTCCATTATTATTGAGCCATTGCAATTTATAAGGTCAGGGATGTTTAATTGTTGACAGCCCCAATTTTTTCACCAAAGTAGTGCTAGCAACATTAGTACAACTACCTCCATCAATAATCAGACTACATACCTTGTTTTGCACGTGGCATCTAGTATGAAAGATGTTTTCTCGCTGCACTTCTTCATCTTCTTTGACTTGCATGCTTAAAGCTCTTCTTGCAACCAACAATTCTCCTTCGGCTGCATATTCTTCCTCATCCGCATCCTCCAATGGTGGCATAGAGTCAGAATCTGATTCATCGTCGGTTTCAATCTCACCATTATCCCGTATCACCATGACTCTTTAGTTCGGGTATTGGCTTGCTATGTGACCCCTGCCTTGACATTTGAAACACTTAATGTCACGATTTCGAGATGTGGGAAAGGGTCAGATTTACCTTGAGAGCCATGGCTGGTTGTTTCTTGTTTTGGCTCAATTTTGAGGTTTTGCCAGCTGGTCTTTCTTCTTTCTTTACATAACTCGGTTTCCATGTAAAAGAACTCAAACTATGTACTGCACGTGTACCACCCCTCCTCTTGTGCTTGTTGCTCCACTTTGATGGCCATGTGCACCATGTCTTCCAACTCCACGTAATGCTGCATATCTACCTTATCATGAATTTCTCGATTTAAGCCATGCAAAAACCTTGCCATAGTAGCCTCTCGGTCTTCTTCTTCATTAGCCCGAATCATAGCAATCTCCATCTCCTGATAATAATCCTCCACACTCCGGTTACCTTGTCTAAGGCTTTGTAGTTTTTGGTACAACTCCCGGTAGTAATCGCTAGGTACAAACCGTCTTCTCATCACTGTTTTCATCACTTCCCACGTCTCAACCGGACGCCCTCTATTCCCCCGCCTGTTCAACACTAACTAATCCCACCAAACAATAGCATAATCAGAAAACTCAATGGCAGCAAGTTTTACCTTCTTCATCTCAGAATAGTTATGGCAATCGAACACCAACTCTACCTTCTTTCTCCCATTCAAGATAGGCCTCTGGGTCATTCTTTCCTTGAAAAAGGAATTTTCATCTTAATACTACTGCCCAAATTGTTATCTTCCCGGTTCCTAACTTCTCTAAACCGCTCATATCTCCTAGGACTACCCACTGAATTTCTATCTTCTTCTCCATCAAAACCAGCCCCATAATACTCGTCGTCCTCATCTCTTACTTTCCTCGGTTGAAATCTTTCCCTCCTAAGCACATTATGAACGTTTTGTAGCTGCGCCATACGTTCATTCTCTATCCTATCCAACCGTTCATGCACCTGCTCCAATTCACTCCTCATCATTCTTCTCACCTCTTCCACCATAGCCTCCATGAACAACTTCGAATCAGCCACTCCTTGAGCACCATCACCACTGTTATGAGACATTGTTGATCTGTAAAATAAGGTTAGGAACAAAATGCAATGTACCTCACAACACTCCCTTACATGTTTCACTCAAAGAATGATTCACTCGATTTCACTCGTGTTTCACTCAAAACAATTCGGCTTTTACCCTCTAATATGCTCACCACTCCTGCCTTTTTCCACTCGATATTTTCTCTTTTAGTTCTTTTTAAACTAATCAGACAATATCGAATTACTTGTAGCAGTTCAAAAGTAAAAACACCAAGGACAGCATAAATACGAAGAAACAACTGATGAAATTTTCGAAAATATGAATTTTTTTTTCTTTTTTTTTTGGATCCCTCTTTTTTTTTTTGAAACCCTAGGCAAAAATCAATCGAAAGACGAAAAAAAAAGGATAGGCAAACCTAATTCAGAACCAAAGCTCTGATAACCAAATGATGCGAACCTCGCCAAGAATAACGAGACCCCGTCAACAACTAAGTCACCACGACCGTCTACAATCAGATTTTTGGATGGAAAACCTCGACTCGTTACCTATGCAGAGGTAAGAACCTTGGTATGTTGAAGACGCCACAAACGGAGATGAAAATTCCGTTTGATAAGTCGAATTGTGAACGCCACGGAATGATTCCGATAAATTTGAATAGTTCTTCAAAGAACCAAAAGAAACTCTCAATTTTTGTGAATAAAACTATGTTTGTTTTTTTCATTTATGTATGCCTTTAAATAGGCTGATTACAATAAAGAAAAATATCTGATTAAATCAATCAGTCCTAACAAATAAAAGAAAGTATCTCATTGAATTAATCAGCCCTAACAAATAAAAGAAAAATATCTGATTGAATCAATCAGCTTTAACACATAAAGGAAAGTATCTAATTAAATCAATCATCCCCCAAATATGCAGATTTATTGCTGTAATTAGGTTGGGTTTGAATCACATTGATGCTTCTTTGTTGAAAACATCGGCCGTGCTCAATGGACCGTAAATTTGATTAAGACCAGATTTCTTGAATCAGCCCGTTGAGTGCTTCCTTAAATTTCTTTGCCCGAGCTCTCGTACCTAGACCAACTGGGACTTGAACCGGATCCTTTAATGCCGTAACTTCATTTGCATCAGACAGGAGGTCGAATATTCTAGGACACGTCTTCCTAATCACTTTCTTTAGAGAGGAGGTCAACGACTTTGCTCCTGAATTCTAATGTCTCAGGATAAGCCTTCATCACTTCCTCCCAGGTTGGATATTTGCCATTATTTCGGTAAGTTCCCAAGCCACCCTCACATCGAGACCCAAAAGCAGATTACAGAACTCCCCTAACACCTATATAGTCCACATGTCTTTTATAATTTACATTTTACCATAACAGTTATGTATAAAATACTCCTGTTGACAGCTCCACAATCACCGCTTCCTGCTCCCAGTATTACTTCTTGCAAGAGTTCAACTGCTCTGGGACAAATCAACCTGACTCCAGAGTATCTCAACATACGCTTTCTCCTCTTCCTTCTCCTCTGCAACATAATTGGTTGCCTCCATTTCTTCCTCATCCTCAAGAAGCTCTTCCATCATTTCTTCTTCTGCATGTTTCTCCCTTTCTCGCTCAGAAAGTTCAGCCATCACCTCCCTCATAGCCTGCATTGTAGCTGGCCTATCTCTAGATCCATATTTAGGAGCAGGCATAACAAACGGCAGAACTATATCATCTAAATTTGTGCTTTTAACTTGAGGGCAATTGTTATTTTCTGGAGGAGGAAAAGTAAAAATAATCCCAAGTTCATAATTGCAAATGTGAAGCCCAGAATTCACAGAAGGGTCCCCTTTTTGAGGTCCATCAGCTTTTGTACCAAATGGATTTGAAATTTGTCGACCCCAGGCAGCTGCACTAAAATTATGAGACCCACAGTATACCCAACCAATGGAAGGTGCATCCCTCCAAGACCAAAAGCGCCTGTGTACCACCTGAGCAAACATTTTCCATTAATGCATTTCTAATAGCACTTTTTAAAATATAAATTTGTGGTGCAGGGGAAAGAAAAACACAGATAGGAAATTAATAATTGAGAAGCTAACCACCCAAACCCAACCCAAAAAGAGAATATAAAATGCTGTTAGGTAACTCCTATGCTAGACCTGGACCACGTGAGGAAGGTGAGGGAGGAAAGAGGGAATATTCAATGAATCGCAACAGAATGCTGAGGTGGCAAAGGAGGAGGAAAGAGATTGTCAGTATACGAGAGGAGGGGGGGAGAAAAGGAAGTCAAGGAAGAAATGAAGTGAAAGGTCTTGGAAGGGAGGTCGCAGACTCCTCAAACTGTCTGCACTATTTGTTTCTTCTTGTTTTCCATTAAGTTTTCTGTTTTGTGAGAGTGTGAGAGTTTCTATAGGAGTGAATCTATTCTGTAATTGGGATTACTCCCATTTTCCTATAATCAGAATACCAAGGTTCCTAACAAATGCATAGATTACAAAAGTAACTCAGTGACAAAACCAATGGCATGAACTAAAGTTCATACAAGAGTCCTTTGAAAATCTGCTTAAATATAGTGAAAATGCATAAACAGTGACATTGCAATAGGAACCGTTGAATGAAAAGCATAAACAACAAAGAAATGACAAAAGGCCATCCTATAAAAAGGGATTTGGATTCTCTTCTTTTCCTTAGAAACATGACAGTGTCAGATTTGGAGAGAGAAAGACATAAAGAACTAATGAGCTGGATATGAAATGGTAGGGAACCTCTGGAAAATTAATAACCATTAAAGAAGCAGTAGCAAAAAACTAGCATAGTAACTTTTACACACTAGATAAAGCATAGCTACCATAGCAAGCTAACAAGCACAGAGCTTCCATTAGATTGTATACTAATATGTTTTGATGGTCATGCCAACTGCTATCATGGCATATATAAACTAAAGATTTTTAAGGCTATAATAAGATCAAGAAACCGTGCTCCAAAAATCTAAGCCAGAAAGATTTCACTTACGCTCATAATTTTGAACACATTCAAATCACCTAACTAATTCAACTCATCAGTTTGCTATATAAAGTTATCCAATCTAATTTCTGAAAGTGAAGAGGTCTAATACAGGATTATAAGTTACCAATTTTCCAATTAAAATTAGAGATTGGAAAAGACAGAAAGGAAAAAGGAGAGAGGTATTGAATCTCTCTCAAACCCAACTTTACTTTTATCAACACAAGGGACTTTGTTCATAGAGCACAACAAGAATACATACTGCAACTAATTTTTATGAGATTTTATTTTCTGTACATAATATTTAATCATAAAAAAATAGGAGTATATAATTACCTTGATATGCATTGGATGCCCAATTCTATCATGGGGATGAGGGATGGCATCGTGAAGAATATCTAAAGTCTTCAACCTTTGCCATGTTCTCTGTTCAAAAGTAGAGAATCAGTTTTGCACTGTTGACATCTTTATACAATGTTAAAAGCTCATTTTCCAAAAGAAAATTTTGAAAAGTAACATACCCAAGCAAATTTCAATACTAATAAAACACAAATGACTACGAGTTAAATGGCATTTATATACATGGTGTCATCAAGTTAATAATGGACAAATTTCTTTTGCTCTTAAAAATTCCCAAGTTAATGTTTTGATAAATTCCTTTAGAAGTCCCCTTTGAAAATGGTTTTTTGGGAGGATTTGCTGACTCAACATGCACATATAACTCGTTTGTTTTCAAGAACATTTAATTAACCAATGCAGTCCAACAATTAAGTTGAGGTCCTTGCGGGAAAGCCAATTGAATATGTCAGTGTCCCTTAGCATTCCATGCCATGTACAGGTAATGACTATATCTAACTTCGAAGATATATATACTATAGCAACTTTTGAAAAATTTAACAAAAAAAAAAATTATGGCAGGGAGCACAAGCATATTTCTCTGCTCCTGTTCTGCCAGGATTTTTAAGTCAATTTGCAATTGCCAAGACCACACTGTAATACTTACAGTAAAAGCTCAAAATGAAACAGAGACAGAGTCCTTGATGGATTTGGATCCTCTCAAGTGAGCTTTTCACATGACAGGATCATGGGAAGTGAGAGATGCACAGAAAGACCATAAACAGGGCCCCATAAATTTTGTTGAGTGCAGGATCTCTGTGTCTATCTCTCTCCACAAAACTCTATCATGTAAAAAACTCATATGAGAGGATCCAAATCCGTCCTTGATGATTCAGAATGCCCCAAAGATAAAACACATAATATATTCCAAGACACAACCTCTGACCTTATTCATTCAAAGCTGAAAAGAAAATCATATTACCTCTGAGAAGCAAAGAATACGTCTTGAAGGCAACATTCCATTATATGCACTCTTCACTCTTTCAATAGTAGGGAAAATGATCCTAACAGAAGGATTCTTCAATTCTTCGGTAGCATTCCAGCAACCCCACTGTCATCATTAAATTACAGAATTAATGAGCAAACACAATTTCAACGAATCATGCATCTTGGGGCAAAGATGTAAAACTTTCAAGCAGATCTAATGGAAGACCAAAGGCCTTCAAATTACTTCGGGATCAGACTCTTCTGAATCAAAATGTCGCAATGATTTCTTCCCAGCAGCAGCCGAAAATGCAGCAAGAAAATGTGAATTGACAGATGAACCAATAGAAGATGAACCTGATAGACAGAAAAGGTATAAAACAATAGTCCAAAAGGATAAAAAAAGTCAGCTTGTCAATTTTAACTTGCAACGAAATAAGGTTGGCATTGTAATAAAAAATAAATAAATAAAGGCTTAAAATTAAGTTTTTTTATCCTTATATATTGTTACTTTGTGTTCATTTTAGTCCCTACTTTTTCAATTTGTTCATTTTAGACCTTCAATTTACCAATTACATGCCATGTTGTCCTTATGGTGAACCTCAATCCAAACTATTTAGTAAAATGGTGACATGTTATGTTCTAATTTTTTTTTCCTATCTAAGAGTACCACATTAATAACCATTTGACACTTCGCTACTTAACAAAATAATTTGGATAGGTGATCACCATAAGGACAACATTGGATGTAATTGGTAAATTGAGGGACGAAAATAAACAAATTGAAAAAAGGACTAAAATGAACACAGTAAAAATATGAAAATAAAAAACTTAATTAAGCCATAAATAAATAATATTAAAAAATGCACTTACCATATATAATCTCAGATTCTAATGATTCAGGCCATCTATATTGATTTAGAACCTATTACAGCAAATAATAAAATGATATAAAACTGGATCTTCCACAATTATTTTAGCAAAAAATTGATCATTCATATGCAAGAATATTGGAAGTGTTTGAGTGACAAAGAAAAAGAAACTTGTACCCCTTAAAGCCAATAAAACTACAAAAAGTGATCACATATAACCTTAACTTCAATATTAAACTAAGTGAGAATATTTCAATTTAGCAAATAAAATGCAATAGGAAAAGCTGCAGGAGTCAATGCAAAAGATCTTCCAGGTTCAGTGCCATTTACCTCTTGCAATCTCCAGAGGCCATAACATCTTTGGATAGAAGCAATGAGAGAGCAAAATGCAACAATGTGTTCAGATTGCATCATCTTTGATATATCTTGAAAATGATGCCCCTGCATAAGTTCATAAGATTATATAAATATCATGTTACATGTGCATGGCAACCTATGATGCATGGATACTCCAAAATTGGTGACGTATCCATGTTGTAGTCATATCCAATATTGATACTCATACGATATGCTTGCATTCGTATTTTTGGCGTATCCTTTTTTATGAATAACCATTGCCCTCAAAGTACTGCTGTTTGAAATATCTAGAATACAGATCCAAGTCCTGTTCTCCCCAATTACATCCCTCAAAGCATATTCACACTCTTGCAATCTTGCCCTCTTCAAAAACATAGCAGTATCACACATATCAGCAAACTTGCATTCTCACCAAGGAGCATAGAAGAGCATGGGGAAGAAAAATAAGCAAGGGAGAGGGAGAACACATCGGACTCAGGTTGGGGTACGTGTATAAATATTTTACATATATAAATATAAAGATTTTATTTAATATATATTGCCATACCCGTATCTTAATTTTTTTAAAAATTATCATATTTGCGTATCGTATCGTATAGTATCCGATACTTATACACGTATCCGTGTAACATAGATGGCAACTAACAAGTAATTCTATAGATTATAGAAGACACATCCAACATACCTCTGACACATATAGTATTAGTTGTACTTTTTTGCAGTTTTCTCCTAAAGCAGCTGCAAGGGCCTCTTTTGGACAAACATATCCAGAAAACCTGAAGAATCCAGCATCCCAAAGAGGAGAAACCCATTTTGCTACACTTCTAGGCAGAAAACCAAGTTGAACATATTCTACATAAAGGAATAAAAGAAGTAGATATTATTACAGTTATTAGCAGCATGAAAAATCAAACTACAAGTCTAAAACAAATAAATAAGCAATGAAAATAAAAATTCAATTTGAAAATCAGAAGACGAACGGGTAACGCAACACACATGGTGCAATAAAGAATTTCAAAGCAATTTAGCTTTTACCTCCCTCTGAAGTTCCATCGGGGTTTCGAACAAGAATGCTAACAGCATTTTCATCAGCAGGCACATCGGGGTTTCTTCTTAAAACAATCTCCAACCTCCCATAAGCATTCTTACAAGATTTTCCAAGGAAAGCAGCCAGTGCTTTTAGTCTTGCACTGTTTGAGTCAGCTGCAGTGTAGAAAAGGTAGCTCAAACCAACCACAGATGCCACAACTGAACCAAGAAACTTCACACCAGATGACCAAAGTGCACAACAATTAGCCTCTAAAAAGAGTATAAAAAGAATCCAAAGAAGAAAGCATCTTTAACTAAAGGCCATAAAATGATACTGATTGACATTATGATTAGTACTGGAATTCGAAAGAAAAACTCAGATTCTACTAGCATCACTTTAACCTAAAAACAAGCCAGGTTTGGGGATATAATCTTCCAACCCACTATAAGTGAGGTGAGAGCAGTGTTCAAATATTAAAAAAAAAAAAAAATGGAAAACAGATGCTAGTTTATATCTAAAAAGAATACTACGGAGGCGGTGGCTAAGAGTAGTCAATCAGCACTTTAACTAAGTAGCAATATACTCATGACATATTTTAGTACTTACAGTAGAGGACTGTAAGAATTCTGACATAACAGAAGTTCTGTGAAAGTGAATTCCGGGTACTGAAGCAACAAGATGTCCTGTTGCACCTCCAAAGTCATATTTTGTCAACTGAATAATCCAGTGAGCCTGGCTGGGTACATCAATAATGAGAGATGCCATAAACCCAGCCAACTGAGCAGTAAAATCACATTTTGAATCCCGATGAATTTCACCATCATCAAATTTTGGGAAAAGTGATGCATAATCAGCTGAAATGACATGAGGGAAATCTTGCCACCATATAGTATTAGTTATACTGTTCCACTACAAAGTCATAAAAAATTTAATCAACAGTTTTGCAATGTTAATAACATACAATAACTCTATCTGCATGATAGAAGGTTCTTCTTTAATAGTTAACATACATAAATTTTATAAGATGAGCTGCATATAAAAAACTGCATAGAAATGTTTGCTACTACAAGTTTCGAAGCTTAAATTAGGGACAACATGGCAATTGTAGCTTATGTCCTTGATCTAAACATTTTTATAAATGTTGAGATGATTAAACAGACTTGGTCAAGGTAATAACCTACATCATCAAAGATATGTGATGAGGGCCATGAGGCCATAATTAACAATGTCAAAGACATACTTGGTGTGGATATCACAGAATTGGTATGGTAGCAACTAAAAAGCAGGCATTTCTTTCTGAAAACAATCTCCTATACAGGGTATGAGTACTACCATGCAACTCTTTTCATGTCAAGTACTTCAATTCAATTGTACATGTCAAATACCAATTCTCCTAAAATCTTAAGCTGTTAGGTGGAGGCCTAGGAATGATTTTGTATCTTTAACACACCCCTTACACAAGAGTCATTTAGGCTTCAAGTGTAGATAATGCATAGTCTCACTTTACCTCGTGCTCCTGAAATTGAATTTAATTATGAAGCATAGGGGCAACAAGAATCATACTCTTTACTACTTGGTCATAGAGGTTCTAATATCATGTTAAAGACCAACTCTCCTAAAAACTTAAGCTGTTAGGTGGAGACAAAAGAATGGTTTTATATCTCTAACAGTACGAAAGGGCTTCCTCCCAAATATATACATTACATTGCAAAACAGAAAACATGCCAAAAAAGGATACTAGGTCAGTCAAGAAAATACAGGTACTCAACTCAGCAAGAAAAAATTCATCCACTGCTTTAATTTAGAAATCTTGTCTGTTGTGATCATTTACATTTTACATATTCTTCAAATGATAAGCTTTTCTTCAGTAAATGTTTATCTGTTTTCACCATGAGTATGATCCACATTGAATGCACCTAAATTGCTTGAAATGTAATATTACACCTCGATTCCTCAATAATCCCAATACAGCATCTACTCTACTCTTTGACATCACTCGTGGTTTTACAGTAAGACTAAAAACTGTTAAGAATCCACCACAGACTTACCCACCTCAGGAAAAGTGAGAAACCAAGGGAAAGTGTTAGACCCCCCATTAAGAAGGTGTACCGGAGAAGGAAGGTTACCGAGAAGGAGAGTTAGAGAGAAAAAAAAGGGACTACATGGGGAAGTGGAGGCAGTTACGGAAGACCAGCAGAAAAGCAATGAAGAAGAAGTGGCAGAAGAAGTGGAACAGGCAGTGTGGGGCGGTTATGATGAATGAGTGATGGCTGGCAGTTATGGATAGTGGAGCAGTTACAGTTCTGGGGGAATGCAGAAGATGGCTGGCAGTTATGGATAGTGGAGCAATTACAGTTCTGGGGGGATGCAAAAGATGTAAAAGGCTGGCAGTTTCGTGGAGGAGGGGGGAGAGAGATTTCTGGAGTCAGGATTGTGAGGGAGAGACCAAGCCTCTCGAAAGCTTGGAACCTTGGTCATTCCGTGTAATTTTCCTTCTGTTTTTTCCAGTTTGTTCCTTATAGTTTTCTGTCAGTTTAGCAGTGTTTGCTGTCAGTTCAGCAGTGTATTTTCTGTCAGTTTAGCAGTGTGTTTTCTGTAAAAATCTGGGCTTTAATTCCCAGGTGTTGTTTCGTTCAAGGGAGGTTCCTAACAATTTGGTATCAGAGCTCCCGATCCTGGGGGCTGTGAATGGTGAGATCTAAAATGGAAAACAGGGTAGAGGTGCTGGAGAAGGGAATGGAGCAGTTGAGAGGTGACGTTGACAGGCTGAGAGTGGAAACTCAGCAGGAGAGAATGGAAGCAAGGCAGGACAGAGAGGAAAGGGGAGCCGAAATAAACCGTATAGAGCAGATGCAACAGCAGATGTTACAGTGGATGAAAGGGAAAGACCCGATGCTACCTAGAGGGCCGGTTGGTGCGGTGATAGAGGAAGAAGGAGAGGAGATGCTGCAGGGCAGGATAAGCTCTAGTGGGACTATCACAAGACCCACTCGAGGCTGGAACTTGGAAGAAAGAGGGAGGAAGTTGGAGGTACCCGTATTTTCGGGAGATGATGCCTTCGGCTGGGTGAACAAAATTGAGAGGTACTTCAGGTACTTCCAGGTGAATTCATTGGAAGATCACGAGAAGCTAGAAGCAGTGATGGTGGCCATGGAGGGGAAGGCATTGAACTGGTTTTCCTGGTGGGAAACTCGAAATTCCAGAGCAAGTTGGGAAGAGTTCAAAACAGCAGTAGTGAGGAGGTTCCAACATTCTTTATCTCAAAATCCATTTGAGCTGTTGCTGGGACTCCATCAGTCTAGCTCGGTCATGGAGTATAGGGAGCAGTTTGAGCTTCTCACGGTGCCGTTAGCAATAACTGATGAGAATATGCTAAAGGGAATATTTCTCAATGGTCTGAAGGAAGAAGTGAGGGCAGAAATGAAGCTGCACAGGGTGGAAACCTTAGCAGAACTGATGGATTTGTCTTTGCTGGTGGAGGAGAGGAATTCTATAGTGGGAAGAGACAGAGGAGGGTTGAGCTCAAAGGCAAGCAGCCAGCCTTACTCTGTGGGCAGAACAGCCACTGTCGAAATGGGAACTAAATCATACTCAAATTATGATTCTACCTCCAGAGGGAATTCCTACACGACAGCTGCCTCCAGAACTGGGCTTATGGGGCAGAAGTCAGTAGAGGCACGATCCGTGGAGGGGAGTAGCTATCCAAAGAAGACTGCAGGCTTCAAGAAACTCTCTGAAGCTGAATTGCAGGAGAAGAGGAGGAAGGGATTATGTTTCAAATGTGATGAGAAGTTTGGACCGGAGCACATATGTAAATTCAAATAGCTCAACATGCTACTGCTGGGCAATGAGGAGGAGGTGGAATATCTGGAGGAAGAGCCTGAGGAAAAAACTGAAGAAGAAAGGGGGAATGAAGGGGAGGACCGGGCCTTACAACTGTCAATAAATAGTATAATGGGGTTAACCTCCAAAAAATCGCTCAAACTATGGGGAGAGATACAAGGAAAGAAGGTAGTTGTTCTTGTGGATTGTGGAGCTTCGAGTAACTTTACAGATAGGAGGATAGTTGAAGAACTCCATTTGCCTTTGACAGAAACAGCTGAATACATAGTAGAAGTGGGTGATGGGCATCAAATTAGGTGCCATGGGGTGTGCAAAGGGGTGAATATGCGGGTGCAAGGATTCAACATTACAGCTGACTATTTCCGGTTTGAGTTGGGAGGAGCGGATGTTGTACTCGGACTGGATTGGTTAGAGGGATTGGGTAAGATCAAAGCCAACTTCAAGGAGCTCACAATGAAGTTCTTGTCCAAAGGGAGGCCAGTCACATTACAGGGAGATTCCTCTTTGTCTAGATCTGCAGCCTCATTAAAATCTATGGTGAAGGCTTTGTACAATGAGGGAGAAGGATTTTATGTGGAGTTGAAGGCGCAGGAAGTTAGGCAACAGACCGAAACTGAAGAGTGGGAAGAGCTGCATCAGATTCTAGAGAAGTTTTGGGGACCTTTTCAAAGAACCCCATGGGCTGCCACCTTCCAGAAGCCAGGATCATGCCATACGGCTGAAGGAAGGGTCCTCCATACCCAACATCAGACCTTATAGGTACCCGCACTATCAGAAAAATGAAATTGAGAAGGTAGTAGCTGAAATGCTAGTAGCTGGAGTTATAAGGCCTAGTACTAGTCCATTTTCCAGTCCTATTATTTTTTGGTAAAAAAGAAGGATGGAGGATGGCGGTTTTGTGTGGATTACCGAGCCTTGAACAAAGTAGTGGTACCGGACAAGTTTCCCATCCCTGCCATAGACGAGCTACTAGATGAGTTAGGAGGGGGAGTGATTTTCTCCCAGCTGGATTTGAAGTCTGGGTATCATCAAATCAGAATGAAAGAAGAGGATGTTTTCAAGACAGCATTCCGCACTCATGAAGGGCACTACAAGTTTTTGGTGATGCCTTTCGGGTTGACCAACGCACCCTCCACATTTCAAGCATTAATGAATGAGGTATTCCGCCCATTTTTGAGGAAATTCGTGTTAGTGTTTTTTGATGACATCCTCATATACAATAAGAGTAGAGAAGAGCATTTACAGCACTTGGAGAGGGTCTTGCAGAAACTGAGGGAAAATCAGCTGCTGCTGTTAAACAAGAAGAAAATGCAGCTTTGGGTAGCCAAAACTGGAGTATTTGGGTCACATCATCTCAGCTGAGGGGGTCCAAGCTGACCCCGCAAAGATTGAAGGCATGACCCGTTGGCAGAGGCCCAAGGATGTTAAAGGACTCCGTGGATTCTTGGGGTTGACAGGGTACTATAGAAGATTTGTAAAAGATTATGGCAAGATAGCCCGACCGTTAACTCAACTGCTCAAGAAGGACGGGTTTGAGTGGAATGAAGAAGCACAGTTGGCTTTTGAAAAGTTGAAGTCAGCCATGGAGATTCTTCCCATGTTAGCCATGCCAGACTTTTCTAAGACATTCGTGGTGGAGACAGATGCGTCAGGAAAAGGGTTAGGAGCTGTGCTGATGCAAGAAGGGAAACCGATTGCATATCTCAGCCAAGCCTTGTCAAGCAGGGCGCAACAGAAATCAGTATACGAAAGAGAGTTGATGGCAGTGGTGTTGGCAGTCAAGAAATGGAGACATTATGTGATGGGGAGGCATTTCGTGATACGGACAGATCAGAAAAGCCTAAAATACTTGACTGAGCAGAGACTGATGGGTGAAGAACAGCAGAAGTGGACCTCAAAGTTGATGGGGTTTGACTTTGAAGTGCAGTACAAACCTGGAGGGGAGAATAAAGCTGCAGATGCTCTATCCAGAAGAGAAGAATTCTGTACCATTTCCACTTTTCACATGACAGATTCCGAGCAATGGGCAGAAGAGGTACAAAACGACAACAGGCTAAAAACCATTTTGCAAGATTTGTTGACAGATCAGGAGGCTCATCCGGGATATATGGTGAAGGGGAACCGTTTTATACTATAAGGGGCGATTGGTTTTATCTAGAAATTCGGGAAGGATACCTGCAATCTTGCAGGAATTCCATGCAACCGCTTTTGGAGGACATTCGGGTTTCTTTAGGACATATAAAAGATAGCTGGGCTGCTATACTGGGAAGGCATGAAGGGAGATATCAAGAGTTTTTGTGGCAGCCTGTGATATCTGTCAAAGGAACAAATATCAGGCATTGTCTCCGGCTGGTTTGCTGCAGCCATTACCGATCCCAACTCAAGTGTGGAGTGATATTTCTATGGACTTTGTTGGGGGATTGCCTAAGTCACATGGCGCAGACACTATCATGGTGATTGTGGACAGACTCACTAAATACGCCCACTTCATTCCCTTGTGTCATCCATTTTCAGCCAAGGAGGTGGCTGAAGTATTTGTGAAGGAGATAGTGACGTTACACGGGTTCCCCACTTCAATAGTTTCAGATAGAGACCGAGTGTTTATCAGTCAGTTTTGGACAGATCTGTTTAAGCTATCTGGAACAACCCTCAAACTCAGCTTAGCCTATCATCCGCAATCTGATGGTCAAACAGAAGTGGTGAATAGGTGTCTTGAGACTTATCTCAAATGCTTTGTGGGGAATAAGCCTAAGCAGTGGCCTAAGTGGCTTAATTGGGCGGAATTCTGGTTTAACACCAATTACAATAGTTCTACTAAAATGTCTCTTTTTAAGGCATTATATGGGAGGGACCCACCTGTTTTGTTAAGGCAACCGGAAGATTTATCTGTGGTGGAAGGGGTTAAACAGTTAATTGCAGAAAGAAACATGATCTTGGACGAGCTGAAGGATAATCTAGCAATGGCACAGAACAAGATGAAGTCGCAAGCAGATAAGAAGAGGAGGGATGTCAGCTACCAACCGGGAGATTATGTTTACTTAAAGATACGACCCTACCGATTTAAGTCTCTTGCAAGGAAGACCAATGAGAAGCTAAGTCTGAGATTTTACAGGCCCTTAAAAGGTGATAGAAAGAGTGGGGCAAGTTGCCTATAGGCTACACCTCCCCGACTATACCAGTATACATCCGGTTTTTCACGTGTCATTACTAAAAAAATCAACAACAGAGGTAGTGAACCAGCAACCCTTGCCCAAAGGATTAACAGAGGAGTGAGAACTGAAAGTATACCCGGCGGCCGTGCTCAATGTTAGGACAACATCAAATGGGGAGCTGGAAGTGTTAATTAAATGGGAGGACTTACCAGATTTTGAGAGCACATGGGAACCCTTTCTCACCATTCAGGAAAGCTTCCCTGAATTTCACCTTGAGGACAAGGTGAAACTTTTGGGGGGAAGTATTGTTAGACCCCCCATTAAGAAGGTGTACCGGAGAAGGAGAGTTAGAGAGAAAAAAAAAAGGGACTACATGGGGAAGTGGAGGCAGTTACGGAAGACCATCAGAAAAGCAATGAAGAAGAAGTGGCAGAAGAAGTGGAACAGGCAGTGTGGGGTGGTTATGAATGAGTGATGGCTGGCAGTTATGGATAGTGGAGCAGTTACAGTTCTGGGGGAATGCAGAAGATGGCTGGTAGTTATGGATAGTGGAGCAGTTACAGTTCTGGGGGGATGCAGAAGATGTAAAAGGCTGGCAGTTTCGTGGAGGAGGGGGGAGAGAGATTTCTGGAGTCAGGATTGTGAGAGAGGAGACCAAGCCTCTCGAAAGCTTGGAACCTTGGTCATTCCGTGTAATTTTCCTTATGTTTTTCCAGTTTGTTCCTTATAGTTTTCTGTCAGTTTAGCAGTGTGTTTGCTGTCAGTTCAGCAGTGTATTTTCTATCAGTTTAGCAGTGTGTTTTCTGTAAAATCTGGGCTTTAATTCCCAGGTGTTGTTTCGTTCAAGGGAGGTTCCTAACAGAAAGTAATTCCAGAGGCAATGTCATAACAAAAAAATGAAGATATAGGGACCCAAAAACATGCATGCATGCAATACATCATTCTAAGTGACAACCAAACCCAAAAAACCCCTATATCACATTAGAAAATGTAGTTAAAAACATTATTTCTGATAGAATTTAGATGCGAGCAGACCTCAGAAGTCAGAAGGACAATACTGCCAAGCTAGAAGCAACATTTCACCTATGATTGCAATATGCATTGGATGTCTACATAAACATTTTAATCAATTACAGACCATGAAGGCAACATTTAGCTCAATTTGTAGATCACTATTTATTATTGTTGATAACTAGAAGTTTGGCTATTAGAATACCTGCTTTTCCACCAAATTTGCAGATGTAATCACAACTCGAATACTATCTTCTCTTTGCACAATAATCAACTTTGGATGATGGCAAGCAATCCCCTGTTTCTTGCGGTTATTACTAAATGCTATACTTTCTGGAAATGGAGGATACCTAATACCCAACAAGAAAGTACATTACAAAAATGATAACAAAGAGGACAAATTCTCCTTAGATTATCCATCCAACTTCTGCAACTTCAATAATGGAGTAAATCAAGTAGCATATATTTCTTCCCCTTAAAAGAAAATACTTACACTACAACTAGGTTAGGATAATCCTGGTATGGCACACATACTCTTTCATCAGGTCTTGAACTCCAACATCTCTCAGTGTTATGACAAGTGATCGTAACTGGCAGATGGAAAGGAATCTTGCAATATGTCAAGAACCTAACAAGACACCTCTGTTAAGATTGTAAAATATAGACAAATTCAAGTGTAGTAGCTCACATATATTATTAAGATATTCATAAGTATATACATAATGAACAAGCCACATAGGATATTGCCAGCCAATCTCAAATATAGAAACACAAGTAAGCAGGCAAGAAAAAGAATACAAATACAAGAGATAAAATGGTTAGAAAAAAGAATACCATGCAAGGAAATTAATACAGTGGAAAGATTCAGGTAATCACACCATTTTATGTCACTTGTAAATGTTGCAATAAACATCCTTGAAATGCTTTCAACAGGATAAAGAAGTTCAGGGAGAGATATGGAATGATGATGGCCCGAGGAACCATAGTTCAGAAATTCAAGGCGATTCAGGTAAAAATTCTTCCCAGGCGATGGATAAAAAACGCCTTCATGTTTTTTCGGCTTGTTGCTACCCATAGGAAGATTATCCTTGCCTATAGTATTTAATAGCATCACGTCAGGATTCTTCACAGCAATATCATTCAGATAAGCCACTCCAGCATTCCCTTTCTGACAAAAATGGTCATGAAGGTCACTTTCTGCCTCCAAAGCTGTTACTTTACTTTCATAAAGTATGGCTGAACTTGACTGTCCGACACCAGTACTTTTATTTTCCATTTGCCAGTCAACAGATGAGTTCACCCTTCGTGGTAAATCCTGCCCCAAAACTGGCTTAATGCATTTAGACTGCACTTCACTATCCACTAATAATCTAACAGTATTGCCAGAATTAGTGCCTGAAATGTGATTCACTGAGGTGCCATGGGCATTCCTGCATCCAGATTGTGTAACTGAAATAGCACGTAGAATGCAAGATATGGGATCATCACTAAGCAAGATGTCCCTGCACCTATCTAGAATAAAGTTTGCTCTCCCAACAAGTCGCTCGTATTTTGACCCATCAGTGCCCGAGCGCAAACCATTTGCCTTGATAGCAAAAACTCTTTTGTTCCGTTTCCCACTTGAAGCGAGCCCTTGGGAGTGTCCTGAGAAGGTTACCGCAGCAATTTCATCATCATCACACCCATCAAGAGCCCCCACCTCAAAACTAATTCTTTGAATAACAAACCCAATCCGATTCCGTATACCACAGGAACCATTTTCATTCCCACAAACCAGCGAGACCTTATCTCCAGCGACCAACTCCGCGGCCATGCCCTTTCTAATTTTGACCCCATTCACAAAAACCCCATTGGAAGCAGCTCGAAACATAATACCCTCATGGGACTCACGGTGACTGCCACGAAATGCGATCACCCTTTTCCTGAACTCATGAACAAGACGACACGCAGTAGAATCGTTATGCAAAAAAAACCCATCCAGAACATAGAGTTTGCGGAGTGAACTGTCAAAGAAGATCTGGCAGTGTTGCTTGCTGACCCGGCGGTCACGGAAGACGAATTGACAGTCACGGGGTCTCCGACCGATCGTGTAGGGCTGGTCCGCATGAAGACGGATGGAGTCGCAGCGAGAAACGCCCCCAGCGGTGGCCGAAAACAGAGGGACCTCGAAATGCTTGAAATCGACGGAGGCTGCAATGGGGTTGCGAGGGCCAGCGACGGTGCTGGATTTCTTGTTGGAAGGCGAATCAGAAGAGGGTTTTGCAGAGGGATCATCCGCGAAGGCTCTCTTGTGAGTAATCCTGCAATTGTTAGTGCTGTCGTTTGATAAAGAAGAAAAATCTGAATCGATCATGCCGATGGATTCAATTAGAGGATGAATGATTCGAAGTGTACCAGAATCAATGAATTGGAATGGGGGAAAGGGAAAAAAGAGAGGAAAATTTTGAAATAGAAATCGTGGGAAAAAGAATTACGCTGGAATTGGGATGAATGGGGATTATGGACACATGGAATTGGAAACTCCTCACGCTGCTCTCTCGCGTAGTTTCAGTTTTACTCTCTCTCTCTCTCTCTCTCTCTCTCTCTTTTATTTTTTTTTTCCCTCCAAAACGAAATAAAATCAGAGGGCTAGATTTCGACTTGCGACGACGGGCATCAAATGCTACGCGGGAAGCCGGTAACACTGTAACAGTGAGGTAGACTCAAAGCAAATGTGAAAACAAATGAATATAATGAATTTTTTTTTGCGATTTTCTTTTTTATGTGGTCAATTCTACCATATAGGATAGTGTATAAATACATTATAATATTTTTATTATTAATTTTATATATATGAAAAATCAGAAATAAAAATATAAAATAATTTTAATTTACTAAACTAAAATAATCATATCTGTTCACTTTTATACATAAAAATTTAATAATAAAAATATTATAATATATTCTCACTATAAATGTATAATTTCTTTTAACTACTTAAACAAAAGTTACAAAATAAAAAAAAATATCAATCTTACAATTTTAAAGAATTGATTGTTTTAATTAAAAACACAAGGGGTGCCAATGAACTTAGAAGTTAGAACTCAATTAGCACCCATCTTAATTTTTATAATTGAGGTATGATGATGATATTAAAAAGTTCAATCTCTTAATTAGGGGTGCTCATGGGTCGAGTTGGGTGAAATTTGACCTAATCCGAACCCAATTTAATATTTTAATCATGTCAATTTTTTTTCACTCAGACTTGTCTTTAGACTTGAGCAGATCAAATCATGCTTGAGGTCTGTATATGGCTTGAATAGGACCGAATTAGTCCAAAATTTGAATATAAATCATATTTTAGCATGTTTAATTAATAAATTAAGTTATAAAACTTTAATCTTTAAAAGTGAGAAACTTAAAATAATTTTTTTTTCAATATTTAAATTACAATATGATATTGTTTGCATGAATCTCAAAAATAGGAGATGATATTTAAAAAATAAATATTCTATAATCTCATGTCAGTTTGACCTAACCCAAAGGGTGGTCTAAACCTATTCCGAAAATGTATCTAACTCTATTTTTTATACTTAAACCCAACTCAATTTTTTATTAAAACTGAGTTTTACCTGATCTGATTAGCTCGGGCTCAAGTCCAGCCATCAGGGCAAGTTAGGTCTTAAACATCCCTATTCTCGTTAAATCATCTATTACTTCTTTCATTTGGATGCTTGCACATCCAATATACTAAAAATACCTTTGCATAAAATATCCCCTAAGATTTAAGGACAGGAATCCTATGTCTTTTTTTTTTTTTATTTTTTGCGATCAAAGATAATCTGATAAATTAAACCAAAGGAAGAAACTGAAGAACATCATCAAGGAGGGAAAGGGGTTCGTGTAACCAACCCAACCCTCAGTTACATGCTGAGCCCACCGAGCTAAACGGTGGGCAGCTACGTTTGACTTCTTAATAGAGAAAGTGAAACTATACTATGAAAACAAGGATTGTAAATCTCTAATGTCATCATATATTAAGCCTAACTCAGAAAAGTCCACCATGCCTCTACTGAGATCCTCAACTACTCTCTTGCAGTCACTCTCAATCAAGATCCCATTCCACTCCTCAATTGCAGCAAATTTGAGTGCTTCAGTAATGGCTCTGACTTCCAGTAAAGTTGGGTTGATTGCATGATCAATAGGCAGGGAAATACAACCCCTGAAATAACTCCTGTGATTTCTAGCAGTAGTTCCAATCCTTCCTTTGCCCTGCTCTTTGAAACAAGCTGCATCCACATTTAGTTTTATGACCCCCCGGTTAGGAGGTATCTAGTTGACAAAGGCCTGGTGAATCTCCCTAGGAGTCAAGTTGCTGGAGGAATAGGACGATTCAGCAATGCACCAATTTCTGTAGAAGGATTCAGCCCCCACGACCACCTCTTGCGCAGTCTTTCCTTTCCCCTTATGGATATAGATGTTCCTGTTATGCCATAGAGACCAACACAAGATAATGAACCATTCAAATAAATTTTTGGGGGAGTTAACAAGTAAATGATCTAGCCAATCTTTGCAGCTTCCCATGGTTAATGGCTTCACTTTTTCAACTAAACCAGCAGCTAGCCAGACTCCTTGTGCATGCTCACACTCCCACAGGGAGTGAAAAAGGCACTCTGGTTTATCCTCACAAATAGGGTAGTAAATTGTGCAAGGGATTTCCTTTTAACTAAGTTAGCTTTTGTAGGGAGGATATTATGTATTGCTCTCCAACCGAAAATTCTAACTTTCTCATGAACATTCACTTTCTAGAAGCTACACCAAAGAGATTGCTTCCTCCCGAGTTACAGGCTCCATTCGAGTTTATTTCCTTCTTCCAAGCCATTCCTAGTTTATAAGCACTATTAACAGTGAATTGACCTCTAGGTGTAAAACGCCATATGAGAGAATCTTCAACGACTCTATGACTGATTGGAATTCTTTCAATACATTCAGCATCCTGTGGCAGGAAGATGTCTTGCAGAATATCTGAATTCCAGCAGTAAGAATTGTGATTAATTAGAGCATTTACCCTTATATTTGCCAGATTAGGATTAATTGGAGTTACTGGGTTTGAAAGACCAAGGTGTGGGCATCCACAGGTCAGAAATCCTATGTCTTTAAGAACAAAAAGCAAACTATTCCCCTAGAATAAAATTTGTGTCTTTTTCTTTGTTATTTAGAAAGTGATACGAGAGGAGAATAAATGATTTAATGAGAATTAAACATCCAACGTCATCACACTCAAGTCTTAGTCTCAATTAAACTACAAGTTTATTGGCAAAATTGGTGTATTTCTTTCAGACAACAAAACACAGTCTTCTTGTTAAGAAAAATGAGAGATGACGAAAAGGAGAGAATAAGAATACAAAATGCAAAATAAGCTCAACGTAGTGTCACCACAAACCAAAACAGAGAAAGAGATAGAAACAAAGAGAAAAGACGACGAAGTTGCTATTTCTGCTAACGGTTTCAGAGCAACAAAGCCTTCTTAATAAATCAGAAGAAAAAAGCAAAATACATCCATACTCCACAGTACTAAAATGAACTTCTAAAGACAAACAAATGAAAATTTTTCATTTCCTCTAGAACAAGAAAACTTCCAATATTTGTTTACAATAAATCTTGCATGAAATTGATTACAACACTAATTTAAATTTTAAAATCATTCTCACTATACATATTCCATAGTGATTGGGTAATCCCATAGAGTTGAACTTACCAAAAGGTTGAACTCTTATTGGTTGAAACATTTTTTCAACAATTAACCCATGAGTTGAATTGTTGATTAATATCCAAGTAGAAATCTCAATATGCATCTAACGGTGAGGAACCTTAACCTCTTGAGAACTTCACCTCCCCCATATAATTACCCTCCATGATATATAAACTCATGAGGATTTATTCAAATTCAGATTTTGTTCAGTTAGATATTTACTAGAGTTCAGAGGTAGAAGTACCCTGTGGTAATAAATTGAGTTGTTTAACCGCCACTTATTGGTGGTATTATGGCCAACTCATCTGTGTCTTTAACAATAGCTGACTCCGTTGTATACTCCTCATTCAGAGCCAAAACCATGCACCCTCGTATTTCTTCCAGACTTGGAAACTTGACAAGAAGTTTTTTCAAACAATCATGAGTAGTACTTCCAGATGACACCTCCAATGGCATCTCGCTCAAGCCAGTAATATCACGTGCTCTAGCGAAAAACAATACTTTTATATTCACCAGAGAACACTCTTTCTTGCTGTGCGTGTCGTCTCCATCACAAATCTTAATATCTCCTTCCATCATATCTCCTTTCTTCATCCAAAAACCAGCTAGAGACGAACTAGTGGTTGTAAGGCATGTTTCCTTCAAACTGCTAATTCAATATGACAACAAAATCAATGCTCATGATTTATTCACTGCTAAACTAAATTAGTAGAAACAACTTATCCATGTAAATACTCTCCGACCACTAAAAAATTTTAAAACGAAAATATCCTAGTCGTCTAACTGACAAAACAGTAGATATACAGTGAACATAACTATGTAAGTAAATGTCATCACCTTAATATCTTTTTTGGTTTTGAATACCCATTTACAACCAATTAGTTTATAGCCTTCAGGTAATTTTACAACTTTCCAAACACTGTTATTATCTACCATGGACTTAATTTCATTATTCATTGCATCTAACCATTAATCAAATTTTGGACTACTAATTGCTTCATTGTAGGTTAGTGGATTCATAATATGACCAATATCATAATCAACTTCACTAAGGTAAACATAACAATCACTAGAAATTGTTGATCTCCTTTCCCTTTATTCCCTTTGAGAGGAACTTCTAAAACTAGTCATTGAGCTTGTTCATTAAGCTGACTAATTTTTTCTATCACAGGAGTTTAAACTATTTGCATATCATGTCTGTGGATAACTTTTTCATTAACTTCACTAGAAGGCAATGGTATGCAAATAGTTTTACTTGATTCTCCATGTTCATAAGTTTGATCAAAGTTTTATATGAATTCTACTTCCTCTATATTACAAATACATGAGATTGGAACACCAATCGATGATACATAATGGAAACATACCTGTTTGCATCATATCTAATAGTGCAAGGTCTTCCTCCCTATATCCAAATCCATATGATGGTTATGCAATGGGACAACTAGACTACATAATGACTCTTTGAAGAGATACTTTTGATTGTGAAAAGTTGGGTTAAAGAAGAGACTTAGCATGCTTTAAATAGTTTAAAGAACCCTCCTATCACGAGCTTCGTAAATTTTGGGCCTTCACTTAATGGCCCATTAAGCCTACTCTTAACCGCCCAACTATACTTTTATAACAAGATTTCAAGCCCAACATACTTTATATCACATATATGTTTGGGCTAATTATATATAAACTATCCCATCAACCCATTTTATTAAATTAACTTAAAATAATAATTAATGCAAGCCCACATGAAGATTTTTCCAAACACCAAGCTTAAAAGCTCTCCACTAGACAAGTTAACTTTTACTTGATCTGACTTTAGTTGTCTGACAGAACAATAGATACACAGGAACATGACTTTCGTTGATCTGCTACTTTGATATTAAACAGCAATCTGCTACTTTTAGTTGCAAAGCATTAACCAAGCCAAACTTATCTGGTGGGCTCATTCCACATGGTTTTGGCCACATGACATGCAACTCAACAAAGCTGTCCTCTCTAAAGCTTGAGGCAAGTCTGTACAAAAAGACCTCAGACGTATGTGCAAGTCTATCTGCTTGCTCATAAAAAAAATCTGTAATACTTATCCATTCTCATCTTCATCAATCATATCACTACTACAGTTATGTAACCACAAATACAAACTGACCTCCTGAGTTTTTTTTGGGTCAACCCTGAGTCCTGACCTTAACATGACGAAGGCACCAACATTATAAAGTCACCAAAGCACTTAATTACAAGAACTAAATCTGCCTCCTAAATGCAATAATTCTCATGAATAAAATAATCCAAAGAACTCAACACGTGAGTAACCAAAATATACAGGATTATACTTTCCATTGACCAAGAAATGGTATGTAACAGCCTAGTTTTTTCAGTTCAAATTGTGCAAGAAAGCTTCGATTTTTACAATATTTCTTCCCCATCAATTACCAGGCCCGTCAATTTTATCAGGTTGTTGGTCCATCGAATGCCATTTGATGACCAATTATAGCAATTCTTGGATCATGTTGGGAGGAGACTTGAACCATGAACAAGAACAGAAAACCCACATCCACACACACCCCAAAACAGAAAGATAAAGAAACCTACAAATTACCCAACAATAATCGAAAAGTAAAGGCAATGAAAATACCAGAGAAATTGGAATTGGAATTGGAATGTTGATCGACGAAGGATTCCCACTGATCAACAACACCTTGAGCTTTAAGTAGCCCAAATTCGGCCACCCTCGCGAATCCCTCAGTTCACCGCCGTCAAATCTCCGTCGTAGGGGAAACGAACAGAAACCCTGCGGAACGATTACTGCACTCTCGTGTCTTGAATGGAACCTCGCGGACGTGAGTGATTTTCTTTTTTTTTTTCTTTGGTAATTAAGTGATTTTCAATACGCTAGTATAAATAAGTGTTTAAGTTATTTTAAATTTTTGTAAAATGTTTATTTTCATAACTTAATTTTTAACTTATAAAAATAATTTTAAAACAATTCATAAAAGAATTATTATAAACCTAAGTGTCATAGTGTTAATATAATAATAATTATTTAAAAAATTAAATTACTTTAATAATTTAACAGTTCATAATAATAATAATAATAATTTATATTAATAATAAATTAATATTAAATTTTATAAAAAATTTAAAATCGGAGCAACTTAACTTATGTCATGCATGCCAATTTGTTTAAAGGAAACACAAAAAAACAAACCTAAACATTGTCCAATAGAAAGGAAATAGGAACTAAAATGAAACAGTGCATATTCATTGAGTGTAAATTTAAAAGGTACCACATTTTTTTAGGGATTACAAATCGAATCTCACTTAAGTTATTTTGCTTTTACTTTTAACATATTTTCTTCTTTAGTCTTATCTACCAAAGGTATTACACGTTGTTTTACTTTTACTTTAACATATTTTCTTCTTTAGTCTTATCTACCAAAGGTATTACACCTTTATAAATTCAGAAAAAGAAGCACCGCATATAACTTGACTAAGCTTTGAATTAAAACTTTAGATAAATGCATCATTTCACTATCTTTTCCCTTTCTATCTTGGTATGGCTTTTTAAAAAAAAAAAAAAACACACGTGCTTCAAATTTATTTATCAAAATGACTATTTTTACAATATACTATTAAATCATAGTGTATGAATATACTTTAAATAACATTCTTACCATTGAAATGTTTGTGTGTATATTTGGACGGTTGTTGATTTACAAAACTAAGATTATCATAACCCTCCATGTATACATATAAAAATCTAACAATAAAAACATTACAATGTATTTATACATATCAAAATACATTGTTTTGATTTCACAATGAGAAGTTATCTTGGATGATGACGACTTCTCACTTTCATAATGACTTTCCAATAGTTTCTTTTTTTTTTTATATCAAAATTTTAATCCTATTTTTTTTTGGTAGATGTTCTAAACCATTTTTCAAAAACATATTGTTGAAAAGCTTGTTATCAGTTTTAAAAAAAATTTAAAAAGTGTTGACAACTTTTCAACTAATTAGAAAAAAGTGAAAAAAGACAATGAAAATTTACTCTGTATGAGGGCGATTTTCTATTACGAGACAAAAATAGTACATTTTAATATATAAACTAGTTGATGACCCTATGAACTTTACAGAGGCATTCTTTTTTATTTTCAATGTTTTTTTGTTATATGTGTTTTTGTATATATATATTGTTCTTATACTTTAATATTTTTATGAAAACTAAAAATAAAACAAGAACTAAGTTAGACATATTTTTATTTTCAATGTTTATATTAAATGAACAAAAAATAAATAATTAATTGGAAAATAATTCTTGCTCAATTTAAGGATTGTTCTTCTTCCTGATAAATTTTTAGTATATAAACTAATCGATGACCCTGTGAATTTCACAGAGCATTTTTTTTATTCTCGATGTTTTTTTAGTTATACCTGTTTTTTTATGTATTGTTATTACACTTTAATAATAAGTTTTCTATGAAAACTAAAAATAAAAAAAAAAGCAAGTTAGTCATATTTTTATTTTCAGTGTTTATATTAAATGAACAAAAAATAAACTAATTAATTAAAAACAATCTTGCTCAACTTTAATTCCCAACAAATTAAGGATTGTTCTATCTTGATGATCAAACTCTTAATTTTTTTTTATCATTTAACCCTTGTAAAAATTTGTTTTAAGTGAAAATGTTATTTTTAAGGTCAGTTTAATATAAAGGTAAAATTCTTTGAGTGAATTTTATATATAAATTTGCTCTTTCATCTTTATCTTTGTACGAAACATATGTTTATAGTTAAATCAAACAAAGTTTTTAGTTAAGCCGTATTTTAGGAATAAAATATATTTTATAATAAAAATATTAATATAGATTGTTAACTCGATGAAACAATTTATCATTTTACTTTTAAAATATTTATTTTTCATTCTTCAAATTATCATAAATTATCAACAAATCTTTAAAAAAAATTATGTTATAAACACCAAAATTACCAACAAACATGTTATAAATTTTCTTCTGTGTCACTTTCGTTTAAAAGATATTGATATGTTAAACCTGAAAAAAAAAAGTGTCAAATTTATAGATGCAACAACGTTATTTTTTTTAAGTTCAACAAATTAGCTTGGCTTACTTTCCAATAGAGCCACTCGATTCCCACCACGTGCACCATACCTAACTTGAGACAAATGACACGCACGTATTAAGCAAGCCAAAGACAATACAGTTTGCCTTAGCACACCAGTCGTTCACGTGGCATGATCAACGGTGAACAAAGAAGTCAAAACAAAAATTAAAAAAAATTAAATTGAATTTATTTCATGCTATTTGAAATAATATCACTTTATCATTATATGATTTTACTTTATCACTTTACCTCTTGCTAATTTTGTTAACATTTTGTCCCTGTCTAGTCCCAACACTTTACTGTGTCTTTCTAAATTTTTACCAAATAAAAAAGTTTCTATTTATGCTTTAATATATAAAATTATTAAGTTTACAAATAAAAATATTCTAATTTACATGGTTGATATTTCATTTTATTCAACAAAACTTACCTATTACCATAACATTAAATTTTTAAATCATTTCTATTTATGTATACTTGCTTTTAAGGGTAGTAAATGAATAGACGGTATAAATTTGGAATTTAATCATTAGTAAATGAATAAAAAAAAAATAAATAATTTATTTAAAATTTATTAAAAAATTATTTAAATTATTTAATTCATTTATATCTTATTTTTGTAGATGAATATCTAATAAAAAATAATAAATAAAACGAATTGCTTTCTCACAAAATAAAAAAGTTTATCATTATATGATTTATTTCATGCTATTTGAAATAATATCACTTTATCATTATATGATTTCACTTTATCACTTTACCTCTTGTTAATTTTGTTGGCATTTTGTCCCTATCTAGTCCCAACATTTTCTTGTGTCTTTTTAAATTTTTACCAAATAAAAAAGTTTCTATTTATGTTTTAATATATAAAATTATTAAGTTTACACATAAAAATATTCTAATTTACATTATTGATATTTTATTTTGTTCAACAAAGCTTACCTATTACCACAATATTAAATTTTTAAATCATTTCTATTTATGTATACTTGCTTTTAAGGGTAATAAATGAATAGATTGTATGGATTTTAAATTTGATTATTAATGAATAGATAAAAAATAAATAAATAATTTATTTAAAATTCACTAAAAAATTATTAAGATTATTCATTTCATTCATATCTTATTTTAGTAGATAAATATCTAATAAAAAATAATAAATAACACGAATTGCTTTTTCAAAAAATCTTACACGAATATATCACTATTGTTATTTATGGGTTTTTCTTTTTTTTTTTAATTTAATTTGTTAACAAAATAGGTAAAATGATATGCTTATGATATGCCATGTCATTCATACGAGTGTTCGTGAAAACGTTTTTGTATGAAATAAATGTGTTTATATTCAACTCATTTATTAATTTATTTTAATATATAGATATCTAATCGATTTATCATTATTTAGATATATCTATATTTTTTATATTCGAATACATTATATCTTCCATATTATATGGATATCTAATAAATATTTTAATTAGTTTATTAATTATTTATTAACTAAAATTAATTAAATTTATTAAATATATTATTATAATTAAATGAATTGAATTGAATTTAAATATTGATGAATTAGATTAATCATGCATTAATAGATCCAATTGTCACCCCTACAATCATGCATTAATAGATACAATTGTCACCCCTGATTATAGATAGTTAAGTTATTATATGAATTTTTATAAAGTTAAAGGATTAGAGAAATCCTAATTACATAAGTTGAAATGGATGAATTTATTGTTTAAATTATTGAAATTAAACTGTGTGGGATAAAGTATTAAAAGAGCTAATCACAGGAAGGCAAAAGTAAAAGAGTTAAAATCATATAGTAACAAAGTGATTTCACCCAAATTACAATGAGACAAATTGAATTTAACCCATTAAATAATTAGCTTTTGAAGAGAACACACATTATAAACAAATAGAGATGTGTTTGGATACACATTTAAAAAAGTACTTTTATTTTTAAAAAAATACTTATATACATTTTTTTAAGTGTATTTGGATACAATTTTAAAAAAAGTAAAAGTGAAAAAAAGTCCATTTATCACTTTTTAAAAGCTAATGATCCTTAATTTATAAAAAAAATAAAAAAATAGTTTTTAATATAATTTTTTTGACTAAAATATCGTTTACTTTTATTAAAAATTACATCTCATATTTTTTTTTTTTCCATGCATGGCCAAATCCTATTGACATAAAAGCCTCTTTAATTCTGCAATTTACATTCTAAAAAAATGTAACTTTCAACCATTATGCTATAATATCCCAAACTAAACGCTGACCTCAATTACTATACCATTTAAAAAATATAAAAAAGAACAATATCAACAACATGTTATTAAACTTTTAAGTACATAGCTAAACATATTTTTACTTCCTCACATCTTATTTTCTATAACTTTAAAATCATGACATATTTAAAAACTTCACTGTTTATATTTTTTTCAATTTATTTAATCATATATTACATATCAAAACTCATCATGTATATCTTGTATTTTGATGTTTTTTTCATATAAATAAAGTGACTTTATTTTTTTATTTAAATAAACTTAAAAATTCTTTTATTATTTAAAAGTATTTATTAAATATTATATTCAAATATAAAATTATTTTTTTACTAAAAAAATATTTAAAAATTTTTTTAAATAATTTTTAAAAGCAATTCTATTAATACAATATATAATAAATTTTAAAAGTGAATAGTTCAAAAATTATAAAATAAAAAACTGAATGAAGATTTATTAAGAAAAAAGAAAAAGCCTTTATTTCGCTTCCTTTCTTTTCAAGTCTTTCTTACCAAGCAATGCATTAGCGATTGGGTGGATAGTTGTGTTCTCTAGTATATGGTAAAAATGTTTGATGTACACTAAAATTTTTATGCCAAATCTTTTATTGTCTTATTTTAAAAAAATAATTAATAAGGGTTGGCTCATTTAGTTAACTCTCTACTCATACTTAATTATAATTTGAGTTTGATTATTAAGTTTTTTTATTGATGAATTATCTGTAAGTATCTCTATAAGTGTTAGATGAGCCTGAAAATATGTCTTGATTCTAGATTGATACGATCTTTTCTCTCGATATAAATTTTTTTTATCAAGAAAAAGATAAAAAAATGTGTTAAAACATGTATTTTTTATTTTATTATAAATACTTATACAAATAATATATAAATAACATTGTTGAGTGTTTGAAGACATGATACACCGAATGGTTGGGTAGTTGCGTTGTGTAGTCCATGATCCCATCATTTTCCGGTTGGGATATTATTGAAAAAATGTTTTTCCCGGCATCCCAAAGCATGCTGTGAGCGTGAGAGTGTGAGTGAGCAAAAATTAGTCAAATTCAAAGGATGTGAGGCATCTAACAAGACAACATTAGATTGGTTTGGACTTTCAGAGTTTGGACACGTGAACCGGAATGTTTATGGCGTGGTCAATAATAACATTAACAAAAAATGTTTGACGGACATCAAAAAAATATATTAAAATATATGTTTTTATATGTTATAATTAAAAAATACAAAAATAATATGATAAAAATAGTGTATAAATAATATTATTAAATATTAATTAAGTAAATTATTCATTTTTTAGATTAAATTAGCCAATTACATATATTTAGCCTTTTGATTTTGATAATTTTTGTCAAACTATTTTTAATAAAATTTTAAATAGAAATTATTTTTAGTACAAAATAAAGTAATTCAAACATATATTCTCATCTATTAATCTCTACTTTTTTTTTATGAAAATATAATTTCGTTTGAGATAATAAAACTTTTTTTTATAAATTGTTCTCTAACAAAATTCAAACCTTAAAATTATAAATTACAGATAAATTTTATTTTATTAAAACTTTAAGTTACTTATTACTGAATCACATTCTTACTAATCTCTACCTTTTTAGTTCTTGTTAATCTCTATCTTTTTATTTGAATTCAAATGTGTAACTTTTTTGTTATAAAAAAAATAAAATTTAAAAGTACTGAAGATATTTTTTTAACGTATAAATTTTTAATATATATTAGTGAATTATTCTCCTTTTGTTTTTCCTCATATAGTTAGCATCTTTTATTTTGTTTTCTTTTCAACCCATTATTCCTCTTATCTTCTTTTTCACCAACTCATCATCTCTCTCTTTTTGTTTACTCAACTAATTAGGTTATCTCCTATCTCTCGTAATCTTCTTTCTAAACTCCTTATTTCTGTGCCACTTTATCTCTTTCCCTTTTAAATCATTTCTTCCTTGGTCTTTGCTTTTGGGACTTTTTGTCTCTACACTTTTGTCTCCTTTCTGGCTTTCTCGATTCACAGCACACATAGCCAGTTGTTTTGGCTTCTTTAGATCTCCTGCGCTGCTATTTTTGCTGTCCTAACACATAGATGTTCAGTGCATTTCTACTCTTATTCGATTTTATGGTTAGTATTGTACCTTTCAAATTTTCATTGAGAAACAAGATCAGGGTCAGAAACATTGGATTCCTTGTTTTTCTTGTTCAAATAAAAATATTTCATTATTAAAATAAGAGTAAATTACTTCAACCTCTCCTTTATTTACTGATTTTTTCACAAACTTCTTCTATTTTCAAAACTTAAATATACTCTCAAAGTATTTTAAAATATCTACATATACTCCCTTAATTACTTACATAAACATCTCTTATATTTTTTTATTACACCAACACCTTATGGGATAAGCTTTATTTACGAGGTTAAGTGTTCAATTAAGCTAAAAAATAACTTGTAGGGACTGACGGCTTAAGCAACCCAAATGAATATTAGTCTCACTTTGAATGTGAAAATACCTCTTTAAGAAAAAAGATTTGCAATATTTTAATCGTGGATTGAAATGTCCTATAAGCGGCACGTCAGTCCAAAATTGCTTATTGAAAAAAATATTGCATCATTGGCGATAGTTGAGATCAAAGTGGTGGGAGCGTCACATGGTATGGGCCTCTCATTATGGAGTTTGTCTGATTTGCAGTAGATGTTCTGGCTACAACGTGGTGGATCCTTACTCAAGCCAGGGACAAATCATTATTATTTGTAGTAAAAAAATAATAACCTCTAATACAATGAATTAGAGGGAGACTAGATTCAAAATCTTGATCTATCCTTATACATTTTACCTAATGTATAAGAGAGGAAAAATGGACTAAAGTTTAAGCAAAACCAGTTGTTTTCCACTGTCAAGTAATTTGTCAAAAGCATTTGGTGCATTGGGCTCCCTTTCTCTCCTTAATTGTATCATTGAAATTTTCTCCCTTCTGTATCCAATCATGGCTCATTTGTCTCCCAACACATGAAAAAAAAGGAACTAAATATTGACAAAAACCTTTAATTGTTTTGCTACCTTTCACTTTCACAGTAGCCAACTGTAGTGTCCTCGTCTCCTACAAATATGGCTTCCTTTCTTCTCTACAAGATAAAATGCAACATACGTATAGACAGGAATGCCAGCAGTGACCTGAAAGAGAAGCAAATGGGTTTCAAAAAAGAGACTTTCTGAGAGTTTTTGGTGTATCAGACAAGAATTTGTATCAGAATGTCAGACTGAAAACCTCAAAATAAGGCAGAAAATGGGAGCAGACAAGGTGGGAGGAGCTTCTGCAGATCCTCATCATCATGAACCGGATATAGAACTCACTGCTGCTGAAAGTGAGAGGGTAGCTCATAGTGGTCCACTGAGTGGATCGAAGAGCGCCCAGTTTAGCACTTCCGAGTCCAGCGCTGGCATTGATGCTGGGCATAGCAGTGGCAGCAAATCCCAGGATCAAGGCGAAGGAGACTACGTTGAGCTCACCATGGATATTCAAGGTGACTCGGTTGCTTTGCATAGCGTTAAAACTGTTGCCGGAGAAGATGAGAAAGTGGGTTTTATTGGCAAAGTCCTCGAGAAGAAAAACTCCTTTAGTGCCTCGGTTGTGCAGAATGCTTCCATTCGTATGAAGCAGGTGTCTCGGGAGCTGAAGCGCTTGGCTTCCTTTTCAAAACCAGCACCCGCAAAACAATTCGATAGGACCAGATCTGCAGCGGCTCATGCTCTGAAGGGACTCAAGTTCATCAGCAAGACCGATGGCGGTGCAGGATGGGATGAGGTTGAGAAGCAGTTTGACAATCTCACTGCTACCACTGATGGGTATCTTCCTCGTTCTCACTTTGCCAAATGCATAGGTATTACAAACCCAGCTGCCCCACCACCTTGTTTCTAATGATGGAGTATAAACATAGAGTAATTTCTGAATATGTCCTTGGATTTAAATACTTAATTGTAGGAATGAACAAGGAGTCTGAGGCGTTTGCAGGAAGGCTGTTTGACACTCTTGCTCGGAAGAGAAATATTCAGGGGGGTTCCATTAACAAGGTCCAGTTGAGGGACTTCTGGGACCATATTTCTGACCAGAGCTTCGATTCTAGGCTCAGAACATTCTTTGACATGTAATTCTTCTCTTTTTCGAATATAAACACAAAGTATTTGTTGAATGCTCTGAAGTATATCACCAAGCTTGATTTGGAACACAGGGTTGATAAAGATGCAGATGGCAGAATCACCGAGGAAGAAATTAACGGGGTATGACATCATTAATTCACCAGTTACGAATCCAAATATAAACTGCACTAAACTTTACTTCCAAGTTTCAAAAGACAAAATTAGTAAAGTGGCTTTATCAGAAAATCTTCCTAGTCTGCATTTTGTTCCCATCGTAGTAATATTTTCCTTGATCATATGCAATCAATTCTGCTCTCAGATCATATGCCTGAGCGCCACTACCAACAAACTCTCAAACATCCAGAAACAAGCAGAGGAATATGCAGCTTTGATCATGGAAGAACTAGATCCCGACGACACAGGATATATCCAGGTAATGGCCTAGCCTACCCTTTAATCTCAAGATTGGAATAACTCCATTCACTATTATAGAATTCTCAATTCTCATCTTAGCCTCACTTCTTTAGCCGTTTGGTGAATTTTGACTGGGAAAAACAGGTAGACAACCTGGAGATGCTCTTATTGCATGGACCCGACCAATCTTCAAGAGGAGATAGTAAGTACCTGAGCCGAATGCTAAGCCAAAAGCTTACGCCTACACATGTCGACAATCCTATTAGGAGGTGGTATAGGGATACCAAGTACTTCTTGCAGGACAATTGGAAGAGAGCTTGGGTATTGGCACTGTGGATTGGTGTGATGTTAGGTCTATTTGCCTATAAATTCGTGCAGTATCGGAGGAGAGCTGTGTATGAGGTAATGGGCCACTGTGTATGCATGGCCAAAGGTGCAGCTGAGACACTTAAATTGAACATGGCTCTCATCTTGTTACCTGTTTGCCGAAACACTATCACCTGGCTCAGGAATAAGACCAAGCTAGGCGTCACGGTTCCTTTTGATGACAACCTCAACTTCCACAAGGTAATTTTACTGCTGCTTGTTCCTTCGAAAGTGACAAGAAAAGAAAACATACCCAATACTTTCATAATTTTGTTAGGACATAGTAGTTTTCACAAGTTGATAAGGCAAATTTATACCAGTAAACAAATGGGAGTATTTTTGTAGGTGATAGCTGCGGCTGTAGCAACAGGCGTTGGTATACATGCTATTTATCATCTTACTTGTGATTTTCCTCGCCTTCTTCATGCAAGCAGTGAAAAGTACAAGCTCATGAAACCCTTTTTCGGAGATAAACCATCAAATTATTGGCATTTTATCATATCATGGGAAGGGGTAACTGGGATATTAATGGTTCTGCTAATGGCAATAGCCTTCACACTGGCCACCCCTTGGTTTAGGAGAGGTCGGGTAAACATGCCCAAACCCCTCAACAAACTCACAGGTTTCAATTCCTTTTGGTATTCCCATCACCTCTTCGTCTTTGTCTATGCCCTGTTGGTTGTGCATGGAACCAAACTTTACTTAACAAAGGACTGGTACAAGAAAACGGTTAGCACCTTCAGTTAACCCTTTCTCTCCTTATCTAGTTGTTCTGAGCTGATTGATAATTGATTCACTGGCACTTAATGTATTTTTAGACCTGGATGTATTTGGCCATTCCCATCACCATTTATGCATTGGAAAGACTGATCAGAGCACTCAGATCGAGCATAAAGTCTGTGAGAATATTAAAAGTGAGTATCAAATAATTAAAATTCAATTATTCGTTATATGAAGAAAGTAAGAAACGCATTTTCATCACATTTTCACTGCCAAATTTGAAGGTGGCTGTTTATCCTGGAAATGTGTTAGCACTTCATATGTCAAAGCCTCAGGGATTTAGCTACAAGAGTGGACAATACATGTTTGTCAATTGTGCTGCTGTGTCTCCATTTGAATGGTATGTGATTGAATAAACATCAGCTACTCCTGTCTTCTACATGAAAATGTTGAATGATTGCATCTAAATACCTCCATAGAACCCTCAAGGCGCATGGAGCACCTCCCCTTCTCTGTTTTTATTTCCCAACATCTAATTCCTACTCTGTTTTTCATTGTTTATGCTTGCACAGGCATCCATTTTCCATAACCTCTGCCCCTGATGATGATTACCTAAGCGTCCACATTAGAATAATAGGTGATTGGACTCGGAGTCTGAGAACCAAATTCACAGAGGTGAATTCAGGTTAATTTTTTTTAATTAAAATGTGGGTTTCTTGTAATTAACTAGGCCATTGCTTTGGTTTCTTTCAGGTGTGCCAGCCTCCCCCCACGGGGAAGAGTGGACTTCTAAGAGCTGAATGCTTGCAAGGAGATAAGAGCCAAAGGTAAGCTTATTTAAAGTGGGGAAATTGCGATACATTTCACAGTCTTAATTAAAAAGCAAATATATGTTATGGATAGCTAACATGCCAAAACTATTGTTTGGCACTTTACAAGTCTAACATACAATGGATGGTATCAATGGTATCAATTATTCTAACCAAATTTAAATGCAGTTAATCAAACCTTAATCTACTTTAATTTGTTGAAAATAAATGATTAATTAAATTAATGTGATTAACTTCTATGTTATATTAATTAACTACTTATACTAAGTCATTAAAATATGTTAAATTTAATTAATTAATAGTTATTATTCCTGTATAATTCACAGGTTTGTATATATTTTAAATTTTTAAGGGGAACATTTAGAGTTATCTTAATTTTTTCACTTAAAATAATTTTATTTAAATTGTATTAATATTTAATGTACCTATATTACAAAGAAATTTGAAGAAGTAAACTTTAAAAATAATTATTTTATTTAGATTGTATTAATATTCAGTTTACTTATTTCTAAATCATGAGAAAAAATTTAAATTTGTAAAATTTGATGATAGTAATTTTACTTAGATTGAATTAGTGTTTGAAATACATTATCTAATAGTATTTTATTATACTTAAATCAATTTTATTATATGTACAGATATAGCTACAAAGTTTTAATTAAAGTATACGATTTTATGTATACATGTTACAAAGTGTATACTAGAAGAACTTTCACAAAATATTTATTGAAGTAAGATAATGGACCCAATACTTGAATCGCTGTCTGGTTAGGCCATACCCATGGTCCTACTTGGTTTGAAATCAATTAACAAAACTTAGGGATAAAAACTAACTTGTTTGTCTGTCCTTTTTGGTTTGGGTGTCAATAATTGCCAAGATTCCCGGGGCACCTTCTCACCTGCCTATGGTTTATGATCTAAAGTGGCCAAAGCAAATGATTATTGTTATGCTGGAAAAAAAGAGGGTTTGTTATCTGGACATTGAGGGGGAAAAAAAAACAAGGGTGATAAGGACCACCTACTGAAAATTCTTGCATGCAACCGAAAGTAGTCAGCCCGAGCATTTTAATTAGATCTGAGTTCATCAAGTAGTCCTAGAAAAGAAATAGGGAACCCAAAAGCTATTTCAATTGTGGTGAGGAATTGGACCAGATTGTCATTTTCTTCTTTCCGCAGATTATAAAGCAAAGGAATTTTCTTTTAAGACTTGGCATGTTTTTTTTGTTTACTGACAAATAAATGACATGTAGCACTCTTCCTAAAGTACTGATCGATGGTCCGTATGGAGCGCCGGCACAAGACTACAAGCAGTATGAGGTGGTGTTGCTGGTTGGGCTGGGAATCGGGGCTACCCCAATGATCAGTATACTAAAGGACACAGTGAATAATTTCAAGGCCATGGAAGAGGAGGAAGGGGCCGCAATAGAGGACGGAGTAAGTGGGTTAGGTTCTGTTAAACCATCAACCATACCCCAACAAAAGAAAGCCGGGTTCAGCGACTTCAAGACTAGGAGGGCCTACTTCTACTGGGTGACTAGAGAGCAAGATTCCTTTGACTGGTTTAAAGGGGTGATGAACGAGGTAGCCGAAGCAGACCACGGGGGAGTGATTGAGCTCCACAACTACTGTACCAGCGTCTATGAAGAGGGTGACGCTCGCTCTGCTCTTATTACTATGCTGCAGTCTATTAACCACGCAAAGAATGGCGTGGACATCGTCTCTGGCACGCGCGTCAAGTCTCACTTTGCCAAACCCAATTGGCGCAGTGTCTTCAAGCGCGTTGCGCTTAATCATCCAGAGGCCCGAGTTGGTGAGTTCCCACTTCTTGAACTGACCTTTCCCTCTTTCTTTACTCTAGCAACTTCTCAAAGTAATTAACACTTCAATAATGCTGATCAATGATAATATACCTTTTCCAAAGATGCCTATGAATATAACTTTTAAACAAAGCCGTCTCTATGTGGATGTGCTTTCCATGAAGATCAATAATTTATGGTTTTTCACACGTCTTCCAAACAATTTGAAGGCTTGTTATCATCTAATTGCAAGAGATAGAGACAGCATGTTTTATGTAATGCAGGGGTATTTTACTGTGGGCCACCTGCCCTGCCCAAAGAGCTTCATCAGCTAGCTTTGGACTTCTCTCACAACACAACTACCAAATTCGACTTCCACAAAGAAAATTTCTGAAAAGATGGAAATTATTGAGAACAGGAGAAGCTGTTGGAACGAGCTAGTCCTCCACCTTGATCCCCACCACGATGATTCCACTATGTCCATGTACAGTCCTCTGTTGATAACCTACTTTTATGTGTCTGTTTGTTATAGCTTTGTAAAAGGACGAAGGAAGATGTGTAAAAGATTAAGTTGTGAGTTGGCCACCAATTACAAAAGTTATGGTTGGATGGCCACATCACTGCGCAGAGTGTCGGGATGCGCATGTCAGCATAACGTGGTCCAATAAATGCAAGGAGCAATAACAGATGGGATTTGGCAGAAAGTAGAACAGGAAGGAGAATAAATTGTCCAAACAGAATACACCCAATAAGTTTATGTTTTAAACCCGAGTGTCTTTTAGTTAATAAATCGCAGAATCCTGGAAAATCATTTTGAAATAGTACGTATCGTCATATTGTTTGTGCTTTTAATGAGATGCTTATCTATCATTTCCATGCAACTATGCATCAAGTTTCAATAACATTCTTTGGGAATTGTATTGATTGCTAGCTTCCACATATCGCAATGCGGTTGGATCCAAATTTGACTTTGACTTTCGCTATCTTCTTTCTTCCTTTCCATCTTTGTGTGGGTCAACTTTGGAAGAATTCGGGGGATAAATATTTCGAGTTGACAGACCACCGTACCATTCTATCCAGACAAGCAATCAAAGAATCATCTCCCTTTATGGTAGATCATAACCTATCCAAAATAAAATTGGACCACCTTGTGATTTTCCTGTAGGCAAGAAGTCGACGTGCTATATATCCCTATGACCATAAAAACTAAAAGAACCATACTATCCCAAGCTTATCTCCAAAGAGAAAAGTATAGAATACAAATTTTCTCTATTATAAAGAATCTGATTGTCTACACTTCAAGGAACTACTTTTTAAACATATTTAATCCTAGTTTAGACAGATAGCAGAAAACCAATTGAAGTGAAATAATATATTACCTAAAGTGAGCCATATTAAAACCAGATCCCATAATATTATTCCATCTTGAGTATTCTTTTTCGTTGCCATAATAAAATATCGTTATCTGCATTATATTAATAGGGGAGATAAAGATTATTTCTTCTTCGCAACTGTTTAAAATACTATTATTTTCTCGCAATACTTATTAGTTAAATAAATTCAAATAACAAAGTTACAAATCTTATTTAAAAATTAATATAAAGTGATTCAATATTTAGTTAACTATTTTTAATATATTCTCTTCTACCATTCCTATTATTCTCACTTCTATATCTCAGTCATGTCTACTTTTCTATATCCCCAAATGAACAGAAATTATTAAGCATTTTCATACTTCTACGTTCTACCCCTTACCAAAACAGGTTTCATGATTGCAGCAGCTGACGCATGTTTTGCCCAGAAAAATCACTCGCAGCATAATGATTTGATAATAAGAAAAAAAAAAAAGGGAAAGAAATACGCTGACCTTATCGACCATTGAAGAATTTTTTTCAAGAAACACATGTGGAGCTGCCTTCTTTTCATCCATGTTTCCTTTTCTGCCTCTGGAAATTTGGTTTCATAAGTTGGCTGCCAATAAAGACGTGTTCGGCACCTTGAGTAGGCTGGAATGGGATAAGAGGCTTCTTTGTGGGCACACTTGAATTTTTCATGCAACTTTCTTTTGAAACAGGAGAGGCCGCCTTTGCTTTCAATGGCCTTGGAATCTCCAATCTCTCCAAAATCCTTGAAGTTTCCCTGTCTAGCTGCCTATTACTATCTCGTGGTGATACGCATAATTGATCCAACCTGGCTTTGGACATACAAGATGGAGAATACATCTTGGGGTCTTCGATTACAACCAATTGCTCCCATTCTTCTGTAATACAGGTGATGGTTTTGTCTTCCTGAGCCGTAATATCCAATGGCAAAGTTTCCTCCTCCACAGAAATGACATCAATGGCTGATTCTGCTTTCCCCATCACCTCCGACGAAGGTGGTTGACTTGAGCTTAGCTCAGAAAGTGCACCTTCCAATTTAGGAAATACTGACCTACAATATAATATCATTAATAAACATAGTAAAAAACTTTGAATATTCAGTTAACCAACTGGTTCTGCAACAATGATTTAGAATAATGTACCTAAAAAAAGCAGTATCAAAGAATTGAGTGTAAGGCCGTCTTTTTCCTCAGAAAAATTATAAGTAAGAATTCTTGCGTGATGCAATTAATGTTCATTGACAAAAGAAGGAATTCTTGCTATATTTGGCAGCAACTGCTCAAATGGGCTAGCCAATAATTCTTATTATTTTTATTTCTTTTAAAAGGAAAAAAAATCATTGTTTGGGAGGCTATTCATGTCCAGGTGTGTTTTTAAGTTCATGCAATGGCACATGTCAAGCAGGAAGGAGAAACTCACCCCAATTGTAAGCTTTCTTTGACAAGCAAATTTAGTAATTGATGAAAGCCTCTTTCACGCAGCAGTGGATCATAGTCTGTTAGATCAATCTGCAAACAAATTTTGGGTTTACCATTCCAAAATGCAAGGAACTTAATCACGATTGTAAATATTTCTATGATTCAATTCAAATTCAATATGTAGATTTTGGTAATACAACTCGTTCAAGATTATGCAGAAGTTGGTAAATTAAATCTTCCAGGACTCAAATGTTAGGAACAGACTGCTTCTCAATCCCACTATATGAAAATTTTAAATATTGAACAACGAAAATTTCTCAGAAAAATTCAGATATGCAGAGCTCCCAGCACATGTAGAAGAAACCTAGAGTACAATTTCATGCATGGGTGAAGTATTTATGCTCTACAACTGATCCTCACAAAATCATGCCAACATAAAATTGCATTTGTCTCCATTGGACTGTCATTGGAGGGGAAAAAGAAAAGAAAAAAAGAAATCTTCAAGAAAATGTTTAAATCAAACCTTTAATAAACAGGCTTTAACAGAGTTCTCAATTTCCTTATAGACTGATGAATCAACTAATTGGTTGTCAGGAACTTGTAAGACTTCTTCTGCCCCTGCAAGACGCTGCATGTTTTATGTATATTGGTTACACAGTCACTATAAAAAGTGATAAATCACCATCAGGATATACAAGCCAGAATGCATACATGCCACTGCACACACCAGAAAGAAACTGGAATGACACTGGCATGGTTACTGTTATTCAACCGTGTGTGAGAGTGCAAAGAATAAAAGGGATAAAGAGAAAGAAGGGCTTAATGCTCACCCTTAGAAGCATTGGCCCATTATCTGATGGCTGCAGAATATAATAGCAATGATAAGGAGCCCCTGCCATGGTCTCTAAATCACAATTTGAAGAGCATATCAAACCTTGGTCCATTGAGTGTAGAACACTAGAAAGGCCTTGAAAAACTGCCAAATTTTAGCCATGCTCAGAATAATGGAAGAAACATAAACTTTGTGAAGAATTTCTGACCAATATAAATTGGATGAAAACAATTCAGGAGTAATGATGACACTATTAAATAGGATTTCAAAGGGGGTGTGGGGCTTCCTACACACGTTGAGTGTTCAAGTCTGACTGATCAGCATCATCTGAAGTGGATTCTGTCACATGATAAGGGGGTGGAATCACAACAAAGGAAGTCCCCATTATAAGACCTGCAAAAAAAAATTTTAAATGCAGAAATGGAATAATGGTGAAAAGATGATGAAACCAGATAAGGGTTTGGAATAAGATACTAGGTACACCCAAATTGCTTAATCAGTCACTCTACTCTATCATAAAAGAGGAATAAAATTGGTGTGAAATACACTTTAAAACAGTAGAAAAAAGAATAGAAAGGGAGAAAGTGAAAGAATGAAGATGTTTTCTTCCTCCCCAGTAGGATATTACTCTAAATGCCAGATAGATCAATTTGATTGTGCAATCAGTCAATCAAGCAGAAGTAGTTCCTACAGGTTCCATTAAACTCCCCAAGTGCATGTTGCAGTTAAATTAAAAGGAAAAAAATAAAATTCCCGTAGAATAATGCTATGAACTCAGGATATAAATGAAATGCCATAAGCAAAATGCATACCTTCGTCAATAGATGCCAAGTTTATCCTCTCAATAACAGTTATGTCAATTCGAGAAGTAATTTGCAGGAGTTTCAGGGAATTATGGAATGAGGGAAGAAACAGAACTGTTTTTTCCCCAACTCTGACAGAATTTTCAATAACATCACACGTTTCCAGATTGCAGCCTGTGACTGGACAAGAATGTCTGTTGAACTTATTTTTTTCAGCATTGCCTAAAGGAATACCGTGACATCTGCATGTCTATACAATTCCAATAATTATATATTACTTCTCTTTTTTCCTTTAAATGAGTGGAACTGAAATTATGAAAAAATTAAAAAAAAAAAAAACCCTTCCGTAGCTACTAGATAGCACGGTATTTCATGGTAATTATGTAAGAGTATTTGGCAGGCAGAATTATTTTGGAATTAGAAAAACAATAATAATTAATAGAAAGTGGGAACTTAGAAAATAGATCATGCATTTTAAAGTCATTGTTGTCGTTTCTTATGTTCTAGGTATGGTTTACCTACTGTTGTGATATAGGTCTACCTGATGTTATTGAAAATTTTACTACACTTGTATCATTAAACTTCCTAGTGTAAAACTAATTATATTCTTTTCAAACATGGATAGTGTCTCCAGTTTCTCTCTGGATTTATGGATGGCAAAACCAATAGGAAAAGTTGATTGCTCCAACAATATGTGTATACACTATACAATAGCTTTAGTGTAATATATTCAGTGCATATTTGGTAACTACTTATTTTTAGCAAAAAATTACTTGTTTTTAGAAGCTCACTTAGTAAGATTTTGATTATAAGCTGTTTTGAACACAAAATAAGCTAATCCAAACATGCACTCAATATCATATTATCATGACTCCATGAACTGCTTTACAGTAATGGTACAACCTTAACATTTTCTGCTTAATCTACGAGTTAACATCACATTCAGAGTTGACATAAAATGACTAAAACCCGGTTAAGAGTAACAGAATACAATATGGAGAACAACAACGTAGAAGTAATTTCCAAGAGCAAACCATGGAGATGTCATCTGTAGAGAACGGGACAGATTAAAATGGCTATACTCAAAATGGGTAATCGATTAAGGGATTACTCCTTTAGACTATATATCAGTAATCTGTGTGAAGATTTCTTTTCCATGAAAGGCGTCAACTTGAGGTAATATCCCAGTACGTGAAAAAATTTTAACTGGCAATCCCTATTTGGTGCATGTTGGTAACTTTGTACCTGACCATATGTGAGTCTAATCCAATGAATCAACACAAACATGGAATTTTTAAATTAAAATAAAATTATACGTCTGCCAAAACTGTTAAAGTATTTAAAGAATTATTCGTTGCCATCTCTCGCCATGAGACGTGAACTTTCGGGCGAACGCAACCATGAGACGACGGAGGAGGAGGACGATCTCTTTCAACGGAGTACAAAAAAGTACAAGGCAGGCGCTATGGCATTTATAGGGGATTCGTCGCACATCCCTAGACTGGAGGCATGGATGGCTGACGACGAACAGAGACTTATGTCCTTCTGTGACACACTCATGAAACACAACGGGGAGGCGGAGAAGGACCTTCACCTAGACATGGATTTGGAAGATTCAGAGTCATCGGAGTCGGAAGATGAGGCCCCTGAGCATGGTATCCGGAGGATTGTAGAAGATAATGGTTGTGCAAATTTCACTTTCAACAAGATGGCAAGAGCCCGGAAATGAGGGGCAGATGGAAACAAGCTCTGATTGTCAAGTTACTTGGTAAGAAAGTGAGTGTTGGTTTCATGAAGAAGCGGCTCGAGACACTATGGGGTAGGAAAGGGTCGGTCACCGTATCAGATGTGGGGAACGAATTCTTTGTTGTGAAATTTCGAGAAGAGGAAGACATGCAGTTTGCTATCACGGGTGGTCCATGGGTTATCCTTGACCACTACTTATCCATCAAGAAGTGGGAAGCTGATTTTAATCCCTACAGTGCAAATATCATGAAAATAGCAGCCTGGGTTCGTTTACCAGATCTGCCAATGGAGTACTTCGATCCGGTTTTTCTTTCTCAAAGAAGTTGGCAACTGGTTGGGGAGAACAGTCAAGATTGATAAATATACTGATGCTTTGGCTAGGGGACGATATGCGCGACTTTGTGTAGAACTGGATCCAATGCAGCCTTTGAGAGCAGAGTATAAAATAGAGGGTCGATTGAAGAAGATAGAGTACGAGGGACTCCATATGATCTGCTTTAAGTGCGGAAGGTATGGACATGGAAAAGAAACCTGTCCGGAGCAATTGATCCCACGGCAGCAACCAGTAGAGCAGGCCAGCACTGAGGCAATGGAGGTGAGGGAGCACGCAAGGGAGGAAGAGAACGCTAATGTTGGCTTTGGGCCATGGATGGTGGTGGCCAAGCCACGTAGAGCACGGCGGAATAACACCGTTAATGTCACCGGAGATTCTAGACCGAAAAATGTGGGATGTGATTATGCAAGAACTACCACCTCATCTCGTTACTTGGCTCTAACGAATAATGAAGATGTAGAGGACAAGGAGGAGGCTATTACTGCAGAACAAACAGAACACGCGACTGTTGAAACTAACAAGACTATGGTGGACCTACTGCAGCGAGAAAAGCGGGATAAAGGAAAATCAGTGTTAGTTGAGAATAAATCCCATTATGAGGTGGTATGGGATAAGATTCAAGATCAAAATTTGTATCAGGAGATGGAACCAATCAATAATGAGGAAACTATGCAAGATAATAGAGCATTACCACATGGGCCTAATCCCACACCCACATGACAAATGCTCAAGGCAACCCCTCCATGACACACTTGGCAGCGCCTGAAGTCACAAACGTGGAAACAGTGCCAGGTCAAAGCCCTTTGCATGACATGCATGAGGGCACACCACGGCACTTGGACATGAGAGAAATCTTGGCGCCCCCAAAGCCTCCTGCTCCCATGTCCTTAGAACAACCGAATAGTCACGACTTGAGTGAAGATGGAGCTTTTGACATGCAGCTTGAACACGATGCAAGTGGCGCAGAAGCGGGAGCCCAAGGAAGTAAGTCCAACAGATCTTGTTGATCCCCCCCTCTTGGTGTCCTTATGAATTATATATTTTGGAATTGTAGAGGAGCTGCCCAACGTAGTTTTGGCAGGACCTTGCGTGCTTTTGTTGGTAAATACAATGTGCAGGTGGTATTTCTTTTTGAACCACGTATTAGCGGCATTAGAGCAAAGCGTGTTATTCAGAAGCTCGGCTTCCACAACTCCATCATTGAAGACGCAGTGGGTTTTTCTGGTGGGATATGGGTACTCTGGAAAGCAGGAGCTGGATAGATTGCTATCTTGGAAAAAAATGCACAGTTTGTTCATTTACAAATTACACCTCCTGATAAGCCCAGTTTTCTCTGCACGGCCATCTATGCCAGTCTAAGAGAAAGTGAACGGGAGGCATTGTGGGGTCACCTCAGGAGACTGAGCAGGGACGTCTCTATGCCATGGCGTATGGGGGGAGACTTCAACGAAATAGCATCAGCGAAGGAAAAAAAAGGGGGTACAAGAGTGGATTTAACTAAATGTCATAAATTTTGCTAGTGTACTTGATGATTGCCAGGTGATTGACTTAAGTGGTACAGGGTCCTTGTATACTTGGCAAGGGCCAAAATGGATGCATCTAGACCGAGTCTTTAAAAGGCTAGACCGCATATGTGCGAATCCAGAATGGCGCCAGTATTTTGATGAAGCTGTTGTCCGCATTCTACCTAGGATTAACTCAGATCACAACCCGTTGCTCCTAGTGCTGGACAACAGCAAGGATCAGTGGCAGGATCGTCCTTTTCGGTTTATTGCAGCATGGCAATTACATGAGGAGTTTCATGACTTGTTACACAGCAGCTGGCACACCCATAAAGATGTCCATGAAATGTTGCAGGATTTAACACCAGTGCTAAAGGATTGGAACCGAAATACCTTTGGCCATATTTTAAAACGAAAAAATATTCTCATGGCAAGGATACAAGGCATACAGAGGAAGATTGTGGAGAGGGGATCCAACTTGTATTATGAGCAATTAGAAAAGGAGTTGCGGGATCAACTGCATTTGACTTTGGCACAAGAAGAACTTTTGTGGTTCCAAAAATCAAGAGCCAAGTGGTTAGTAGATGGGGACTATAACAGGAAATATTATCACACTAAAACGATTATCCGTAGAAGGAGGAATGCAATCCTTGAGCTGAAAAACGACAGCCAAAGGTGGGTCCGTGATCAAGAGGAACTCCAAAATCTGGTTCATGACTTTTATGTCAAGCTCTTCACAGAAGAAAATACAGACAGGTCGTGGCACTATACAAGGAACAATTGGCCAAGTATGAGTGATCAAGATCTTCAATATTGTGTTGGTCCTCTAACTAATTCAGAATATATAAGGCCTTTTTTGACATGAATGCTTTTAAAGCTCCAGGGGAAGATGAGTATCCGGCATATTTCTTCCAAACAAATTGGGACCTTGTAGGCCCTCAGGTTTGCAGGGATATCAGATACATGTGGCAAGACCCATCAAAAATAAAAGAGGTGAATAGTACTATGATTGTTTTAATCCCAAAGATTGCAAAGCCTGTACAGGTAGCGCAATTTCGACCTATTTCTTTGTGCAGTGTCCTTTATAAGGGCCTTAGCAAGGTTGTGGTGGACAGGCTTAAACCACTAATGGAGAAAATAGTATCCCCTTTCCAAGTGAGCTTTGTTCCAAAGAGACAGATCTAAGATAATATCGTCATTGTTCAAGAATTGGTGCACTCTATGCATAAGATGAAAAGCAGGAGAGGGTTCATGGCTATCAAAATTGACCTCGAAAAGGCATATGATCGCCAAAATTGGGATTTTATTAGGAGGGTTCTATCAGAAATAAATTTGCCCTCACCTCTCATTGAGATAATTATGGCAGGGGTCTTTTCAGCTGACACCAAAATTCTTTGGAATGGTCATAGGACGGATAGCTTTCACAGAAGCAGGGGCATTAGGCAAGGTGATCCCATTTCATCGTACTTGTTTGTCCTTTGCATGGAAAAACTTTCCCATTTAATTGCAGATGTGGTTGAAAGTAAAATGTGGAAACCAATAATGGCAGGGTGAAAGGGACCGAAGATTTCCCATCTTATGTTTGCTGATGATTTAATGCTTTTTCCTGGGGCTATCTTGGAGCAGATGGAGGTCATTTTGAGTTGCTTGTCTAATTTTGGGGAAATGTCTGGCCAGAAGATTAGTATTGCAAAAACTAATATTTTTTTCTCTAAAAATGTGGCTGATAATACAACTCAGGCAATAGTGGACAAATGTGGATTTAAACGAGTTCATAATTTGGGAAGATACCTAGGGGCTTACATGCAACATGGGAGAGTTTCTAGGAACCTGTACTCTGAATATTGTAGATCCGGGTTCATGCCAGGACTTAGTGGATGGAAAACACAGCGTTTATCTTTTGCTGGGAGACTTACTTTAGCCCAATCTGTGATCTCTGCTATCCCAACATATCAAATGCAGAATAATAAAATTCCAATATCCATCTGTCATGAAATCGAGAAAGAACAAAGGCGTTTTTTATGGGGCGACACTGAAAACCAAAGGCGTGCTCACATAGTGGCTTGGGACACAGTTTGCAAACCCAAGGAAATAGGAGGTCTGGGACTGAGAAATATGGCTGTCATGAATGATGCTTTTATCTTAAAGATTGCTTGGAATTTATTAGCTCAACCTGAGGCCTTATGGGTTCGTGTTCTCCGTGCCAAATATGGCCGATGCATGAATTTCCAAAGGGGTATTGTGGCAAAAAATACAGATTCTAGACTATGGAAAAATATATGCAGGTTATGGCCCACGCTGCTTCAAAATGTTCAGTGGGAGATTGGAATGGCAAGGCAATCTACTTCTGGCAGGATGCTTGGCTGAGAGAGCATAGATCTCTAGATGTGGTGGCCACGCAAGCTATCCCTCATGAGGACCGTTGAAAAACTCTGAATCAATTTTTGGATGTCCATGGACAGTGGGACATGGTATATCTTCGCCAATACCTGAATTCGGTGGTTCTCAGCTCCATTAGAGCATCCCTACCACCTTGTGCATATGATGGAGATGATCAGTTGGTGTGGCCAAAATGCAACACCAAGCATTCATGGGTCACAACGGTATATTGGCAGTTAATGGGTTTTCAGAATGATGACACAGAGGAGAAATGGCGTACCATATGGAGATGGAAGGGACCTCACAGACTCAAGACATTCATGTGGGTAGTCTTCCATAATCGACTACCGACTAGACTATGGATTAGTAGATGGAGCAGTGCTGCCATGACCTGCCTTGTTTGTCATGCAGCTATTGAAGACATTTTACACGTGCTCCGTGATTGTGCCCACATTCAGGCCGCGTGGAGGCACTTAGTTCATCCTGCTAAAATACATCGTTTCTTGAATGAGGATTATGAGGGGTGGATTCGCATGAATTACACAGAGGAGTGTGGCACGTCCACCGATCCAGCTTGGCTCTATTTCTTCTTTGTTACCTGCTGGTTTGCATGGTGGTGGAGAAATAAACAGGTGCATGAAGATGATTTTGAAAGGCCAACAGAGCCTTGGAGAGCCATTCAGGGGTAAGTCTCGGATATCCTCAATGCCATCAACGCAGGTGCATCAACAAAGCAGGTTGGGTTCACATCCCAAGTTCAAATTAAATGGTGCCCACCGCCATATGGTTGGGCTAAACTTAACACAGACGGAGCTGCTAAAGGATGCCCTGGGTTAGCTGGCTGTGGTGGGCTTATCAGAGGTGAGGATGGGCAGTGGATGGGGGGTTTTGCATATCATATAGGGAGGTGTACTGCTATGGAGGCTGAGCTTTGGGGTATCCTCACTGGGTTAGAATTTGTATGGAGCAAAAGGTTCAGACATCTCATTGTTGAAAGTGATTCCACATCTGTGGTCTCATTGCTTACCAGTATTGGTAATGCTGCTCGAGAGTCGCATCTGTTGACTCGGATTCGAGCTTGGTTACAAATGGAGTGGAGGGTTCAGGTTTGTCATACTTTTAGAGAAGGGAACCAGTGTGCAGATTGGCTTGCAAATTGGGCTGTACAGCATGGAGGCGGCTTACAAGTTTTCCCTCAAGTCCCATCTGGATTGAGTAGTTTATTTTTAGGAGATCTGACAGGAGTATGTACTGATAGGGATATTGCTGGTTTGTAGTTTTCGTTTCTGGCGTTTTAGCCCCTTTGACATAAAAAAAAATAAATTAGTCAATATGAATTGGGAGTACTATTACCTGACATTGACTGAAGGCATTGGATATTGGATTGAATGGTGCAAACAGGTTGCAAAATATATGGTTCACAGAATCTAAAAGATTGTCCTTGAAAGTGAGACGAGCTTGAAGTGGCTCCTCCATATCATCTTTCAAAACATGCAGCCATCTTTTCACCAGGCTGTGAAATACTCTGAAATCTGCAACATTTTAGACGCTTCCCATATGCTTCAGGTCCAAAATTTTGGAAAATAGCTTATTTAAGGACATTTTACATGAGAGGTTTTTTCTTTTCTTTGTGTTGCTTAAAGTCAAAGTTCAAATGCTATATCCAAAAGCAATTACAGATACGAAATTAATTTGGTCACTACACATTGAGAGAGTACTTAACCTGGGACATAGGTTTGAACTGAGCAATTATCAAGATGAGAAATGCAACTACGAAAATTGTTAATGTTTTCGCGCGTATCAGTCAGATGGCTTGACTTTTGCTGAAATACAGCAAAATCAACTGAAACACATTTATCTGCAGCATCCTGTTAAAAAAATAAAACAGCAGTTTAAGTTAGTGGACAAAAGTAAAATGTATTACACACAATAAAAAAGCATAAAATCCATTTCACTGAAATCACTGACTCACCATGAGGCTCTTTTGCATTATAGAATCTACATCTTCAGGCAAGCTTGAAGTTATGATTATTACTTTTCTCTCAATATCTTTACCTTGCCAGGAATACAATACTCGATCACTCAGAACATTTGAAATCATCACATCTGAAGATTAATCAGCAAAGTAGTCAATGCATATTCCCTAACAGAAAAGGATATATATATATATATATATATATATATATATATATATATATATATATGGATGAGGATCCACTTACATTAGGTGTAAGTCTTGGACACTTACACTGTTTAATAACTTTTTATAGACTGCGAATTAAATTAATCCAACCGTTGAATCATGTGATATTATCTTAATGATCATGCATGCTAAAGTTAAGATAAATAAAATATTCATAGGTATGTAATCTAATAGTCAATATTTACTTATATTTTAAAAAACATATTATACGTTGAAATAAAGTTGTGCGATGAAGTATCAATTAATTTTTAAATTGTATGAAATTTTGTAAACTTGATTTACTTTTTAAGAATTTTCAATCCAACGGTTGAATTGATGAAATTCAACGTTCATAAAAAGTTATTTAAAGGTGTAAGTGTGCCGAGTAACTGGATCCCCACCATATATAGAGAGAGAGAGAGAGAGCACCGTAATGGTTATCAATATCAGGCAGAAAGGCATCGGAGGGCAAGTTGCTAACAGCATGGTGGAAATCGCGTAGATTGAAGTTTCCTGTGGGACTGTACGCGATCTTCAACTACATTATCAGCAGATTAGCTGTCACTCACTAACTCATAGGGATCAATATTAATAGCACAACCGCATGTCTCGTGCATTTCGAATTTTGTCAATCAGATCAGAAATTGAAAAAGGTAATAAGTGCTGTAATAGTACCTCGTCAGAAGACGATAAGCGATTCTTGAAGACGTAGCACAAACCGATCTTATCCCCGAGAGTGGCCGATTTGCGCCCAGGCGATGAGGACGAATTTGAAATGGCATAGAAATTAGCAAGTTGAAGCAATGACTGAAAATTGACACCAAAACAATCAGAATCCGCCGATCAATTATACGATGTTAGGAATGATGATATTGCGTGGGTGCTTTGATGATTATTATGTATTAGAGACTTCAGAAGCAAAAGCTGAAAGAGTAGAGATTTCTAGGGGAAAAAAAGAGAGAGAGAGAGAGAGAGAGAGAAAGCAGTTTATTCTATAGCACTCAAGATCTGTACCTGCTTTAAGTCTCTTAGCAATGGACGTGCCAAGCTCCGCAGGTCCAGAACGAAACACACCTGAACCATTTCGCTTCTTCTACGAGATCTCTCTCTGTTCTGGCGCGAAATGTAGCCCAAATGCCTGTGCGCTAGAGATTTAAAGTGCCATTTTTCCCATTTTGACCTTGACGTTCTGCATAAGCTACCCTTGGTACTAAGTACTAACCGGCACGGGTCGGCTATCCGGGGAAGCAAACAGCCAATCAGCTTTTTTCGGGTTTATTAATTTCTGTCCAATTTCCTTACTGAAGAAAATAATAATTATGTTCATTTTTTTAGTTCAGTTTATTTGATTTTAGTTTTATTTAAACATGTACTATTATAAAAAGATATTTCTCTACTTAGTAATTAATTTTAAATTTTTTAAAAGAATTATAATTTGTTTGGGAATGTGATTTTGAAAAAAATAAATTTAGTGTATGTTTGGTAAATGGTTATTTTTTTAAAAAATTTTAAAAAAATTTTATTAAAATTTTTTTAATTATAAATCATTTTAAATATAAAATAAACTAACTTAAACTCGCGTTAAGGAAAAAAAAAATGTCTGCACAAATAATGGGTCCCGAAAGAAATCTCAACCAAGTTGTTACATCCCCTTTCACTGAAGATGATCTTAACACTGTAGTAACATAGCTTCTCAACGAGCATGGTGAACTTAGACTTTTGAGGCCTAAACAAACTAATTGTGTGTAAACGCTGCCCTAAAAAGTTCGTTTCCGGCAAAATAATTGTCTCGTAATCTGTGTCATCATTTTTTATAATTACCAGGAAAAATTATTTTTTATTTAAAATTAAAATTTTAATTAAAATAAAATTTTATTATATTTATGTTAAAATAAAAGTCAATTAAAAAAAATTTAATATTTTTAATTATAATATTTTTTTATAATTTATTTTATTTTTTTATTATACTTTAACTTATATTTTTTTTTATAATTATATATTTAAAAATAATTTTAATAAATATTATTCAAACAATATTTATTTTATCAAAATTAATTTTTAAATAAATTTTTTTAAACATATATCACTTCATTTCAAATTCTCTTTATGACTAAAATCAAATTTACAAAATTAAGTTTATCCAAAATTCTACTAAATGGCTGCCTTCTTGTTCATATAATAAACCAGCCTAGAGCTTTTCTTTCGCCTCATCCGGAAGACAAAATAATATGGGCGGCAACATCTGATGATGACGCTTCCATCATGAAGAGTGCTTGCTTCTTGCTCGGCTCGTGCTCTCCCATAAACAACGAGAAACTCTGGAACCTAATTTTGGAGTTGGAAGAGTTATCGTATCAAAATTATTTTTGCATGGTTGGGCTTATGTCAATAGTTCAGACAAACTATACCGTCACAATAATTGGGGCAGTGGTATTTCTCCCCTTCTGCCATGTCTATAGCAATCTGGAGGGAACAACCACGCATGTGTTGAATACACTGTCGGGCAACCAACCAAGTTTGGCCAAGATGTGCGAACTCTTTTAAGCTGTTGGAGTTCTACTCGGGTGAAGAATACGAATGGTTGTTGAAGAACCTAGAGGACAGTTTAATTTCGGCACATTCTCTGATATTGCTTGGGTGAACATTTTCCTGGTCATTATATGTAGACCGTGGAGGTGGCGCCATAACTTTATTTCTTATGATGACTTCCATTCTCCTCCTAATCTCCTGCGGATGTCGTTTTGAATACGGTCAACTAGATTGTTGGAGCATGCAATTGAGACAAGCTATCATGAGCCATCCTCCTACAGTGAACTGTAACATCCTGCGCCGAGTTGCCTCTTGGATCAAGGGGGATTGGTTTCTAAGGTTCCAACAGAACGTTTGTCCGATGGCTAATTGGAGTCTTCAACATCAACTCACCTTGGTAGGATGAGAGTTTCCTCCCATGGAAGAAATTATTGTATGCTTCTTAAGTGTTATTAAGATTATATTCCTTTGTAATTATATCTTAATATTTCAATGTTAAACAATTCAAAAATATACTAATATATTATTAATTATTTATATCTTATAACGTGTGTATGTATTTTTTTTGTAAATATGTTTTTTAATCATTTAATATTAAAATATTAAGATATAATTAAATAGAACATAATTTTAATGGTACTCCAGAACCATGCAAAAAAAATTTCCTCCCTAAAACTCTTTCATCTATTGTCTTTGCTCATGATGTAGGGGTGTTTATAACAAAAAAATCTTAGCTACTAAAGTAATACTCACAAGAAAATTTCAAAGACTTAAATTTAATCTTAATTTTATATATATTTAATTTAATAAATGAATGATTATAAAGCATTACATGTTATATATTTATAGAATAATTATACTACACAAGAATTTATCGTCTATGGCCCGCTTGTTCTTTTCCGCTTTGTTTCTTGTTTTGTGTTGGGCCTCTGCTCCGTGTTTCTACCAAAAAACAAAAATCATCAAAGGGGTTTTCCCGCTAAATGATTGGACTAAGCCCAATACTTATCCAGTGATTTGTTGAGAACTCGCTGGATAAGTGGTTTTGCCTTCAACATAAGTGCTTGTGTCGCCTTTTTGTCATAAAATGTGGAGAATTCTCACAGGTCTAGAGCTGGCCTAGAAGTTTGACTTTACCAATATGGTTGTTGAAAGTGACTTTGCTTCGCTCACAATTATGATTAATGGACAATCAAATATCTCGAGGTCATTCACATCTTTTATGCTGAATTACGTAGTGTTGGGAGCTTAAATTTTGTCCTACTTCCAGAGAAGGAAACGGCTGCACAAACTGGCTAGCTAATTGTAGTCTTCATTGCAACCGGGAATTTCATCGAGTTATCTTATTCTCTTATGAAGTTATGATCTTTTTGTTGATATGGTTCAGGCTTCCGTATCACGTGTTGCTTCAATGTAATTTTTCCTCCGTTATAGGCTTTGACTCCGTTGTTGTACGTATCACGTAAAAAAAATAAAAGTTTTTAAAAATAGGGACTACAATAAGAAGTCATTCACAATGTACAGAACAATTGTGTTTTAGTTTTTGATAAGGGGTATAACTCTTCGACTCAGAAATAATAATTAGATAAAATTCTCTCTAAAGCGATGACTAACAAAAGAAAAGTATATATCATGAAATTGATAAAATTTGTTATGTGAATTACAATTAATTATAATATTTTATTTATAAAAATTAGACTGATAATATAATTTGTATTATAAATAAATATTGATAAACTTAATATTATTATGATCTAATTATTATGGTTGTGTACACTTTATATTAAATTAGTGTAGATTAATAATAATATAGGCCTTAACCCAACATGTCCTTAATGAGAAGACTCGTTTGGTTATATATTATGGTTAGGTCCCTTCTATACTTTTTAAAAAAAAAAAGAAATCCTAACCTCACATTATTACTCATCCTACCCTATTCACAGTTGATACAGAAAAAAGTAAGAGACATAGAAGAAAGTCAAGCCTCTGTCATTCTTACAGGTCTATAGATTAGCTACGAAGAATATCTAAACATTATAATCATGTTATCAATAGGTTAAATCTACTTTAATATTCTATTATAATACAATGGTCATAATTTTTTTTACATTTGGTATCAGAGTCACGTTCTGTGATTTCAGGACACAAATTTTTTTTTTGATCGGGCATGTTTATATGTTATGGTTTTGAATTTTTATTCCTTTCATACACGCTTTCGGCTCAGATAGGAAGGAATTTTGTGAAAATTTTAACCCAACTTTTTAGGGCTATTATAGATATGAATGAAAGGAATCCATGGACACCTAAATTGCGTTGAATCGTGACCTGTGGAGGGAGAAAATCTGTGTCTAATTTTCGAATTTGAAACTTAGGGTTCATATGGAAAACTTTTAATTTGGAATAGAATCCTTATTATTTGGCTTGATTTTCGTGTGGATTGCTTTTTAAACATCTTTTGTCTTTGAATCCATGTTGAAGTTACATCAAATAACGCAAGTTTCATAGTTATGCATCAACTCACTCTTTTTGAGTTCGTCAAAACCGTTTATCTGGAAATGGTTGATGATTTAAGGCACAAATCCTCTTCATTTTGGCTTGATTTCGTATGGGTAATGTTAGAAACCATCAAACCTTCAGAAACCCCATGAAAATCTTGAAAAAATCACATTAAAAGTTGTAGAAATCAAGCTCGAAATCTAGAATTGCGAGATCGGGTCTGACATTGGATATTTAGATGAAATTTTGAAAATTTAGGCATATTTTCGTTGGAATTTTGGTTTGATATGAAGTCAGATACATTTCTTGATGGATTCCCAATTGAAAACGAGTCCAAAACGCGCTGGATTGAGCTCCATGTTGTCGTCAATGGCGGAACCCAATTCCGCGGTGGGTCAACCTGCCTGAGGTTGAAGGAGCTGCTGATGCAGCTCCCTGACCACACCCACACACAACTCTAGAATGTGAGAACGCGTGTCGGGCCCACAAGAGAAATTTTTCCATTCCGTTTTTTCTTTTGTACTCCACTCTCCTTAAATTTAATTTTGGGATAACTTTTATATTTTTTTCGCTGCTATAAATATTTTTTCTTAAAAATATTAAACAATTAAGAAATTTTAATTAATTTTTCAGCATAATTTTTATCCAAAACATACCAAAAATTTATTATTTGATGTTTTAGATTTGAATATGATATGTACTCTCCCTAATTTATTTTTTAAAATTTTATACTCTCAGTTTGTCTGGATATAATATTTTTCTATGTCTGTTTAAACTGTATAAGTGTAAAACTGTTTCGAAATGCGATAAAATATATTTTTTCATGACCAATGAAGGTGTTTATTTTTGTTGCACTTTCTTTTGGACTGTCATGATTTTATGGGTATTTAATTATTTCTGTATGAGAAATTTTTTGCTGATTGGTGTGAGTGATCATTACCAAAGTGGGATTGCTTATATTAATTTGTGAGATTTTTTCATAAGCTAGGGAATGTTTTTAGTTAAAGCGTGTGATTTTCTGTTCAAAGGAGATTATTGTGTATTTTAATTAGAAGCCTAATTTTGATGACATTATTGGGAGACTCATTGGCCCAGGAGATCTGTCTGTACAAAGGGGATAGATTTTCAAAGTTGATGTATTTTTAGTGATTAACGCATCTGCGAGGTTCTAATTTTTGGTTACATACTTTGCCCAAACCGGAGTATATGATTTTATGCTGGCCTTTCTATAAATGTGTATTATATATTGAAGCTATTTTATGCCATTTCATTTTATCTAATGCATTCATGTTTTGCCTTAAACAGTTTCATTATTCTATATTAAAAAAAATTAATTATACTACTTCAATTGAAGTATGAACTAGTGCTATATTCTATTTTTGATAAATTTTCTTTTATCACGAATGTCACTGATACTTGTATTATATATTTGACTTTATATTATCTAAGTTTGTCTTATCCTTTTAAAATAGGATAAAATTGTATATATATGTATGTTAAGCTATACAAATTTGTTATATTGTGGAATGCAATTGAATCTATTTTATTACCAGTAGAGGTACATATTATTTGGTATCTCACATTCACCGGATCATGTTATTATCTTTATTTGGACATTTATTTATCTGTATGACTAGTTTTATGAATTAGTATGAATGTTTATCATGAAAGTGATTTGTTTATATTGGTTTTGAAACTAACCATCATGAGAGGGGTAAATTTTTTGGTTATTACGCATAATTGTCTACCCAAAAGAGATTTTTATGTGTTATAATTGACAATTTTGTGATGCTTATTAATGTCAGTATCTTCTAATATTTGAGATTATCTGCCCAAAGGAAATTGCTCTTAAATGTTAGGGACTTCTTACTGATAACTTCATAAAAAGAGAACTTATATATTATTGCATACCCTACCCAAAGGGGGGTGTGTGGTATTATGTCTGGAAAAGCATATTGTTCATTGTACAAATAATTAATGTTAGCATTTCATATTTATTTGTACAGTGATTTTGCGTGGTAAATTTTGCCTAGTGATTTTTAAATCATAATGATGAGATATTTGAATGATGATTGTGACTTCTATAGTAATTGGAAGGAAATTTTATATTGTTTTTTTTAAAAAAATTCTTTAACTTTATTTTGTTTGAATACAAGATTTCTTTCGTGATAAATTTGAAAGATCATGAATATTTTTATCTTGTATTGCATTAGTTCATGAATCATTTCTTATTTTGTGATATTAATTACACTTACTGAATAATTATAATAAAGTTATTTTGGCAAAAAGAAGTCTATAACTTAACAACTTATCGAAGCATATAATGTATTAGTGTCTTATGTTGAATAGGTTAGTAACATACAAAATATTATTGGTATGTTGGATTTATTTGTTTTGGGCAATGTTATAATATCCTGGCATGGGATAGTTTTGAAAGTTGAAGTGAATGCTTAGTCACCAAAGTGGCTTATTTACAACAACTGCAAAGATTTTTTTCACATCAATTTTTGGGATATTTTCTTCAAATTATTGTATGCGATTACTTGTTCAAAGGAGGTTATCGTGTGTTGTAATTTTGAAGATTTTCATGAAGCATATATGTATATACACAATAACATTGGAACCTTGTCTATCCAAAGGGGACAGGATCTCTGAGTTATAGTGTTAACTTTAATGATCTTAGAAATTTGTCTGACCAAAGGGGACAATTTTTGAGTTTTATAGTAATCTAATATGTCAGTTTCATAATTTTGATGTATTCTTATTTTTGTCTGCCTTACCTAAATAGGAATATATAAGTTGTGAAAGTTTCCTCTAATAATTTATGATGCTAAATAACTGAATTCTTAATTGTTTTCATGAATTTTATTTATTTGTTCATGATATTACATAACTCTTAGTTCATATATTTGCATATAAGTTCTATTTTGACCTTAAACTTTAAGGATTTTGGTGTAAAACTTACATGTATGAATTTTGAAGTGAAATTTATTACTCCTTTAATTTTTAAGTATTTGAAATTTGGTGCTTATATTAATATTATTTTTATCTCATTATTTATCATAAGATGGGATGGTTAACTTATATATTTAATAAATAACACCATTGGAAATTTTTTCATTATATGAGTTGTAAAAGTGAGAGATTTTTCTATTTTAAAAGTTTACTCTTCATTATTTTAGCCGGGTAAATCAAACTATTTATTCTCTATCGCCATTAGAGATTGGTTTATTTTAATATTTTTAATCATGATGAAATTTCCTCAACTTTATGGGAGTTATAAATTTTTCTCAAGATTTTATCTCACTTTAATTATATTCCTTTTGTTAAGGAATATTGTCTAATTTTTTATAGTGTAATTTTTTCTTTTCCTAAACACTACAAAATTTAGAAATAATGATTTAGTAACAATTTTAATTCATGGATTAATATGAAAAGCTAGCATTGACATGCATATATTGGTCACTTGTGACATGCATATATTGGTTGACTTGTACGTTATGCAAATTAAGCATTCTATGCATCTTGACATTAGTGGGAGGATTTCAATTATTGTTATTATTTGATGTTAAGATCACTAAAGAAATCATTTATTAAGTAAATTTAGGTGATTGTGTTTTTAAAATGTTTGGTTTTGGTCTTAGATATTTAACTTTATATATGAATATTTTTTTTAAATCATAGATTATCTCTTTCAAAAATCTGTGTTTGTATTCTGATTTATATATTTGAGATAGAATTCTATCTATACAGTTATCTATATCAAGGAAAATAATTTTTCCAAAACTGAAACCTTGAAAAGGGTTTAATAAAATCATAATGATACATGCCTACTTATCTTTAACTTAGTTTGATTCGTGAATATTTTAGTGATAGGATTCAAATGAATAATATCATATACTTATTTGTTGAAAGATTTTAAGGTTGATTCTTTGAAAATTCATTATTGAATCAGTCAAATGGTCTGAGACATTTTAAATCTCTATTTGTTCAAAATTTTTGGACTTGCTACAAGCAATTGATATTATTCATATTTAGTAGTTACACAAAATTTGTGTACATCATTTATCAATTTTAGAGGCATGTAAATATAATTTGTATTAGATCACTAAAACTTCTTTGATTACAATACTTAAGGGCATTTGTTTTAAAGTTTTTGGAGATTTTTTCAAATGTCATTCTATAACATTGTTGATTCATTAACCAAATATCTAAATGAAAACAAGATAATTTTAATAATATTTTTGATGTATTTGGTTAGTGGGAGTTTTAATCATGCTATTATGCTTATCATATTGGACCTTTTCTTATTGAATAATCTTTGGTTGATATGCATAATATCATTACATGCAATTGATGGTACATTTATTTTAATTATTGTCTTTCTTTAAATGTACACATTTCAATTGTAAAAGTCTGATTCAGTGTCCTTTTAAATCAAAATATCTCTTGATTGACACCAATTTTGGGTATGAGATAGAAATTTATAATTAGGTGTCCTATGAATCAAAATATCTCTTGATTGACACTAATTTTAAGTTTGAGATAAGTTTCGATAATTCGGTGTTTTTGGAATCAAAATGCCTTTTGATTTACACCATGTTTAAGTTATGAAACAAGATGGTTTTTCATGAACCATACGATTTCTCTTGTTATCCTATGTCAAAGTATATTGGAGAGAAATTAGATTTCTCCTGCTTATATTGTAACCAAATATATTGGGGAGAAATCAAATGACTGACAAGAAAATAATACATCTTATGGATCAATGTTGTTATTTTTCTTGCTACACTATCACACTAAGACTTAAGTGAATAATGTTAAATTTGTGTTTGTGACCATGGATAGGAGTTGTATCTATAAATGATCAATGACTGTCATGATGTAACATAGTTGACATTATTTGATGAAGTCATATTTAAAGGTGTTGTCTATAGATCATATGTTTTAAAAATTGTAACCACGTACTAAGTTTGTTTTTCTTAGTTGTTTAGCCTTAGAGTCGTTTTCGAAATAAAATGTTTTCAAAATTGAAATCACAATTAATTTTGTCCAAGTGGAAGAGTGTTATAATTTTTCTATGTGTACTACAATTAATTGTGACATTTTGTTTGTCAAAATTGAGCTAACAATATAATATGTATTATAGACAAATATTAATAGGCTTAATATTATTGTGATCTAATTATTATGGGTTGTACACATTTTACATTAAATTAGTGTGAATTAATAATAATGTAGACCTTAACCCAACAAATCCTTAATGGAAAGGCCCGTTAGATTATATATTTGTGGCTAGGTTCCCTTTGTACTCCTTAAGAGAAAAGAAGAATCCTAATCTCACATTGTTACTCTTCAGCATGCTTTATTGATAGTTGATACAGAGAAGAGTGGGAGATGTAGAGGAAAGCCAAGCCTCTTCTATTCTTGTAGGTCTACAGATCAGCCACTGAAGATATTCAAGTATTGGAATCATGTCGTCAATAGATCAAATCTACTTTGGTGTTCTATTATCATACAATAGTCACATATAATTTTTCTTATAGAAATAGCCTTCAACTTAGTTTTTTTATTAAATTCTACAAGTAATTATGTTTGTAACTTGTAAGATATTTAATTATCCCGATGCCAATTTTATAGTCATTTCAATAGCGTAATTGAGATAATCTTTGTAGGCTTTCAAGTAACTAATTGTGGACTGGTTCGTGGTTGTATTAATCAAGTAAGTTTAAGATAATGAGCAATCACTGATAAATTAATCCGATTCTTCACATCACCCAATCACTAATAAGTTTTCTTTTTAGTTATACGATAAAGATTTCTTTTAAGTTAACTTTGTCAATTGAGGTTAATAGATGATTTTGAGGACACACATGTATTGAGGATAATAAATTTTTATGGATTAGATAAAATAATATGAGAGTATCTTATTAAAGACATAAAGATAAAAAAATTTAAATATAACTAAAAAATTTATAACTTATCATGGTGGATCCCTGCATATAAAAAAATTGTCTCTATCTCTCTGTAACAAGATAGTTATGTGACAAGAGGAAATACAAATCCAATTTTTATAGGTGCTGACTTAAAATTTAAATTTGAATAGTTAAGTCATGGAGTAGATTATCTTAATAAACAAACCCCATATTGAATTAAAAATTTGAAGTAAAAATTGTTTTTCTGGTACATTCTTTATGTCTTTTGGTATATGCTATATGCTCTGGTAGAGACAAAGTTGTTAATGCTAAAAAAAATACAGTAGCATTTTTCTGCTATTTGTTTTGGTAATGATATAAAGTTCAAAAGATAGATATTCTAAGGCAAAACATATGTGATTTATGGGGGGAAATTGTGTCTTTTTTGTTATTAGAGAAATTATGTTTTTGTTTTGAGAGATAATAATATTTTTCTTTTTCTGATATTTTGGTGAAAAAAATTATTTTCAACTATAAAAATATGAGCGTCAATTAGCAGAAAAGCTTGTGTAGCTGGGTGAAAGTAACTTCGTGGCCAAAATAGAAGTCACTTCCAAGTTTTTGGTATATATCTATGCTCTTTTGGTATTCATGGCTGTGGATTTAAATTCTCTCCTATTTTTAAGAATACTAGGAAGTCTTGTTATGAAAAAAAAAACACACACACAAACACACGCACACAATACGGTGTTGAATAAAATTGACAGACCTAAAATCAATTGTGGATTCTTTAAATATAAATTAAATTTTATGTCTTTCCCATAACAGAACTCTCTTCTCTTTTGTTCTTGAAAAAAAAGAGAGGTCTATTCACTTCTTTTAATTGGGATTAAATTATTAAAAAAATTAGTTAAAATAATTAATTAATTTTTATATATAATTTTATTTGATTTAAATTTTAGTCTTTATAATTTTTTAAAAATATTAATATTTATAACTTTATTTATTTAGATTATGATATTTACTATTAAAGTATCCGTTTTTTATATTTTTTATTTATTTAAATTTTAAATTTTTATAATTTTTATTTATTGAAATAATAGTCTCTATAATTTATGTGAATGATTTATCTTTATAAATTTTAATTATTAAAGTATTAATTTTTTAAAATTAAAATTTAAATGAATAAAATTATAATAATTAATATTTAAAAAAATATAAAAATTATAATTTAAATATAATAAAATTATAAAAATTAATTATTTATTTAAAAAAAAAGTTGCAACTGCCCAAAAATTTTAATAGTATAAAGCTTCGAATATATAATAATAAATCTAAACATACATTAATTGCATCACGTTACTTATTATATACATTTTATAAAACATACGCGGAACTGATTTGTTCAACTAGTTAGATATTGCTACATTCACATACCGTACGTGTACTATAGGCTAAAACTACTTTTCTCAATCTGCCTTTTTGCAGTAATAACATATTGTTTATAATATATTTGAAAAAATAACCATTACTGTATTCATATTTTTGGACAACAAAATTAGATAAAATGTTTTCGTTGTTTAAATTAAACAAAATAAAACTTATTTTCTGAAAATATATATATATTCAGCTGAACATATTTTCTTATAATATGTAATTTTGAGTAAAAACTAAAAACGAACGGACAATTGTAAACATATTTGATATCAGTCTTACCAATAACGCTAGGCTAGTCATCCGACTGACAATGATAGCTTACTTTACTGAAAATTACTTTAAAACCCCTCATTAAATCATTTCACTTTCTGGAGGAAAGTGGATGCCAACAACCTAACGCCAGGGCTACAGCAAAGTCAGTCTTCCACAGAAATTAAACAAGCATATGATAAAGATTCAATGATTGGAACCAAAGAATCGGCTTTTTTGTACGGTAATGGTTGATTTTTTTTTTATTTTACAGATTTTACTTTTTAAAAAATATTTATCAAAATACGTTAAAAATTTTTAACATTAAAAAACTAATCTCACTCAAGGTGGCTTCTCAACAAGAAAATTTTTTATTTTTTTATTTTCAGATTAGAAACTACCATTTAAGAAGGCGATTTTTAATCTATGTTTTTTAAAAATTCATATCTTAATAGTTTAGAAACCGCCATGCAACAAAGTAATTTCTAAATACAAAAATATAAAAATATAAAAAAGCAACATTTGAAAGCCACCCTAACGAGAGGCGGACTTTGAATTTCCTCCCAACTCCCTCATGGATCACCAGAGAATGATAGAAAGTTGTTCAATTTTTATTTTTTTTTAAGATACGTTGCAAAACCGCCCTCCCTGAGGGCGGTTTCTCATCTTAATTTTTATACTTTATTTTTTGATTTAAGTTTAGAATAAATAATTTACTTTTTTCGTTTCTACAGAAATTAGAAAACGCCCCTCTTAATGGCGGTTTTTCACCTAAAATAAAATAAAATTTTTTTTCTTTAGAGTGATTTTTTAATATATTTCATAACCATCGTATTCTTAGAAATAATTTTAAGAAAGCACAATTTCAAAAATAAAAAAAATATCTACTGTAACGGTAAAAAAAGCCCCAAAGAATCATTGACACCCAAAACACTATAATATGAGCTTTCAATTATTAGTAAATCTATCTAATTTGGATATCAATACAGAGGATGCACCTTATTACACACCAGTGATGCATGAAAATATTCTCTGACTCCCGAACCTCACGAGTTGCTTTGAAGGGGGAGAACCAGCAGCACCGGTTCTCTGCTGAGGCGACGAGAACCCATGAGCGAGATCTCCTACAGATTTATGTCGCCGGTGACCATTTTTCTCAGCATGATGATCACCACCCACTTTCTGGGTTGAAGGCGCCTGCTGGTAGCCATGGCCTTGAGTTTGAGGGTAGATCTCGGCCATGCTGATGTTGTAGCTCGGAGCAGCTTCTGACGAAAGACACTCGTATTGCCTGCGAATTCTGTTTCTCTTTATTGCTTTGTAAACCAGAGGCAGAAGACCCTCCATCTATGACCACTACTGCTTATTATCCTTCTTTGATTCCTATGTGAGGGAGTTGTTCAAGGAAATGGCAACATAGAGAAAATAATGAGAGAAGAGAAGGCTCGTATATGGAGAATTTTAGCAAGTGGCATGCTGGGTTAGGTGGGTTTTTTTCTGTGACTTGTTTTTCTTGTAACTAATAAAATGCAACGAGTCAATGTGATTTTTGACTTGGACTGGCAAGAACGAAGGAGCGAAGGCCAATGAAACTGGAACCGCCCAAATGCTGATACTGTTCTGAGAGGAAGCTGCCAAAGTCAGTTCACAGCAATTGACTTTTCTTCACTTCCATCTGGAAATGACAAATTTATGATGTGGACAGGCAAGCAACCCCTGTTTTATTTTATTTCCCATCCACAATCCGCTAGGCCTTCCTCCCCGCGGGCGGAAATAAGGACAACGGGTAACAAGTAATAACAGTAATCAGATTCCTCTACATTGGACAGCCAGACGGGGCGTTGCTTGGTTCAGATAACGTCTAAAACAAATCATATTTTACATTAACTTGTGTGCAATTCCTAATCTGCTTTTATTGTTATTGAAACAAATACTATAATGTTTTTATTTTAGAAAGTATCTTGACACGTTCCCATGATGCAATGCAAAACATTTATTTATGGTGCATTGCAATGCAAAACCTTTGGAACCTACATTGCTCAACAATTACTTATTCATTTTTTTTAAATAATAGTAAGATCACTTAGAGGGGTTAAAATAACCCCACAAATAGATTAATTCGGGTCAGAAAAATATCATTTTTATAATTTTGGTCTAGCCTGATAGCGTGAGATCCTGTTTAATATACTGTATAAAAAATTAATAATATAATATAATTAATATTATTTATATTTATGTAAGATATTAAATAATAATTTATTTAATTAAAATAATTTTATTTAATCTTAACTGTATAAGAATATATAAAATAATATAATTTGATTTCTATCTATTATAGAATTAAAATTAAATAAAATTATTTTGATAGGGTGTCTTTATCTAAACACTGTATAAAAATGGATAATATTATTTATACTATGTTATCCATCACATATACAGTATATCAAACTAGGCTTGAATGTGTTTTTTTTTTAATTTTTTGCATACAAGTTATGTTTTTAAAGTGCCAACTATGATCTAATTTGATGATTTTAATAATTGTATGACTAATTATATGTGTGAATATATGACTATGATGCTATTAATTATTAATTATTATTTTATAACTTTATATTTTTTACTAATATAACGTTTATATTATATAATAATAGAATTGAATACCTTATATATAAAAAGAAATAAAATTGATTTGAAAGTACATTAAAATTAATTGATATAATTTCAATCATTTTTTAAAGTACTGTAAAAAAAAGCTTCCATCACAACAATATAAAAAAAAATAAAATTGGGCCAGTGGGTGGTGGGACGGCCTGATTAGCCCGCGGCTCATATTGGGTTGAGATAGATTGATAAAATGCTGGTGCATACCTCTTTTAGCTTAATTCGGATTGGTTAGAATTGACACCCCTAATAGCATTCATTTAAAAAAAATATTTTTTAGTTAATTATATATATATTGTTCTTATGAGATGTACTCAAGCTATTGAGCAAGATTCAAACTTTTGACATTACAAGTAAAATTTATCATACTAAGACTTAAACTTATTTCTCACTAAATCATACTTTTGTATGTTATATTTTAGTGCGTTTGGATGAATATTTTTTAAAAAATAACTTAAGCACTTAAAAAGGTTAGAGTTTAAATTTGATTTATTATCAATATAAAAAGTTTTACATCATTTTTTAATTATGTGTTATTAAATTATTAAAAGAGTTTGATTAAGATAACAATTAGTCAATTACTTAAAAAGTTAAAAATATATGTAATTATATGATAGTATAAAAATTTTTTATATTGATAGTGAATCAAAATTAAATTTAAAAAGTTAATATTATGTTTTTCTTAAACTAAACTTAATATTTATAAAAACATACTTTTTTATAACATGTTTCAGTATTTTTGAATATTTAATTTAAATATAAAATAAATTATTTTTTAACACATGAATAATGGGTGAAAATGTCTTATGATTTAAGTACCAAATTCAATCCTATAAACTATTTAATTTGGGACATAACAAATGATCACCAATAAGGAGTTATTCATGAGTAGGCTGTCAATTTAAGTTAGCCAGAATCTAGCTCATTTAGGTTGGTCACCCACTTTGAGCGATTAATTTTTTGAGCAGGGTTGGGGTCCAATATAAGTTTAGTTTATCATTTGACCAGTTCAATCTTATGTGAGCCGCAGACTAATCAGATTAGTTTACTGGCCCAAGCTTAATTTTTTTTATAATGAAATCTTTTTTTACAGTATTTTAGAATATTATTGAAATAAATTCTATTAAATTTTTATATATTCTTTAACTAATTTTATTTTTTTATAAAATATCTAATTTTATTATTCTACAACATAAACGTTGTAACTATAAAATAATTTACCAATTATCAATTATTATTTTATGACTTCATATTATTTTAATAGAAAAAAGTTTATGACTTCATATTAATAATTGGATTTGAATGTGAGAAGAAAAGACGATAAAAAAAGTACATTTACGTCCCATCAAAATTTTTTCTTGCCACTTATGCGATGAAAACTAAAGTAGAGATTTGGTCTAAAAATTATCATTTTATCCCTCTAAACTTTAAAAAATAAAGTAGGGTGAAAAAAAAGGAAGGAAATCTTTATTTTGACTTTAAGCAGTGCATATTTGGTATCAATGTAAAAAATGAGAATAATATTTTTATAGATGACTTTTATATATAAAAATTATTCATAAAAATTTTACTCTATTTTTATCTTTGTTTCAAACATAGCCTAAATAACAACGTTGTAGAAATCAAATGAATATCGATCGAGTCCATGGGAGGATGATGGGATCCCCATTTAGCAAACTTATTTATCGTAGTTAAATATGTGAGTATACGAGGCTACGAGCTCAGAAAGATATATAGATGATAGATCGGATATAAAATATTTGTATCAGTAAACTCCTTTGTTTAATTTTTTTAAAAATATAAGTATTATTATTTTGATCTTTAAAATTTTTTTGACATTAATTTAATTTTTAATTTATAAAAAATAATATTATTTTAATTTTTTAAAAAATTAACAGTCATTTAATTATTTAATTATTAAAAAATATTATTAATTTAATTTTTTAATTATATAATTAAAATTAATATCAAATAAATCTCTTAATCATAAAAAATATATAAATTTAGTGTTTATTTATATAAAAAAAGTAATTTTAATATTATTTTTTATAATACAAAAATTAAATTAATATAAAAATTACTTTGTACGAGGAGGGTTTACTCTAATTATTTTTGCGTAGGTCTGGCCTATGGGCACAAATCTACGTCCACATATATATTGTACAACATACACGGAGGTGCTTTATCTGACATGAAACGCACCGAAACCGGAGCGTTTACATAAAACCGCTGTTAGGTGAAGAGCTAGAAACTGGGAATTGTCGGTCATGGCAGTTGGAGTAATAAAGTTGAAGGTTGAAACTCAAGTGGTCATGGGAAAATGGTAATGGAACAGTTATATATATTCATCGTTAAGATAATCCCAAAAGAGTCTCCGAATTCCGAAAGTAGGGAATCGGTGCATAGTCAAAATACCCATGCGGAATTGCGGATGCCGGCGTCCGCTAAAAAAACGTATATATATTATCAATGTTATAAAGTAACTATTATAGCGGCAAGTCTCAGTCGTTTACTCTTTGCCCTGCTCCAAACCCCCCAAATGCTTTGTTCTGTCTCTCCTCCCTTAAAGAGGAACTTCCTTTGCTGAAACTGGCACATCAGAAGAAGAAAAGAAACCCAGTTTCCGATTCCGAGAGAGAGCGCTCAGAGAAGGCAAAAGAGGAGGGGACATGCCGAAGGACAAGTGTCCTCTGGAAGTAGTTATACGATCGACGCGTGGCAGTGGTGGCAGTCGCAGCTTCCACTTTTCTGTGGCTATATCAATATGCTGCCATGTTCTTCTTTTGGCTCTTCTTCCAGTTCACGCGCTTTCTCTGCCTTCCAACGGAAACGCCACAAAAATAGTACCTCTCTCAGTCTTCAATACCAAACTTAGATACGACTTGGATTTTTCCATGTAATAAAGACTAGAGATAAATATAAATTATATCATGATATCACTTGCCATGATGAAAGTAAAGTATACTTTCTATATTTAAAATATTTCATGATATTTTTTTAAAATAATTTTGTTGGGTGTAATCAATCAGGGAAGTAACAACCAATGTCAAGGCTCAGAGAAGATTAGTGAAGTTTCGTGCCTTAAACGTTGCTTAGGTTTACTCGATGCCAACTTCTTCAATCATAAACAGGTAGTTTCGTTGACTTGTTTTGTTTAGTGTTTTTTTTTTTTTTGAGGTCTTTGTTTAGTGTTTCTGTGGTGCTTGATGGTGACAAATTCTATTCCCCTTAGATTGAGGAGATCGATAAAGGTACAAATGAGTTCAATATTCCAATTGAAATAGCCAATCGGAAGCTTGTTGCGTCTGAAAATGGAGGGTTGCATTATCCTTCTCCTTTCCTTTTCAATGCTGGCTGGGACTATGGACCCGTTCATTCTGCACACAGAAGGTTTGACTATCCTTCCATCTCTGGGATACAGAGACCAGAATCTGAAGAAGATATTGCCTTTATGGGTGTAAGTGATCACTTGCTGCCACATCACTAATTTGACTTTGATAGTTTGACTATATCGTATGATATGAACATTTTTTTTATCTTGTATTATTATTTCATGAATCACTTTTCTCCTGTGTTTTCAAAACCAGGTTCTTGAATTAGGTGAACTCATCAAAACAAAACAAATTACTTCTATGGAGCTTACACAAATATTCTTGCGGAGATTGAAAAAGTAATACTGGAATGTTAATGTGCTAGCAATTACTGTAATATGTATTTTGTGTTTTTGGTAAGGAGAATTCCAATAATATCTGAAACCTATATCTTCCTGCTTAACTACGTCTTATGGAATGAACATCAGGTATAATCCTCTTCTTGAAGCTGTGGTCACTTATACTGAAGAGTTGGCACACAGGCAAGCGAAAGAAGCTGATAAGTTGCTCAGCCAAGGAGTCTATCTGGGTACTTTTATTTCCTAGCATGTGAACATTCAAAGTGATGATTTGTTGTTAATTTATTTATCAGTGACTTAATACATTTAATTTTAGAAAGATCAATATGAACAAATGTCTAGGTATTATTTTGGAACCTAACCATCCCAATAGCATCAATAAAATACAATATTCCTATACGTACTGACTCGTGATCAAGATATTTGCCATATCAGCAAAATCACTTCAAAAGAATAAAACAACTCTTATTGAGGTCTTCGTTCTGTTTAAGCAGAGCTGTGGTAGAATATGAAGTTTTTAAGATTAGAAATTTAATTTGCCCACTGTGTCTGTGTACTTTCTTTTAGGAAGAACTGTATTAGCACTGTAGTGTTGAAAGATTTTTCATATTTAAATTATATCTTGGCTTTTATTGAAGGCCCTCTTCATGGAATTCCATATGGATTGAAGGACATAATATCAGTGCCCGGATACAGAACGACATGGGGTTCAAAATCGTTCAAAAACCAAGTTATTGACAAGGAAGCCTGGATCTATAAGAGGTAAAATCTATGCCAAAATGTAAATCTACAACTTTATGGCTACAATTTTGTGCATAATTGATGATGTTGTTCACTACAGGTTTAAGTCTGCGGGGGCTGTTCTTGTTGCAAAGCTTGTTTCTGGATCATTGGCATATGATGATATCTGGTTTGGGGGTAGAACTAGGAATCCATGGAATATTGAGGAATTTTCTACAGGGTCATCTGCTGGACCTACTGCAAGCACCTCAGCAGGTACTGTTCACACTTCAGAGGTTCCATTCTCTTCCTTTCTTTCTTTCTTTCTTTCTTTTTTCTTTAATCCATGCTTGCACATATTGGATCATCTTCAAAGGTTGTCTTCATAATATGGTTTTATCTTATCAATTACAGGTCAGAATGCACTTTAAAATTTTTTTTGCTTTTCCATGTATTTGAATCATCTGTGGTATTCTGTTATGTGATTTTATTTATTGCATTACAGGTATGGTTCCATTTGCAATTGGTTCAGAAACAGCTGGATCCATAACTTACCCCGCAGCTCGCTGTGGAGTGACAGCACTGCGCCCAACTTTTGGCACCGTTGGTCGAACCGGTGTAATGAGCATATCAGAAAGCTTGGTAAAACCCAAATTATCCTGTTCTTATGTTTTAGGATGCTGTGAGTGTTGAAACTGACATGTAATCTTTCTTCTAGGATAAACTTGGCCCTTTCTGTAGATCTGCAACCGATTGTGCTGTTGTTCTGGATATTATCCGGGGAAAAGATCCTGATGATCTCTCGTCAAAAGATAGCTCCATTGGTGATCCGTTCCAGGTTGACATTACTAAGTTGACTGTTGGATATCTCGATGATGCTGAAATTGAGGTTAGTCATTCAAATAATTTTGCAAGGAAACATGATTCAAGTTGTATGCATTTCATCAATGTTGTAAGGAACATGAAACTAAACTTCTTTTGCTATGACAACTATAGGTTGTTCATGTTCTTGCATCAAAGGGTGTCAAGATGGTCCCTTTTGAACTGAATTACACAGTGGATTCTGTTCAAGGTATCTTGAATTTCACAATGGATGTTGATATGCTGGCTCACTTTGATGAGTGGCAACGCTCAGGCCAGGATAATGTGTATGAAGCCCAAGATCAGTGGCCGACTGAACTGCGCCGTGCACGCATGGTTTCAGCGGTGGACTATGTACAGGTATTTTTTTCTTGGTTCCCTATTCAACCATAGCTTCTTTCAGCATAGCATGAATCAATATCATTAGATTATTTTAGCTATAACATCTTGTCATTTTGATTTAAATTGATGTCTGCAGGCACAAAGAGCACGGGGAAGATTGATCAAAGAAGTAAGAGAGGGTTTCACTGTGGATGCATTCATTGGCAATGCAACCGACTGGGAGAAAGTTTGCCTAGGAAACCTTGTTGGTTTACCAGTCATAGTAGTGCCAACTGGATTTACTAATATCTCCAATCCACCACCGGGTGGCAGCAGAAGAAGAACCACCGTCACCACCGGCATTTATGCTCCCCCTAACCATGATCACATTGTACGGTTGTGACTGCAATATGTGTCTAGTATCTTCTATTTTTTTTAGTAAGCATAATTATCTATAACTTGATCCTCAATTTGTCATTCTGTATCAAGCTTTTTTTTTTTTTTCCACCTTTGTTTGCAGGCTCTGGCTCTGGCAATGGCTTACCAATCAGTCACCAATCACCACAAAGAGCGCCCACCCATCAATGATCTTGGTCCAAATGACAAGATTCCTGATCTGCCTACTGTTATTTACCCTCCCAGGGTTTTGCATCGTTGAGATATGGATATAATCATTGTTCACGGAGACTTTTAAATAAAAGGGAATGAGGCCATTGAGTTAGTAAAGGAAATAAACTATTTTCACAAATGATCAACAGCTGTTTGTGTGCTTACTGATGGTGTTCAGGATAATTATGCACTTGCTTTGTGATTGGAATGATGGTGGAGGATCCATCAAGTGGCAAATGCAATTGGGGATTAAGAGCGTCTCGGTTTGGACCTTGAATAAGGAATTTGGATCATTTCATTTTATATGATACCAAATTTTATCCGTTTGCATTTTTAATTTATGATCTTTAAAATTTCATTTTAAATTTTAAATACTTGTGGATATTTGCGGTACCTACCCTTCTGTAATGATTATAAATAAGTGCCGGGAATGCGCCGAACAGGCAAGAGTACTCTTTACCTTGTGTGGTGGGCCGGTTGATATTCTTAAATAATTGATAATATATATTAATGAGTATAATTACACTTTTAATATCTATTTATACAAAAAAAGTAAAATTAAGTTGAGTAAAATAAATATTATTAAATAAGGTACATTAAATACTAACTTAATTAAGATAAATATATTTTACTGAATTTTTTATTATCATTTTAATATAAGTATATTGAATAATAATATGATTTATGAAATTATTCCACTAAACTCATGCACGGGAATGATAAGTGATTTGTTTTCGAATACATTAAAGGGTGAGAACATCTCACTCTTTCATATCTGAAGAATAATAGTTAAAGCCTTCTCTCAAGTAATAATTTCAAAATTTAAACTTTGTCTGTATCTCACCCGGTTTCCAGTTAGTTCCTCTTCAATGCTTTCATCAGAAGGTCGAGTAGCACATATCAAAAGCCAGCCTCAGAAGCTAGCGAAAGCAAGCTCGCCAGGGAAGTGGGGCTAGCGTTAGCACAGTAGCGGTATATTGATTCGGTACGTACGGATGGATCAATTCCATTATTTTCCGCAGAAGGAGATGTTAAATAGTTTAAAAATAAAGCAAATTAAATTTGATAAACAAAAATGATAAAAATTAAAAAATTAGTTTATTTCAAAATATTGAATTTGTCTCCTCTAAAAAAAAATGAGCTATACACAATATTTATAACATTTGATTAAAAATCTACAGTTGATTTGTTTTATAGTTAGAGATGTCAAATGTTCATTTGTAAACGCTATTTCCAATTCTCAAGACATTTTTTCCTGATAGTAAGAATATCTCGTTTCTTTTCAACGTCTATTCACAACGCACAATAACATTTAAAACAAATAAACTATTAAACAGTTTACAAATTCTCTTTTTCTTTTTATCATTAAGGGTCATTTGAAGTTAAAATTAGAATGAAATATAAAACTTATCCATTAATTTTTTATTTTTATATTTATTTTCATACTAAATATATCTTAATAATTATCTAATTATATTTTATTCTCTAAAATATACTCTACTCTTTAGAAGGTTCAAATTTTAAGTATTACATTCTTTTTAACTTCTATTTTTATTTATTCAAAATTATCATTTAATAAAACATTATTTTATATATTATGTAAAAAAATAAATATTAATATTATATATAATAATTAAGATTTTTTAAAATGATGTATGATCTGCTTTAAAGGAAATAACATTGTTTTTATTTTTTTTTTAAAAGCGACAGCTACAATTAACGGAACTATAATCTATTTACCTAAATCTAACGACCTTAGTTGGGATTTAAATTAGCGTTTTTCATAATTTTACGGAAGAAGGAGGGCAAATTTTACTCTCAGTTAGCTCTCTCTTCTTTATAGAATCCTCTCTTTCTGTCTTCCTCTTTCTCCTGATCCGCCGCCGCTCTTTTGAAAAAGAAAAAAATCATAAAATTTAGGTGAATTCAAATTGTGCTTTTTGTTGATTCGATTTTCCTTAATCAGTACCTGATTCCCTTAAAAGGTATGGCTTCCCCGCCACTCCCATGCTTGGCTTCGTCACAAATTTTCATGCTTTTTCGTGATCGCATTTCATATTTGCTGTTTTCGTGGGTGTGGTTGATGATCCGAGGATTTATCAATTCTTCCGAGGCATGTTGATGCATGCTGCGATTCGTGGCGTTTTCTTCTTCTGTTATTTGTGGATCTGCGTGTATACGTTCAGCCAATTATGCAGACTGCACAAGAGCAGAAGCGTCTATAAATGCGTAGATGTGTCGTCGTGTGTCGAAAGTTTCATTTTTTGAATTCGTTTTGGAGATAATTGTTTGCTGAATCTTTTTGTCCGCATTTCTTGTTATTTTTATTGGGTTGCAGATCGTGCATTAGCTGTTGAAAATGGCATCAGTAGCGACTGGGGCCACGGGATGGTACAGAGGAAGGGTGAAAGCTGTTCCTTCAGGGGATTGCTTGGTCATTGTGGCCATGGCCAGCAGCAAGCCCGGTCCTCTGCCTGAAAAGACCATCACTTTATTATCTCTAATTGCTCCTAGACTGGTAAGTTTACTTAGTTGACGTTTTGTCATGTGGATATGATGTTGGAACAAGAACCCTTGTTCTCCTTGTTCTTGTCGCATATTTTGTGTAGACTGTAAACTGTATATTAACTGAGAATTCTTAAAATTGTGTACTAAGTTGTATGTTTTGGTATAGGGATTTCTGTGTTCTAATTTGTTCATCAACGTTGCCACTGCTGAGATATTTCATTGGTACTCTGTTTAAAATTTTGCTAGGCACGTAGAGGTGGTGTAGATGAGCCATTTGCATGGGAAAGTAGAGAGTTTCTAAGGAAACTTTGCATAGGGAAGGTGCACAAAATAAAGTTGCCATTCTGATTGGCTACTCTGGTGTTATTTCCTTAGGTCTCTGAGTTGATATATTATTGGAACAGGAGGTGACTTTCAGAGTTGATTACAATGTGGCATCAATTAATCGTGACTTCGGCACTGTTTTTCTTGGTGAAAAAAATGTTGCAATGCTGGTTGTTTCTGTAGGATGGGCAAAGGTTGAATACCATGTGTTTCCATGTACTTGTGCCATGTTTGAATTATTTCTCTGTTGCTGAATTACATTATTGCGGTCTTGACATGCAGATCAGAGAGCAGGGGCAACAGAAAGGAGAAGCGAGTCCTTACCTAGCAGAATTGTTACGATTGGAAGAACAAGCTAAACAAGAGGGCCTTGGTCGTTGGAGCAAGGTTTGTTTCTGAGATTTCCTCTTTTAATGTTGGGCCATTAGACAGTTAACTCGCGTAAAAAGCAATTTCAAAATCTTTTTAGTTGGTGAACAAGGTGTGCTTTAGTTGCAACTTTAAAAATTAGATGTCTACCCCTTGCTTTCTTGGCAACTTGTTTTACTTGAAACTAACCTGGATTGTGTTAGGCATCTTTGCTGATGTAGAGTGTTTTCTACTGTCAGTATCTCAAAGTTGTATTGATCTAATTACATTTTGCATGTGATAATTCACTTGCGTATTGTGGAAATGAGTATTTGTATGTTGCCTTTTTAAAATAAGGTTAAATTACAGAACGAGCTTATGCTTTATCGTCCAATATATTTATAAATAGCTTCATCCACTGCCATGTAAAATGACCAGAGGGGATGATGCTAGAAGAGTACAGAAAATGGAGAAAAAATGGAGGAAGTGTAATTCCTATTCTTGTCTGATATTGAAAGCTGCCATGAGTGCACTATATATGATTTTATAGCTGATTGCAGGTTCCCGGTGCTGCTGAGGCATCCATCAGAAATCTACCACCCTCTGCTATTGGTGACCCTAGCAACTTGGATGCTATGGGTTTGTTAGCTGCAAACAAGGGCAGGCCCATGGAAGGAATTGTTGAGCAGCTTCGTGATGGAAGTACCCTGCGGGTCTATTTGCTCCCAGAGTTTCAGTTTGTCCAAGTTTTTGTTGCTGGAATCCAGGTGTGTATCATAGATGCTGTTGCTATTGCTACCATTTTTTCACGCACACCAATAATTGTTTTTCTTCAAATTAGGCCCCACAAATGGGAAGGAGAGCTGCATCTGAAAGTGTTGTTGAATCAGAGCTGACAGCTGATGAGACTAATGGAGATGTTCCCGGGGTACCCCAAGTCCCACTTACATCTGCTCAAAGACTTGCAGTTTCAACATCTGCTGAAACTGCTGCTGATCCTTTTGCACATGAAGCTAAATTTTTTACTGAGATGCATGTATTGAATCGAGATGTGAGTAATCTGCTTGTATAAGTTATACTTCTTGTTGCATTTCTTCTTGTTTACTAAATTCCAAGTGGGATGTAGGTTCGGATTGTCCTGGAAGGTGTTGATAAGTTCAGCAATTTGATTGGGTCAGTGTATTATCCTGATGGTGAATCAGCAAAGGACCTGGCATTGGAGCTTGTGGAAAATGTATGTACTTCACTTTGGTAGAGATATTACCATGATTTATTTTGTCTAGACCAATTGTTGTTGGACTTGAAATGTTTCCTGCAATGATTTTCTACTATAGCTGTAGCATGACTTCATTGGTTTATGTGAGACTGCAACAAGCATGTAACCACTTGAATTGTACTTAATTTGAGGAGGGTCCATAGATGGGGCATGTTAGTACGTGAAGTATATATATGATGAACATGATAAAATATGCATTGAAGCTCCAAGAGTCTTTTATTAACTAACTACCAACTAGGTGGATTTGAAATGGAAACATTGTGCTTGCTATTCCTACTGGCTTTGCGGGTTCATGGCAAGTGGCCTAAAAAAGAGAACATCAAGACCTATTTTTGTTTGGGTGGAATATTGTCTTCAAATATTCATGACTTTGTTCTTTTGATACAAAAGTAGACGGAATAAAGTATGAATGTTTTATAAATCATCAGCTCCCTGAAGTTATTTGTTCTTATTTGTCTCTAGTTTTAATGCAATAACACTTCTAGACAATCTCTGCTGCCTGAAATTTTAGTTGGAGTCTTATTTCCATGGATTATCTTCCTGTGGATCTTGATATTTGAATTGTGCCAAAGTGATTTGCATTATAGTTTTCTAGAGGGAGATTTTGAATTTTTCTTCATGTCTTTTCATCTGATTCGATATCAGTTAAAATATCCTGAACATCTTTCTCACTCTGATTTCTTCCATCATACAGGGTTTTGCCAAATATGTTGAATGGAGTGCAAATATGATGGAAGAAGAGGCAAAGCGGAAGCTGAAAACTGCAGAGCTTCAGGCGAAGAAAAGCAGGTTAAGGATTTGGACAAACTATGTACCACCGCCTACAAATTCGAAGGCAATTCATGACCAGAATTTTACTGGAAAGGTAGAATTTTCTTCAATTATTTGTCTATGCAAATAGTCAATCTTCAGTTATTTGTGTCTAATATTTTCACTTGACTTTTTCCAGGTGGTTGAGGTTGTAAGTGGAGATTGCATCATTGTTGCTGATGATTCCATTCCGTATGGCAATCCGCTAGCGGAGCGGCGAGTCAACCTTTCAAGTATTAGGTGTCCAAAAATGGGCAATCCTCGTCGTGATGAAAAACCAGCTCCCTATGCCCGTGAAGCAAAGGAGTTCTTGAGAACACGCCTCATTGGTCGTCAAGTATGAAAATATTTTATGATGCCTTATTTTGATATCATTGGTTAATGCAGTTATAATTGATTACACCCATTTTCAGGTGAGTGTTAAAATGGAGTATTCTAGAAAGGTTGGTCTGGCTGATGGTTCTGTAGTTCCATCAGGAGCTGCTGATTCCAGAGTAATGGATTTTGGATCAGTCTTCCTATTGTCCCCTATCAAGGTTGAGGGTGATGATGCCCCGTCATCTGTTCCACCTGCTGGAAGTCAGCAATTGGGAGTGAATGTTGCCGAGTTGGTAGTTGGCCGTGGCTTTGGAACTGTCATCAGACATCGTGACTTTGAAGAGAGATCAAACTACTATGATGCTCTTCTTGCTGCTGAGTCACTTGCCATTTCTGGAAGGAAAGGGATCCATTCTTCCAAGGATTCTCCAGTCATGCATATAACTGACTTGACCACGGTGAGAACAATAATAATTATACTAAATTGTTTTTTCTCTGAAGCTTGTAAAATATAAACTTAAAACTATAACTTTTTTTCTTTTTGATTCATTTTAGGCATCAGCCAAGAAAGCCAAAGATTTCTTGCCTTTCCTGCATCGAAGTAGAAAAACCCCTGCCATTGTGGAATATGTCCTCAGTGGTCATCGTTTCAAATTGTTAATTCCAAAAGAAACTTGCAGCATTGCTTTCTCATTCTCTGGTGTTAGATGTCCTGGTCGTGATGAGCCATATTCTAATGAAGCAATTGCACTAATGAGGCGAAAGATAATGCAGAGAGATGTTGAGGTAATTCGATTCCTATGTGAACTTAGGATTCCTCCATGTTGCTTTCTTTTTTTCTTTTTATTAAATGTACTTTTAATGTTTTCAGATTGAGGTGGAAACCGTTGATAAAACTGGAACTTTCTTGGGATCCTTATGGGAGTCAAGGACCAATATGGCAGTTACACTTCTTGAAGCTGGTCTTGCAAAACTTCAAACCTCCTTTGGCAGTGACAGAATTCCTGATTTTCACCTTTTGGAGCAAGCTGAACAATCTGCCAAGAGGCAAAAGCTGAAAGTAAGGAGGTCCCCAACCATGATTAACATTACCACTGTTCTTTTCTTGTTAAGTATTCTAAAGTGAAAACCATATTGCAGATCTGGGAGAATTATGTTGAAGGGGAGGAAGTATCCAATGGTGCAACTGTTGAAAAGAAACAGCAAGAAGTGCTTAAGGTGCTCAGGATACTGTTGGATAAAGGACTCTTTTGTGTTTAAAAATGGTGAATGATTTGTCCCATTGTTATGCATTCTTAGGTAATGGTTACAGAAGTCTTGGGTGGTGGTAAATTCTATGTCCAGCCTGTTGGGGATCAGAAGATAGCATCCATTCAGCAGCAGCTTACTTTTTTGAACCTTCAAGAAGCTCCTCTGCTTGGTGCTTTCAGTCCTAAGAAGGGTGACACAGTCCTGTGTCATTATCTTGCAGATAACTCTTGGTACAGGGCAATGGTAAGTTCCAACATTAGATCTTAGTTTTACTTACATACTGCCGAAGGCATTGCCATTCCATGGCTGAAACATGTGGCCATTAAATAGGGGTTGATGATGAGAGTTGTGGAAACCTATTTCTTCCTTAAAGCATCTTTTTCTTTGTTAAATCCTCTAGCTGCTTTTTCCCTGCTTCTTTTTATTGATTTGTTAGTTATGTTTCTTAATGAACACTTAGGTTGATAAGCCATTAGCATGGCCTATGTATCGTATCATCCTCTTCATATTTTTTTTTTTTTGCATAATTAAAGCCAGCCGGTAGAGTTTTAAACTCAATATTTTTGTTGAGTAAGTTCATCTCATTAAACTAGATTTCTTTTTTTGAATACAATCCTTTAGACAATTTTTTCCTGCCAGAATATAGTGAGGCTTGAATTAATTTTAGTCGGATACTTCATTATATGGCCAATGCTTTATGCACATCTTTATGATCAAGTTTTCTGCTATTTCCTGTAATTATGACCAGAGTTGATGAGATGCGAAAGAGTTAGTGCATCACTTGTATCACCTTGTTTATTTTCACTCTTAATTTTTCTTTTGTGAAATGGGGTATGGAATTGTGTAGATAGTCAATGCCCCTCGAGAACCGGTTGAATCTACTAAGGACAAATATGAAGTATTCTACATTGATTATGGAAATCAAGAAGAAGTAACTTACAGTCAGTTAAGTCCTGTTGATCCATCTGTGTCTGCTGCAGCTGGTCTTGCTCAATTGTGCAGCCTTGCATACATAAAGGTTCCAAACTTGGAAGAGGATTTTGGCCAAGAAGCAGCTGAATATTTGAGCGAACTCACTTTAAACAGTGGAAAAGAGTTTAGGGCCAAGGTCGAGGAGAGAGATACGTCAGGAGGAAAAATGAAAGGGCAGGGAACTGGGACAATTCTTGCTGTAACTCTTGTTGCTGTGGATGCTGAGATCAGCGTTAATGCTGCTATGCTACAGGTTTTTATTGCCGCTCAATCTTTTGCTTGAATTGCTTTCAAAGGCTTATAGTTTGATTCCTCATGCACATACAGGACCACCCACCAAACACAATTCTCTGAACATGTTTTCTTTGTGGAATTTTCAGGAAGGACTTGCTAGGATAGAAAAAAGAAATAGGTGGGACAAAAAGGAAAGACAATTGGCCCTTGATAATTTGGAGATGTTCCAGGGAGAAGCTAAGACCAGTAGGCGTGGAATGTGGCAGTATGGAGATATCCAGTCAGATGATGAGGACACTGCTCCTCCTGCAAGAAAGGCTGGTGGCCGAAGGTGAATGTAATTCTATGACGAAAGGTAATTTATAATATAGACATCCTCAGAGAAAGAAAATGGCTGAATTTGTAGGCATGAACATTTTACTTAAGTTAGAGAGGAAAAGAAGATGCCGTGCGCAATCCATAGTAAGTTTTGTTTTATTTTTCTCGTTTTAAATTTTGTTGTTAGGTTGAAGGGACAATTTTTTTTTTTTCTATAGATGGCATAATAAAAGGTGCATATGTCAGGGTTCTTTTTTATAATGTGGACAGCAGAGACGTTTTGTCCTAGCTAAAAATTCACTTTTTTTTTCTTTTTCTTAAGATCTTTTTAATAAGAGTATGAGTTTAATCCATCATTCAATCATGTGATTGTCATTTCATTTAGAACAAACCATTAATTTATTAAATGATCCATAAGCGGGTTGAATTCTCTTGATAATATTTTAGTGTATTTTATTTTTTACCCACTCGCTATAATCCTATTCAAACACGACATGTTGCAAGAAGGTTGGTAGCAACATTGTTAAAACCGGCAAGAAGATTGGTAGCAATATAGTTAAAACTGAACTACAAAGTGAACTAACAAAAATAAAGTCAAATCTATCCAAACATAATTTGAAAGTGAACTAACAGAAGTGTTTAAATTGACTGATAAAGTCGAATACTGTCACAAAAATAATTTACACTTAACAATATAAAATCTATCCAAACATTCCCAAAATATGAAAAATTATGGAATTTTGAAAAAGGGAAATTCTATTTAACCAATTAATACAAGAAACTCAAACGACCAATGCAAACAATTTTGACTAATTATGAATTCAAATATGAGATTTGACTAATTAAATTGAGTCCCTAATATACTTAAATTAGGGTTCTCGTTTATCTATGGGAACGTAGCTACGTGAATTCTATGCTAAGTAAACAAAATTCATTTCCATTTACTAGAAAAATAAAGAAAACAATTGGACAACTCCAATTAGCTTAAATGCTCAAGTCTCCAAAATGACCAGCATGATAGAATACGTGATTTACACTCTTATGCATATCATCTTTCAAAAGAAGGTGAAGGAGACAAATGAAGACAAAGTGCTATGGAATTGACCTAAAATTCAACTAAGCTCAAAATTTATCATTGGCGATGATATTGATCGGCCGATCCTTTCAACTTTCAAGTTTCGACCGTTTCAATTCTCTCGCCTTGTCCTCCGACGTGGAGCATCAGGTGTTTCCTCCTTCTCTTTGTTTTCTTCATTCTCTTCACTGCCTTGGTTGCCGGAAGTTTCTGTGGGTTCTGTGTTTGTCTTCTCCACCCTTGCCAGCGAAAGAAGAGACATGGTCCAGAGACTAACATGAAGTCCTAAACAATGCCTCCGGGAAAGAAATATGAAAGGAAAAGGACGAGAGGGAGCTAAAGTTTTGCTACTCACAGGCTCCTTCCCACCAAATATGAATCTGAAGAAAATTGTCAAAACAACAACCACAATGGCTACAAGAATTCCAATAGTGAGATTTGGTAGCTTCTCACCCTTTTCAATGAGATCCTGCAGAGAAGCTTGGAGTTCAGGTCATATTCCAGTAAGTGAAACATAACAGGCACCGAGAGAAAAAAAAAATGCTAGTTTGGTTACTCATATATTTTAAGCTTGTAGGCACTCAGGAAGGGAATGTCTGCGATCCTGTATAAGAGCTCAAATACCTTCTTCTGCAAGGTCAAATATTAAAAATCATGCCTAAGGAAGCGGAGGAGGAGAAAATATTGGAATGTAAAATATACGACGGAAGAAGAAAGGAGGGGAGAGTTAAGAGAGGGGAGGGTGGGGACGTAAAAGAGAGTAGAGAGAAAAATGGCCAGCTGTCATTACCTGGAAGCCTGCAAGGCCACTTGAACCGGTGTCTAAATCTTCTTCCTTCGGTTTCTCTTTCTCAATGGTAAACTTGGGCTTCCATGTAGTCTCCCGATCATCTTTAGCCATCAAAACATTGTCAAACTGTATGCCATCTTGCATTGTCCAAATCTCAATGCCGACAGCAGCGATAGGCTCAAAATCAGGTTTTTCAACTTCAAAGTATTCAGGGTTTGGAATATTCCAGGCTTCCATATACCCTTATAAATCGAAAAATTCTAACGCACTATATTCAAAGATTGAGATTTATTTTAAATTTTATTATTTAATTTTTTATATACAATCTAACTACTTGAATAATTATATTATTTAAATATTATAATTTTAATAGATTGAATTTAGTACTCTTAGGCCACATAAGAATTTTTCCGCGTAATCGGGGTCATCAATAAGGGGGGCATGCCATTTTCCCTTATAAAATGGATTCTTCTTCATTGGCCTGTCACTCAACACAACCAGGTGCTGCTTCACACTTTGGGTTATCAAAAATGAAACCATGTACTATTTAGTTCTTTTTTTCTTCATCTTTCTTTTCTGATTTTAAAAGAAAACGCTTTTATTCACCAAATAAAATCAAATAAAAAAGAATACTCTTATACTTTTTTCTTTTATTTTTTTGGGTCGTATACGTTTTCATACTACATATAATATGTAAATGTAAGGGACTTGATCGGGCTTTATTTGGAGGCCCATGGGCCCATTTATGCAAGCATTCAGCCTGCTGGAAGGAACATGATATTTGGACTTTAGCTTCTACATTTTCTCTTTTTGGTAGAAAATCAGACTTTATATTCTATTAATGGAGGTTTTTCCTGTACCCATATTATTTTTATGGGTATCGACATCCATATTATTTAATCAATGACAACATGTGGCCTTCATTACTGGATGTAACTTTCTAATGCAGGTTGTTAAAATGGATTGTGTATAATTTATTTTCGGCCTTATAATTACTATAATTTCCTTTGATGGCCCAATAGCATTTTCTTTAAGTTTTAAATCCCAAACATCAAACGATACACTAGGCTTAGGCAATTAGCTTTTTTTCTTTATTTTCCTTGCACTACAACACCATTAGTGAGACTTCTTTAAGCTTTAATTATGGAAAGGGAGAGAATAATGGGAGAAGTAAGTAACACATTCAAAAGAGTTTGATTACTGTATCTTATCATGTATATATACAACTATAATATATTATATTAAAAAAGTTACTGTTCGTGGGTATTTTATTTTTTAAAATGAAATTTAATTAATAGGTAATTCTATGATTGTTTAAAAATATAAATAAGAAAAAATTAAAATTAAAATAACATGTACATAAGTGTCAAGTGTTAATAATAAAATATATTTATATGCTTGGTTTTGAGATTTATTTAAAAAATACATTAGGAACTAGATTTAATATTTTATAATTATTGACTGTAGATTTTTTTTTACTTTATGTTTATGTGTATGGTATTTATAATTATTGCTATCATTTTCAAATAATTTTAATATTATTTAACTCATACAATGTAAATATTTTGGTTATGACAAAAAACATTAAATTGTAAGCATGCCACCGTACATTCCATGAACTCGGGAATAAAGCTTCCAAAGTAATAAATATACATATTACATAATTATATACATTCTATTTAAATTGTAAGCATGTCGCCATAAATCTAAATTAATAAAGCTTTTAAATTTAAATTATTATTATTATATTCTTAAGTAATAAATATACATGATAAATAATTATAAAAATACATGTATGTCACAAATAATCCAAATTTAAAATATATATATATATATATATATATATATATTATAAATGTATATAAAAATAAAAATGTAATTATAAAAATAAATAAAAATATTTTAATAAAAACATGATTTTATAAATTAATTGTTTCTTTTAAATCATTTAGTTAAATTTAGAAATTAACATGTTGGTGTCTAATCTATATCATTGCGATTTTTTTTAACAATGTTATCATTAATTTATTTTCTAAGCACTCTTACACTTACAAAAGTTAATAATACACAATATATTTTATCAGTGATCTTATACATATGAATGTATCATGCTAATACAAGTTGACTGAACTGATTGAACGAATCTGTATAAAATTATACATATCCTTATGAGCAAGGGTCTAAACCTTTTTTTTCAAACTAGTAATTACACTTGGTGGTCATCCTTATCTAAAAAGATTTTGTTGATCCAATATTTCATTTTATTCTATTTCTTGTTAAATAAAAATTTAAATTACAAGAAATGATCTCTAAGTTACATAAAAGTTATTACTAAAGTAATTAAAATGTAGACTATTTTTATCCATAAATACATGTAAGGTTAAATTAAAACCAATTAGATAAGATTATATTGTATGCCAATAGGCTTAGGTTTTTTAAGTGTCTAATAGACCCAAACCAATTTTTTTAGGTTTGGTCTTTGACCCAAACCTTTAATCAAAATTAATGTAATATATATACAATAAAACTTATATAACTATCTTTATTTATTAATTATATATATGACAATAATTTATACTTCTATTAATATTGCATACATTATTAAATAAAAAAGTTATAAATTTTTATATAAATATTAGTATATAATTATATAATTTATAATTTCATATATAATATATAATTGTTAATTACAAATTTGAGCCTATTTAAGACTTTAAAAGCCTAAACCAATTGGCTTACTTGAATGCTTTCATATTTTGGTAAAATAAATAATTTAATTCTTGATTTTGAAAATAAACTATTAGCCTCCTAGTTTGAAAACAAATTACTTGGCCCTTGTTATGATTTATAAGCAATTACATTTTGATAATGTGAATAGTAACTTTCACTCAACTTAGGTAATTTAAGTCAATAAATTATTATAATTTCTTGTAGTTTATATATAAAAAAAAGAAAAAAATTAAATGAGTATAATTAGTATCTACGAATATTTAAAAGTTATTTATATTTAGATTTTTTGTTTTAAAATTAATTTTTTAAATTTTTTAAATTAAAATCATTCACATGAGATTATATTATATATAATAGAATTTTATTTATTTGAGTATTAAAAAATATTTGAAAAATATTATTTTTTAGGAAGAAAAACATTTTTTCAAAAGTTGTCTCAATGAAATTATTATTATAAATTATTTTGACCATAAAATAAACTAATCCAAATATATATCAAATTATTTATTTTCTTAAAATAAGAAGATTAAAACTGCAATTAAACTTTTTTCTTATGGGTCAATATATATATATATATATATATATATATATATATTAACTTATTATAAAATTTATTTTGTTTGTAAAATAAAATCTAATGAAAAACTTTTTAAATTAAACTCTTTAAAAGAGTAAGTTGAAAGGTACATTTTCCTAAATATTTGTAAAAATGTATTTTATTTGTATTAATTACATTTAAGAACTTTTAATCATTATTGACACAAAGATAACTATTGAAATATATTTGGAACTTTTTATTTTATTAAAAGATATTCTTTATTATGTTTGAGTTTATCGAAAGAGGAGCATTAATTGAAGAAGAGCCTTCAATGGCTTAGAGCTCTTTTTGAAACAAAGAAAGTTTTTATACTTAAATTTATAATTGAAAAACTTATACATAACATATTAATAGGTTCGGTTACCGGTTAATATAAAAAAGACAGTTATTTATGAGTTTTAATATATAAACCAATTGTAACCTAATATGTCAGTAAGGGTACCGGAGCCCATCTATAAAAATGAGTACAGAAAGAATTCCCCCTATTAATTTCATGTTTGAAGTGAAACTCTTGACGTTGGAATTTTAATTTCAATAATATTTTTTTAATTAATTGTCAATATGCATTAAACTAATTTTTTTTTTAAACATTGGCAATTTTGTTATGTAGATTATGTCATTCTTTTTGGCATAAACCGGGATAACTGCCTAAATTGTAAAAAAATAATATTAACTTAATAAACTCAATAATTATTTAAACAATCCCCACTCATTCTCGGTTGAAAAATCTAATTATAAACCATCATAACATAAAGCGAATACCAAAAACAAAATGAAATAAGACAAGAAAAGAAAACACAGATATATGAGCCACTCCCAACTTTGAACCAACTGTAATTTTTCCATCATATGAAAACATAAAACACTTGAAATGCAAGTAAAGAAAACACTTGAAATGCTTGGGTGTCAATAAAAACCATGTTATAAACATAAAGATGCTTCATGGTTAGTGTAGAAATATAGATTTTATTAATAAAATAATGAAATTAAAATTTAAATTGAAAGAAATGATGAGAAACCATATGTTAAGAAAGATAAAGGATTATAGTTATTTGAGTTTCGAGAACATACCTTGGTTAAAGTTTACAACAAATAATCAAATATATGTGTTCAAACTATTAGAGATAGAAATATAATGCAGTGGCAAACGATTCAGAACAACCATAAAAAAAAAATACCGAATTGACTAGTGAAAATGAAAAATGTTTATTACGCACTATTTTTTTATACCATTTCTTTACACCTTATTTGGAAAGGAAAAAAAAGATAGAAAGAGAATATCTTAAAATGTGTATTCTCTTATTTTATTATTTAAAAAAATAATAATATAACAGTGTAATAAAAAGAGTTTGTAAATAATATTATTGAGTAGAATTTGAACTCCTCCAAGTCAAACAAGAAAGGAAGTATTGGTACCGGGTGGAGCTAGTTTCATCCTAGAAGGGCAGAGTCTCACCTTTTTTTTTTTATTTTAAAAAATTTTTTACAAACAATTATATTTTGAATTTTTTTTTTAAAAAAAAACTTGACTCCTTCAACAATCTTTCTCTTTCGCATTTCTCAAGTAAAATAGTCTAACAACTTGTTGGAGATAATGCTAGCTGAACTAGTAGATATAAATATGGGAAGGTTGTTGACTCAATAGTAACCACTAATCTAACTAAAACAAAGGGAAATAAATCAGGTTATTCCTTTGATTGTAGGCTTGAAATATTAGCCAATTCAATGTATCAATTGCTACTTAAAGGGAATAAAACCTCCCTAACCCAGTAACAAGTTAGGGGGAGAATACTTGACCGTGGATGTAGGCCTTCAAGGCAGAACCACGTAATTCCTTTATGTTCTTCTTGTTCTCCTTCTCTCTCTCTTATATTTCTCTCTAAAAATTGAATTGTTGATATACCGTGTAATATGGTGTCAGAACGGTAATACTTTCTGCAAATCTCTGGTTCTATTCCATTTGTTTGGATAGCAACCACAACCACAGTCGATAAAGGTGGTTCACAAGAGGTGAATAGCCGACTAACTATCACCCTTCTCAATGGCCGAAACTACATGCCATGGGTTAGGGCTGTTTCTGTTGCTCTTGGTGGTCGTTCCAAGATCGGACACATCACGGGCAAAATCACCTACTCCGAAACGACAAAAGAATTGTGGGATTCAATTAAAGAACATTATGGGAATCAAAACAAAATTTCTAGGGTTTTTGAGTTGTAACAAGAGGTATGTCAAACCAAACAACTTCCTACTCAATCCTTTAATGAACATCTTGGCCTGATGAAGAAGAGGTGGGATGAATTGAAACAATATTGTCCCAAGGCTGCCACAGTTGATGAATATGTGATTCGTGACAAGTTGTTCATGCTTCTTGCTAGTGTGAGGCCGGAATATGAGGATGTCAAGAGACAAATCCTCATGACCACACCTCTGCCATCTTTTGCTACGGTATGTAATACTATTCAACCTGAAGAAGACACAAAGAAGAGTAATGAATCTGGTGATCTCATTCGGAGGAGACAGACATGAGAATTCTGCTCATCATACTGCCGCAACAAACCCTAGTAATATCGGATCCTCTTCAACAGTTTCTTCACCAACTTGCAACTTCAGTCGCTCCTCCGGTAGAGGTAAGGGTAGAGGACGTGGGAGCAAATATCTCTATGATCACTACCACAGGGATGGTCATACACAAGACCGGTGTTGGGTTTTGTATCCACACTTGAAAATTCAAAAAGATAAGCTGATTGGTGCCATGGCTTCTGCACCTCAGTCTGATGAGTCCTCAGGAGATTTTTAGTCTACTCTTGGCAAGTTGGCAGTGCAACTGCAAGAATATCTAAGCTTTAACTCAAGTAATAAGGCTAACAATGCAAGTCACTTTGTTCAAACTGGTAAGTCTTATGCCTTATCTAGCCAGTTATCACAATCATTTATTATTGATTCAGGGGCCACAGATCATATGTGTTATGACTCACAATGTTTGTCTAATATTTCTGATGCTACTCACATTGACCCGATTACTGTAGCCGATGGAAATCAAGTTCTGGTCAAGGGACTTGGATAAATTGAATTTTTTAAGAGATCCTCTAAAGTCTTATTTGTTCCTTCATTATCTGCAAACTTATTATTAGTTGCAAGAATCAATAATGATTTGAATTGCAATATTATATTCTCTCCAAAAAAAGGTGGTGTTTCAGGACATAACCACAGGGAAGAAGATTGGTGAAAGAACCTTGCACAATGGACTATATTTGCTGAATACAGTGCACAAAGGCCTTAGTGCAACCCAGAATAAAAGGGATGACTTAAAGTTGTGGCATTGGCGTATGGGACATCTGTTTGATAAAATTCTACATTTTATTAATTCTGAGTTTTCTATTGATTCAAGTACTTGTGAGGCATGTCGGTATTCTAAATTACATAGATTAGCTTTCAATGATAGTTCTCATATTTCTCTTTAATTGTTTGACTTGGTTCACTCTGATGTTTGGGAGCCTGCCCCAATTGACTCAAAAGATGATTTTCGATGGTTTATTACTTTTATTGATGATAAATCAAGGTGCATGTGGTTATATTTGTTGAAATCCAAAGCTGACGTGGGGCAAATATTTTAGAAGTTTTATCATATGATTAAAACTCAATATGGATTTGGAATTAAGGTTTTGCATACCAATAATGGAACTGAGTATATTAATGGCGCATTTCAGTCTTTTCTTAAACAAATGGGTATGGTTCACCAACGATCTTGTCGGGACACCACAGTAAAACGGAATAGCTGAACGTAAAAAATCGTCATCTTTTAGAGGTAACCCGATCTCTGTTATTTCATGAAAATTTGCCCTCTGAATATTGGTCATATGCAGTGCTCACAAGTTGTTACTTAATTAATCGCACTCCGAGTAAGATTTTACAATATCAATCTCCATTGACTGTTCTTCTCGGTAGACCAATAAACTTGTCTCACTTAAGAATTTTTGGGTGTACTTGTTTTGTTCATATGCAAATAGGTAACAAGCTTGAATCTCGCTCAAAAAAATGTATTTACTTGGGTTACTCGTCGGTAAAAAAAGGGGTACAAGTGTTACGATGTTGCTGCCAGGAAATTATATATTTCAAGGGATGTATACTTTGACGAGAGTTTCTATGTTTTTTTTCTCACAAGGATAAAAATCAGGGGGAGATACGAGAACAATTTGATTTTTCTCCTTCAAGGCCGGTTTGTTGATGAGAATAACCCGGATGATAGCTGTTCCTTGAACAACTCACCTGGGCATGTTACAGGTGCACCGCATGAACCATTACTGGTGCAGCCAACTGACCAGAATTGTGTGCCGGCACAAAGTGGAGAACTCAATGTGCTCTATGTGCCATTACAATCTGAACCGCAAGTTCAAGCTGACCAAATATCTCAAGCCCAACAAAACTTTTAGCTACTTGCTGTGCCCGAGAACTCAGAACAACAAAATGATCAGCAGCCTCCAACAACAGCGGATGGACAACAATTGCGAAGGTCAAGTCGTGTACCCAAACCTTCGATTAAAGTGAAGGATTTTGTCTCAACTGCTATTGCTCATCCCATTCAAAGCTATGTGTGTTACAGTAATATATCTACAGATTTCAAGTCATTCCTTGCTACAATTGATAGCCATTATGAACCAGTAAATTATACAGAGGCATAAAAAATTACCAGTGTTACAAACAGCCATGGCAGAGGAATTGGTGGCTCTTGATAAAAATCAGACTTGAGAGATTGTGACATTACCTGAAGGGAAACGAATCGTTGGTTGCAGATGGATTTATAAAATAAAATATTAGAGTGATGGTACTATTGAACGCCATAAGGCTCGTTTTGTAGTAAAGGGATACACCCAGACATACGGCGTAGATTATAATGAGACATTTGCACCGGTGGCCAAGATAAACACTGTGAGAGTTTAATGTCTGTAGCCGTAAATCTTGGTTGACTGCTTTTCCAAATGGACGTCAAGAATGCGTTCTTGCATGGAGAACTTGAAGAGGAAGTGTATATGGACATTCCTCCCCGTCATTCTCTTGAAACTCAACCTGGTAAAGCATGTAGATTAAAAAAGGCGATTTACGGGTTGAAACAATCTCCCCCAGAATGGTATGGAAAATTAAGTGCAGCTTTGATATTTTTTGGCTTCAAAAAAAAGTAAGTCCGATTATTCATTGTTTGTTAAAAAATGTTCTGGAAGTATTGTTGTTATGTTGATTTACGTGGATGACATAGTCATCACAGGAAACAGCATGGTGGAGATAGAAAAATTGAAGCGACATCTCAACAAAAAATTTGATATCAAAGATTTGGGGCACCTGAGATACTTCCTAGGAATTGAGGTAGTAACTTCAAGCAAGGGATTATTTATTTCTCAAGGAAAGTACATGATGGATTTACTGAAGAAAACTGGAAAGTTGGCAGCCAAACCAGTTGATACACCTATGGATTACAATAGTAAGTTTGAAGGTGACACTACTCCTCTTTCTGATCTGAGACAATTTCAAAGATTGGTTGGCAAATTGATTTATCTTACGATAACTAGACCGGATATATCTTACACTGTAAGTTACATAAGTTAGTTCTTACATGTCCCTACTCGCGGTCATATGGATTTAGTTGACCGAGTTCTCAGGTACCTGAAGTCTTGTCCAAGAAAAGGAATTTGAATGAAGAAAAATGATCATACAGAAATCATTAGTTATGCAGATGCAGACTGGGCAGGGAATCTATTTGATAAAAGGTCAACTTCAGGATTTTGTACCTTTGTAGGAGGCAATCTTGTCACGTGGAAGAGCAAGAAACAAAGTGTAGTTGCTTGGTCTAGTGCAGAGGCAGAATACAGGGCTATGGCTTCAACTACTAGTTAGCTTATTTAGCTTCGCCACTTACTTTATGATCTGACATGGAGAAGGCCAGTTACCCCTATCAAGCTGTATTGTGATAATCAGGCTGCTGTTCACATTGCATCAAATCCGATTTTTCATGAGAGAACCAAACACATAGAAGTGGATTACTACTTTGTTCGTGAGAAGGTTCAAGGAAAAATAATTATGACTCCCTACATTCGAAGTGAAGAACAACTAGCTGATGTCTTTACCAAAGCGTTGCCTAAAAATACCTTTCAGAACATTCTTGTCAAGTTGACCTTGATTGACATATTCGCATCAACTTAGAGGGGAAGTGCTAAAGATAATGCCAACCGAATTAGTGGAGATAAATATGGGAAGGTTGGAGATAATGCCAGCCGAATTAGTGGAGATAAATATGGGAATGTTTTTGACCCAATAGTAACCACTAATCTAGCTAAAACAAAGGAAAATAAATCAGGTTATCCCTTTGATTGTAGGCTTAAAATATTAGTCAATTCAATGTATCAATTGCTACTTAAAGAAAATAGAACCTCCCTAACCCAGTAACAAGTTAGGGGGAGAACACTTGACCGTGGATGTAGGCCTTCAAGGCAGAACTACGTAATTCCTTTCTGTTCTTCTTGTTCTCCTTCTCTCTCACTTATATTTTTCTCTAAAAATTAAATTGTTGATATACCGTGTAATACAACTCCACGTACAGATTGTATGTGACCACATGCTTGTTATAACATGAGAATTTAAAACAAAAGATTCTACTTGATAAGTTACCTTATGTTTAAGTGTTTTAAAAAAAGATGGAGTGGAATGATTCATAATAGTCCCTTGAAAATAAAATTCTATGTCCCTCACTAAAATACTAACAATTAAAATTAAAAATGCCAACTAAAAAAAACAGGGCGTATATTTTTTGGTTAATGTTCACTATTTTGTTTGAGAGATACTTAGGAAAAAAAAAGAAAAGAAATAAAAAATTTGAATCCTTACAGCTAATGAGATATACTCACTGAACAATGCACCCGGTCTGCAGTTCCTCATTGAATCAGGTCACCAGATAAGATGCCCTGAAGTTCTTCCTTCTATATACGTCCAAATCTGCATGAGTGCGGTTATACAAAAAATTTGCCATTTAATGAACTGAAGTTTCAACCTACTCAATGTCCCTGAACGGTAATGATACTTATACATAGTCTTTCTTTCACATTCTTTCGTATATGTTTATGTGGACCAATAGTGTTGAAAAAGAAGAGCAAAAGAGAGAAAAAAAAAAAGAGAAGTGATGATTGATTGAACATAAAGAATGTGATAAATGAGTATGTGTACATAAAATTATCCCTCCTTAAATGTTCCATTTTATACCGTCCGTGGGTAGTACTATGATTTATTTAGTGATCAATTCAAATATTTTGAGGCCTTACCAGCACAAGACGAAGAAGATTATGAGGCCTCCAATTAAGCATTTGAAGTGCAAGCTTGAGCCCGAGAATCTGTAAAACATACTAAACCAGAGAGAAGTTTGGCCATGTAGCCTATTAGAATATCTTGATTTCTGCGACGTCACTTAAAAATTGAACTCTGAATTTACCTTTTACTTCTACAAATGATTCTTAAGTGTCACATGAATTCTGAAAACTAAACGTCTTTCCAAACCCTCAACCCTCAATCCTCAAGAGCTTGTTCCGAAAATAAGATTTCCAGAGAAAAGCTAGCTATTGAGCATTGAGGGAGAGCTCAGAAGACGTTGGACTTCCAAAATGCCTGCACAAGAGCTCTGGTAATTCCAAGAACAAATAATTCATGCATTTGGTGTTTGTTTCACAAGCAATATGCGGAAATAAGTTTCAAAGTAACTTCACTTTCATAATCAAACTTCATGGAAAACTCCGCGTCAAGTAGAATCCTCGAGGACATCCAATGGCATTGGAACTGCTAAAAAAGGAAGAGCAATTTCTGAAAGCTGCCCATAGAATCAAGCATCTCTTATTTGGTTCCTTCTTTTTGCTAAAAATATAAACTATTAATATACTTTCACTTAATAATTTAAAATTTTAAATAATTAATTTATAAAATAATATCTTTTATATATATATATATATATTCACATAATTTGAATATAAAATTTATTTATATATTTTATTTAATAATTTAAACTTTTAAATTACTTAATTTATAAAATAATATTAAAATATGTATGATTAAATGATCATAAATTCAATCATGATCGTCTCTATTCTTAATAATTAAGTTACGTTTGATTCATAAGACTTTTTCAATTCATAAAGGAAAACGACAAATGATCTCTATCAGCAGCCGCACGTAACACTGTACTTTCGTAGACATGAAACAAACAGATATTCCATATTTTTTACAATCTCAATCCGTGGAAATTCTTGTGACTAATTCTGACGAAAACATCAAAGTTGGCACGGTTAGTGCTGCAGGATCCAACCGACGAATTTTCTTTGATTCGAAGGGAGGTGGCGAATTGGAGAGCGTATCATGAAAGGTGGAGACAGGCTGGTCTCTTTTGGGTTGGGGATGTCGAAACTGACCCCTGCGATTTGTCTTTTGAGGCGTAATTAACTTGCTAAGTTTGAGCATACTTGCTATCAGCCTCATTTATTAGTTTGCTAGCACTTCTTTTCTTTTAATATTACTTTTCTGGTAATGATAGAAGATCTTTTGTATTACGGGTTACAGCAGAGCGGAATTAATTAGATTATGCCACAGCCACTCTGTTCACATTTTCAGCATTTCACACACACACACACAAGGTCTGCAGCAAGTGCCGAGACACAACCTCAATTTCTTTAACCGAGACATGGATATAGGTAAAATATTGCCCAGGCTTCAATCATATACCTCTCTATACATATAACCTGAATAAAGAAAAGAGAGAATTACATAATTGTCTTACACGGAGGAGAAACCGCCAGCTGAGTTCTATTTACAAACCTTACCTTCTATTATTTTCATAGTAAAATAAAAAAAAAAGGTAATTAGAAAACCCAAAAACGGTACTAATTATTTACAGTCACACATGGGAGGGATCAACCCCAACGGACTTGAGAGTCTCAACGCGAGGGCGATAGGCATAGGCATCCTTGCGAATAGGATCAGGGATGAGATGCTGATCAGGATAGCCGTGCTCCTGAACGTGAGCCACTTTCCTGAAGAAGGATTTCCGCATAAATTTGTCAGCCTCCTCCACCACGTGCTCCGGCTCCACCACCTCCGGCAGAGTCTCCCTCCGCTGCTTCTTCACGCGCACGGTTGGGGAGTTTCTGAGTTGCTGCCATGCAGTGTGGAGGCCTAGCCCCGTGGACAAAGCTATCAGCCCAATGGCCACGTACACCGGCACGAAGTCCCCCTTGGCCGACATGGATGATTTGCCACGTTGTTGTTGGTGGTGAACATCATAGCCATAATCAGCGGCAGGAGCATATGCCTTCATCTTTGGCGCGGTTGAGGCTGTGTATGAAGCCTTACTTCCTCCTCGTAACCCACTGCTTAGCAGTGTTTTCCAATAACCCATCTGCACCATCGTACGGAACGCTCGTGAGGTGGTTAGTACAAGGTAATCACAACATGAACACACTTAGAAATTAAATGCCCTGGCCATGAATACAAAGGGGAATTCATAAAAAAATCGTACCTTAGGCCTGAAAGCCATAATTGACGACCGAATAAGAGCGAAGCACTCGAAGGAAACGAGCCCGAAAAAAAGGGGTATCCAGATAGTAGTAGAAGCAGTTGCAGTTACAATCGCAAAACTAGAAGCAGTTCGTTGCTTGCTGCAGTTGCTGTCACAGCTTCAGACTTCTAGTACTTATGCTTATCTAGTTGATGGATAAGGCCTTGTGGTTTGTGAGTAAAGCAAAGTTAGTCTCACCACGGAAAGAGTTTCTGGAACCACGTAGCGATGCCAGGCGACACTTGTCAGTCTCCAAAATTGACACGATAGCCATAGAAGCCTCTGGAAATGCCACGCCCTGTTTATTGTCTGAACTAGACATTTAGTGTTATTCTAATGTATGCTGTAATAGGCTAGATCCAAGACAGATGAAGTATTAGGAGATAAGGTACTGCAGATAATATAACTTTGAAAAGTAAATAAACTTGAGTAACTTTGAGAAATAACTAAACTTAAGATAAATAATTTACCCTGGAGTTCTTTTGTCAGGGATAGCCACCATGGACCAAAAGATGGCCACTGCTGGCCCCAGAAATGACAAAAGCAATCGAGGCTGGTGGAAGGAAGATCCGAGCGACAGATTAAATAAATTTTAAAAATTTTAAAATTGATTTATTGTGGATGTAAAAATTTACTTAAAAAATGAATATTTTGTAATTTATTAATAATAAAATTATTAAACTAACAATCATTCAAAATCAAATCTATTCCTATTATGTATCAAAAAAAGAATCTATTCCTAATATCCAATCAAACCTTACATTTTTCTTTCAAATGAGGTAGCAACCTTATCCTTGCCTTCCCCCACCTAAGTTGGCAGTCATATTCAATCTAATCATACTACAACCAGTAATCTTCTTGGCCCTCTTGTTGGCGCTCAATGATCTCCTAATCTTGACTAAATCATCCCATTGCTCTGTGTGGGCATAAATATTGGCCATGATGGAATAAACCCCACCGTCTTCAGGTTTTATCTCCATCACTTGCTGGGCTGCTTTCTTTGCTATCTCAACGTTCCCGTGAATCCTACACCCACCTAGCAACCCACCCCACACGAACACATCGCCCCCACTTGGCATTCCCGTTATCATCTCTATTGCTTCTTCAATCAACCCGGCCCTCCCCAACATATCAGCCATGCACCCATAATGTTTGAGCTCTCGAGGAACCCCATACAGAGTTTCCATGTCATTGAAAAGCTTTCGGGCTTCATGAACTAGACCTGCATGGCTACACCCCACCAAGACTCCTAGGAAGCTCACCCCATCAGGTTGAATTCCTGCTGCAATCATTCTAGAGAAGTAGTCAAGCAAAATTGAACCCTTACCGTGAATTGCAAGGCCAACTAGCATGGCGTTCCACGTAAACACATTTTTATCTGGGCTCCACTCAAATATATCCCTTGCAGTCTCAACACATCCACACTTGGCATACAAGTCCACCAACCCAGTGGCCAAAAAGGAATCAACTCGAACCCCATTCCTTTTAATGTAATCATGGACGATTCTGCCCTGTTCTAATTCCCCAAGCTGAGCACAAGCAGAAAGAACGGAGACCAGAGCGATGTTGTCCGGCCGAAGTTCTAAAGCAAGCATCTCATTGAAGAGTTCAACGGCTTCGTTGCACAAATTTGCGTGGCTATAACCTGCTATCATGGTGCCCCAAGACACAGCATCTCGCACTGGCATCTTGTCGAACAGTTCACGTGCCCTGATAATCTGCCGAGTTTTGACGAAGCCATCAATCATGGCATTGTAAGAGACAGCATCCCTGCGAGAACTTTCGCAGAACACCTGGTGAGCATCTCCGATGCGGTCATGGACGCAGTAGACACGTATCAGTGAGTTCAGCGCGAACAAGTGGGCCACGAACCCGAACTTGAGAGCTTGGGAGTGAAGAGACTGTGCCAGAGAAAGAGCACGGAGTTGGGCGCAGGCTTTGAAGACAAAGGGGAAGGTGTGGAAGTCAGGAGGAACAGAGAGACGGCGCAGGGAGGCAAAGAGTTGGAGGGCGGGGACAGGGGAGGAGCAAAGGGTGTGGATTCTAATGAGGTGGTTGTAGGAGAAGGTGGATGGGTTTGGAATGGAATGGAAAAGAAAAAGTGCATAGGTCAATGAAGTGGTGGTGGAAGTGGAAGGGTTGGGACAGGTGAGTAAGGAAGTGAAGGTGGAGAGGATGTTGTTCAAGATTGGGGTGGGCTGGAGGGGCAAGAGGCCAGTGGTAACGGTGTGAGCATGAACCTGGTGGAGTTGTCTCATGGATTTGCAGTGCTTTATGACATGTAACATACTCAAAGCTGCTCACTGAATTTGTGTTGGCAACTTCAGCATTCACAGACGCAGTGATCCCCCCTTTGTAATTCTGTTCCAAAAACATGACCAAAGCAAAACGGATAAATCAAACTCGGTGAAAAAAAAGATCAAAAAAAGGGTGAATGACCGGATTCGAACCTGCCCGGGTAGAGCCCACAGTCATGCCCATTAACCACTCCGGTTCGTCCGCCTTTGCGACAGCGTCGGTCATTTGGCAAAGTGTAATGCTATTTAATGTGAAACTTTCTCTCTGAAAACTTGCTAATGACGCAGGATAAGCCAATTGAAACAATTTTGAAATATCAAATTCTGTTTGAAACATAAATCAGGTGGGAATGGGAAATTCAATGGATAATATTTCTTTGCAATTTATTTCGTAAAAATCTCTTCGTGAGATTTGTCGTTTTCCTTTGGCAAAATTATAGTGTTGGTCAATATTTGATGGTATTTTATAGCGGACTGACGGTATTCTCTATTTTAATTTTGCTCATAATATCACCTTGATGTAGCTACATAATATATCACAAATACAATATATTATTAATACTATTTGCACATCAAAATTTTGAAGAATATTTATGTAATACTTGATTTATTTTCCTACAGTAAAGAACCACATTTTTTTTGTAGGTTCTGTTGAAAGCAATCCCTATATAAGTAAAATGGTGTGATATGTTTTAATATGTAAATAACATTAACATTAGTGCAATATAATTATAACAAACAATGCTAATAACACTATCTCAAGGAAACAAAATCTTCCATGACATCCTGTACAAAAAATTTAAGCATCCCGCATAACTAAAATAAAACGATGCAGTTTTGTTCATATAGAAGTAGGTTTGTAAGTTTTTTCTTAGATCTGAATTGAACTTGGAGTTGGGTTGATTGGTTTGATATTGAAGTAGGGTGAGTTCAACTGAACCTTACAACTTACTGAACCGGCCGCAAGCTTGCAGTGCACGCGTGGCAGATGTATCCGTCATTAATTTAATATATTTTGGATATAGATTCTCTCTCTTATTAGACAAGCAGAGAAATAAAGATACAAGATTTTTATATAATAATTTTTATGTTTATCTTTAATAGGATAGTTTTGGTGGAGAGATCCAAATCCATGTATTTCAATCTCCATGGTCCGTTTTCATGAACGAGAAACTGGATAAGATAGCTAATGCGACGCAAAAATTTCAATCTCTGGGCACAAAATGCTCCATAATTGCACGCCTTTCCCAGTGAATTTGGGTTTTCCTCCTATTGAATATGACTCGTAATTTGAAACACCTAAGCCCCCTAAACTTTGCCGAGAGAGTTATTACTATTTGATTGTGACTTTTTGGTCTCGCTTGTAGCCGGTTCAATGAGAAGCAAAGTAGAATCCATGTTTGAAATAGCCATGCTTCAAGTAGACTACTCTCTGGGGGAATTTCTGTCATTCAAAACGCGACACAGAGTCAATATGCAGCGGTTGCTAGTCTCAATCAAGTTGAATCTCTCAAACCTCCTTTTGACAGGGAATGCACATGGTATCTTTGTATGGAAGAGTTTAGAATGGAAGATTGGGAAAGAATAGCTTTTTATTCTAAATTAAAAGATTTTTAAGAAATTTATAAAAATAAATAAGAAAAAAATAGAAAATTATATAATAATTTATCGTTTTATTCTATTAACTTTTAAAAAAATTTAAATAAAAAATATTTACTTAAAATAAAGTATTTTTCATCTCTTTCGTTTCCTTTTAAACTATTGCATCCAAACACACAGTAGACAAAAAAAAAAAACTGATATCCTTCAACAAATAACCACGAAGACTTTAAAATCACTGACGTAATGAACGTATTCGCGTAGGATATCTTTTCGTATCAGATAATCCTAGTTTGTATTCTACAGTTTTTTTTTATTTTTTTTAATTTTAATTTGTAACAATAGAGGTGGGATACCACAATAATCAGATAAACGATAATATTTAAATATGTATACAATAACTAATATAAACTTTTGAAATATTATTGTCTCTATTTTAATTTATAATTTATATTTTTATGTTAATCTTAATATTAGTCTTATATTTGTATTCCAATCACATGGTGTCTTATAAATTTTAAAATTTATTATATTCTTGTGTCTGTATGATGTCTTATAAATTTTAGAATTTATTATATTTTTGTGTCTGTATCTTATCGTATTAGTATTCATGTCTTATTCGTACTTAGTAGTCCTATGCTTACCTCTGGATTTAGCAGTGCCACCAAGAGTTAGTGCCTTTGGGCACATATACTCTCATAAGCATTTATACTTCTCCCTATCGCCATGTGCGAAATGGACGGTGCCAACCCATTGTGCCCTACTTATAAAATGCAAGTGCTTATCTGCATCCCTGTTCTCTCTTTACACTTGGCTGTTTCTCTTGCTACGACTTCTCGAACGACCTTTTCATTATTATATAATTTTATTTGCGTCTTTTAACAAGGGCCTACGTACATGTTTTGCAGTCCTCTCCAGCCTTCTTATCCCTCCTCAATTCCTTTATCCGTTCTCTGTTGGTCTTTTCCACATGGGGTGACGAGGCTCGATGCCTCTTTTTCTCCCCTTCTATAGAATATTGTTTTGTGTTTTGTAAAGCAGAAGAACAATAATATTCTTATATTGATCATGGAGAGATAAGCATTTCTCCATAAAAGAAAACTTTTCAGGGACCATTTCAAAATTGAAATGTGATTCTTTTCTGTCTGTGCTGATCTGTTCACTTTTGTCTGCTCTCTCGATCCCCCATCCCCCCTGGTGGAAATCGAAGGAAGGGAAATGTTTACTTTAAATATTTTATTTGATAATTTATATTTATAAAATTTAATAAAGTATATTATAGATATATATATTTTTTTAAAAAATAAAAAATATATATCAACTATTAAATAAAATATCTAAATTAAATAATGTCTATCAAAGACTCTTGGAGGTATTCCCTTGCCTTGGAGAGGATATATATGCTTGAATCGTAGTAAGGGAAGTAATAAACCCACCCATTGTCTTTCCTTACTGGTGCAGTCTATAAGCTAGGCCAAGTAACATCCAGGATATGGAGAAAGAAGAGAATGAAGAGGATGACATAACTACGTTAAGTTTTTGAATGTTATGCTACTCTCTTCTTTCCCTTGTTGGAAGAAAGAAGTAGGAAAAGGCAAGTCATAGATGCAAAGGGAAGGCAAAGCCTTTCTTCCGGGTTCAACTCATCAAGCTGCACCTGTACTGGTAATTCAGCTAGGCATGCCAGACACAGTATGCAGTTTCATCTCAAATCAGTGTTAGTGGTGATTGCTATGCTATGGGGCTCAATTAGTCTCTGCTTCTCTTTCCAGTTTCCACGCTTCAGAATAATCACTTCGAATGTTTGATTCAGAAACCATGCATCTATTATGAAGGTAAGCTGCGGAAACTGACCTAGTGAGTCATTTGAGATATAGTAATAGTAAGATTCTACCTCTATTTATGTTGGTACTTGGAAGCCATGAATAAACAACTGTTTTTGTTGAGTTCCGATATAGAAAGAAGCCTGAATGTTGTCAAAATTTACTTCTGCTGTCAAAGTTAGGTACGGCTTTTGTTCATTGTCTGTGATAATTTGTATTTGCCTAATGAAACATGTCCATGTTTCCTATATGCAAACTTCTTTCAGTAAACATTTTTGCAAGGGGTTTGAACTCCTACACTATCCTCTCAATCACCTTCAACTATTTATTTTAAACTTATTTATTACTTGAGTCGTAATTTATTAGTAAATAGATGGTGGAAAAAACCGTAAATATGCATATTAGTACCATCAAGCAGATCAATACTGGGTAGAAGAACATCTCTTTTTGCCAGAGGCTACATGACGAGCAAGGTGCATATGAGAAGCTTTATGTAATCAATAAGTCATGTATTATATGCTCCTAAAATGTCATGTAAGATTAAATTTTATTTATTTATATTTTGACATCTTAATATTAAATAATTAAAAAACATACTTATCAAAATAAAATTAATTATTTTAAATATTAAAAAATGGAACACGATCCTATATACACTTTAAAAACATGCAATAATTTTTCCTAAACGACCACTATGATCTATGATGGCAAAAACAGTGATGAATCCATTTCTAAATATAAATAAATGGAATACTATCTTATATACACTTGAGCAACATGCAATAATTTTTCCTAAAGGATCACTATGATATGGGATGGCAAAAACGGTAATGAATCCATTATGCAGTGCGCAATGAATGCTTAGCCAACAAAGAGGAGTAGATAATGACCTTGGAAAGAAGTTCAAATTCTCGAAGGTTATTATTCATGAATGAAGTATTTAATCCGGTATTTTTTTAACCGGTATTTTAATTAGTAGTGAAACATTTTCTAATTGCTGATTATATTTTATAAATTTCAAGCAATAAATACTTGACAGCTCAAAGATATCAATATCCTTAAAAAAAGAAAAAAATTCAAGGTGCCCTAACCTAACACCACCCTATTTAAAAAAATACTTTGATAGATTTTTTCCCCCCGCTCCTTAACAGCCTGGAAAGATACTTTCGTCTTTCGGATTTTTCTTTTGAAACACCACACTTGGACAGTGAAAAGATTTGGGCGTATGAAAAACGTAGTAACTATTGAAAAACAATCAAGGGAGTATTTTTATTTTTATCTGTTATTGTACATCAATAGAGCAGATAACAAGCACCATATAATAGTGACAACTATTACTTCATTCACAATACAGGAATTCTAAACCATCAAAGTGAGAGGTCTAAACTCTCAGCAATTCTCTGTAGCAGATCCAAGTAAGTTACCCCCATCTCTACTACGTTTTCCAACACGTTCCTTGCACTTGCATCTAGAAATACAGAGTACATTCAACAGGAACGAATCTGAACAACCAATCTTCACTGGTCAACTTACAAGAATTCATTTTGTCATCACACAGAAAATAATTCCAATTATCATGGTTTCCTCAACCTCAAAGAAGGATGGCATCCATCAATCTTATTCACACAAAAATGCATACGTCAATCTGTAAGTTAAAGTGGTATTTCCCATAGCATGAACAAAGAGGAAAGATAAAATTACGTATCTTCTCCTTTAACTATGGGAATTAGTGGACAAAGTACATACTCAAAAGTATAACACCTATTGCCTTGTTATCAGATATCTAGGCATAACACAAACCTAATTCCTCTACATCTAGTTCAGATAAGCATGGGGAAAAACTTTCTGACTACAAAATCGTGCTTTAAGATATCCTCAGAAGAATGACTATTTGTCATTTTTTTTTTTATTTGTCATATTGCCTACAGATTTAGTATTCTTTTTTTTTTCTTTCGTCACCATCAACAATTCAAGACTTCCTATAATATTTTCAATTAGCTCAATTGCCTAGGCAATAGCTGTAACAAATCTATTCAAGGTCTAGATTCTTCTTCATACTTTCATAAACCATATAAGTGATGCTTGCAGATGGCACAACTTTGAGGAGATTTGGAAGGAGTCCCTTGTAGAAACCTCTGAAGCTTTCATCCTTAAGAGTTCTCCAAAATACATCAGACATTCCCTTGTAAGCACTGGAAGTGTTGGGACGTTGTGCCTGCAGTCTGAGAAGCATGATAAAGTAATGTCAGCAAAGAGTATGCTTAAAGTAACAATAAGAAAACTAGCTTAGAAGAACAAAACTGATACCATCCCCCACTACCATCATTTCTTTTTGGGGAAGAACAGAGAAATGATAGTACTACTGAGACGTTATACCTTGTACGAATAACCTGCAGCGGATAGACACATGTCGCGCCAAGAGCTCCTGAAATTGTCCCACATCCCAGTTGTACTAGAGGACCAGGATCTATGAAGGAGAAAAAAGAATAAGAAGTTTAAGTCTCCAAGGGTGAAAACTTTAGAAGTGTCAATTTATCATTAAAAAAATCAAAGATGTTGGAACAAAATACAATCCGTAAGTTCAAGAGATAATGTGGGCACCGTAAATATCATACCACTATCATAAAGAATATATCTCTTGGATATATCTTTCAAGGTGTCATAAGCAGTGAGATCAATGCCTGCATAAGGAATTATACCAAGAAGAGACGGAACAATCCCTCTGTAGAAAGCCCGAGGTCCCTCTTGAACCCATATATCCTTTGTAAGTCTTCCCAGCTTAGGACCCCTTCCACCTTCAGAAGCACAAGTCTGTAATCTAGTTTTAATAAGATCCAGCGGATAGATAGCAGTCTGTGCAATTGCACCAGCCATACCACCTGCAAAAAGCCTTCCAGAAGTGCCAATATCTGACTTGTCCCCTTGAGCATCTCCAATTACATTTTTCAGCATTTCATAAGCACAAAATTTGATGGCACTTTCAGGTGCTACCTTCACGACATTTAACCCATTACCTCGGAAAAATCCTAATAAACCATCTTGCTGCCATATCTTCATTACTGCTGGCATAATAGAAGCACGTGTAGTCTGAACTTGTAAGACCACCTTTAGACGATCAAGAGGAGCAGTTGCTGTGCGAGAAGCAGCTCCTGCTATCCCCCCTGCAATAAAATATTTGGTCCTGTGCACATGCTTGCTGATGCCTTCGGGAATGACAGCTTGTTCTCCAATGTCTACAAGGAACACCCTCTCCCAATGATGATATATATTTTCAATAGTAGCTTCATGAGGATATAGTAGAAGAAAATCTCTCCACTCTTCAAAGGTGATAATTCCATTATTATCCTTATCAACATGCTCCACAAAACGAGCAAGCTCCTCCTCATCAATTTCAATCCCTGCAGCATAACATAGAAGCTGCATAGGCTTATGATAAATACTATGGGAAAAAAAATGGAACAGAACGGAAAAAGCTTCCACCAAAGGCATAGAGGAATACCATCTTGAAAACCTATAAAAAAGCACTGAGCAGATTATTGCATACAAGTCAAGAAGTAACAAACACAATAGAATCCATCATCAAAGATTGAATCAGGCTTCCCAAATGCGAAGCACCATTCAGATCCAAAGAATGACTCCCCAAAAATAAAACAAAATTCTATAAACAACACAGGAGTACATCAGCAAAAGAGACACATCCCCAAGGTTTCACCAAAATTATGAAGAAATATAAAACCTCTGTAGTTTCTCAACACTTTTCACGAATAATTGTTATGACTATGGCTACAAATGTCCTATCAAAAGACCCCCAAAGAAAATTATGGTCACAATCATATAACCCCACACAACTGTTTCCAGTGATCCTAAACTACTAAAAGCAAGCTTACCTTGTAAGTTTCTTGGAGCAAGGTTGTTGTTACAGCCACGACCACAGACAATGCAAGTTTAAAGAATAACATCAAATATCCAATATGTCTTGGCCCACTCATGGAAAAGGACAACGGTAAGTAACAGCCAACAACAGACTGATAACACTAATAAGCATAGAAGGATTAAGGATATAGCAAACAACAACAGTAATAAGAAGTAGCCTAGCTCAAGGAACAAATTACGCGCGAATCATAGATAGCATGTCTGTTCTGGACTTCAAATAAGTACATCAAATAAAACCCAGACAATAATTAATAATATAAGCCAGGAAAATTTTTTAAAAAGTAATAACAAGACGGGCAACAGCATAATTAACAAGTCAGTGACATGAAATTGGATACAAGAAGACAAAGAACAAAAAAAGAAAAAAAAGAAGAGCAGCTAAAAAGAATACCAGCCTTGACAAGTGCATCCCAAAGCTCTTCAGGAAGAATGCAACCATTGTGTTCGACATCAATAGCTTGAAAAATGCGGTAAAGTTCCAGTTCCTTATCGTCCATGTATCGCCTGAAGTCATGGTAATCAACCCTGCCGTCTCCGTCGGCATCGCAGACCTTGAAGAGGTCCTTGGCGTACTTGTACTCAGGCGGGATTTGCAGGGCAGACAAGCCTGCCTCAATCTGAGCATAGTCCAAGTACCCATTATTGGCAGCATCGAAGAAATTGAAGAGGCTGCGAATGCGAAGATCTCTCTCTTCTTTGGTTTCACGCAGAGCGAGAAGGACATGATCCATCGAAACCGGCCCGGTTTTCTTTGCGGGGTTGCAACATCCACCGCCGCGGCCTTGATCGCTGGCCTGGGCCGCCGTGGATTTGGCTTTGCCGTCCAAATTGGAAAACCCCACATGCTCCATGTCCGTGGCTTGCCCTGCCCCAGACACCCTCTTGCGCCTTGAATTTAAAAGTCACAAATTCCCAACAGATTCTGGGAGAGGGAGACCCTCATGAAGCATTTGAACTCTGAATTCCCAAAATCTCCCACCTTTAACCTCAGATCTGAACTGCAACTTCCTGGACTTGGAAGGGTCAAAATCTCAAAGTCATAAAAGGCCAGCTACGATAAAAATAGCGATTGAATTGAACGGAAGGTCAAAGGAGAGAAGGACAAAAGACTAATCAGAAGTTGATTGGACTGAGAACAGTGCAGTGGGAAAAAGTACAAGACGACCGAGAAGAAGAAGAACAAGGTACCTAAAATTGAAAAGGAAATTGCGTGAGCGACGGTTTTCAATCTATGAAAATGCCCAATGCGTTTCACCTTGTGTTTCCTCCGCAGTTATTATGGAAACCAAAAAAGATCGCAGCAGCGAGGGTGATTGAGAGGGTGCAGAGGGAGAAACCTTCACATTGTAACTCTGATAACAAAGGAAACAAAATTAACCAAAATTTTCTGACTCTGCCCTCTGATATCCCAATTTTTGTATTGTTCCTTTTGGTTTCCCTCTTTCTCTGTGCCAAAGGCGTAAAGCCAGACGAGGGAGGTAGCTGGCTAGAGAAGCAGGGGATATTATTGGATAATATTCCTGTCTAGCTGCCTGACTGGCTTACATGCTCCAATTTTTTGCTTTTAAGTGTTAACTTTCTTCTGAACATAAAAATGTTCCTTTTCTTAGTATCCTTTTTAAACAAATTTTTGAATGATTTTTTTAATACTTAACAAGAAATATTAAATAAAAAAGTTTAAAACATTTAATATTTTAAAAAGATTTAATTTTAAGAATTTTGTTAATGTGTGCATATATGTTAAGAAATAAAAATAAAAATTTATTAAATAAAAATTATAATATTTAATATTTTAAAAATATAAAAAATATTTAATATTTTATTTTTTAAAAAATTAGAATAATTAAATGAATAATAAATATTATTTTATTCCTTAACTAAATTTTAATTTTAATTCATTATAGGTACACTATCATAGTATCATCAACACATGTGTTCATACTTCATTAAAATAGTTTAACTATAATAATAATTATATGAAAAATAAAGTTCATTTAATTATATGATAATATATGAATAGATATTAGTGTAAAATAATTTTTACAATAATAATAAATTAAATTTAAATTTATTTTGAGAACTCAAAATGTAATTAATATTTTTTATTTAATAATTAAAACTATTATTAAACTAATCGTTTAAAAGGGTATAAAATTATTATTTTTTCTTTCTTTTAGGGTATGCTACATTGATGGCATCGGTTTGGGTTGAATTGAAAAAGATAGTCATCTAAATTTAAACTATAATTGTAAAAATTCGGTAAAGATCTATTTATTCCAAGGTTCTGAAAACCGAACCGGTCATTGAACTGGTCGAGATACTGATTCAAGGTTTAATGGTCGAACCGTGGTCAAACCGGAATATAATTAAAATATATATTTTATATAAATATAAATATATATATATATATATAATTATTTATATATTTATTTTTTCTATTATGAAGACTGATAAGATAATTTAAAAAATCTGTTCATTAAGTTAAATGCCTTATCTGCTTTTACCCCTTCTCCACCAATTTAGAGTTGATGATTTATAAAAGTAATGTTATTTTAAAATAATATTTCTTTTATTTTATTTATATATTTTTATTATTTTCATTTATTATTTTTTTTCTTCTTAACACAATTAATAATTTATAATTTTTAATATAAATTACAAAAATTTATTTTTATATACAATAAACATTTCCCACGACAGAATGTAGAAATTATTGAAAGTCAGAACAATTGAAGGACACGATAAGAGAACAGTACTAAATAAAAAGAAGAAAACCAAAGAACAATAAAAAATTAAAAAAAAAATTCAAAAGGGACCCCAATATCCGACTATGTAGCAGAACTGCAGAATAGTGAGCTGCTCAGCCTATCACGTGATTCACGTCACCTCAGACTTGCAGCAGATTGGACTCTGGGAGCTGGAAGCCTGGAACACCGAAGTGACCGAACACGGATCCATCTTCTTCTTCTCCTTTGCTCTGCTCTGCTCCTCTGCTCGCCGCAGGCTTCGCCGGTCGCCGCTGAAACCGACCCATCATCGGCGCTATTCGCCTCCGCCAAAGCTCGCTTGATCCTCTCCAAGCTCTCCGAGTCTTCGATCTTGTTTCCCATTGGAGTCGGTGACGAAGAACTTCTTGATAAAGAAGTCGCCTCAATTTAACGGTGGCCCTTGTCGATGCTGAGGCCGAGATCGTTGAAAGCCGAGATCGTTTGAAAACCTTGGTGATGACCTGAAGGAGGCCGATCCGGTTGGCGAGCTCGGATCACGAAAGCCAGTGGAGTCGTCGAAATCAGAGTTATCGACGGCGATGGTTTGACGCAGAGGGGGCTGATTCGCCGGTACTAACTCGCACACAGTTGTTCCCGGCTTCCAGCGAGCGATACAGCGCGGCACCGACGCCGTTTGGCATTTTTTTTTTTTTGTAAAATCAGAACCGGGTAACCGTACGGACCGGTACCGGTTTGGCCGGTTCACCCGATTTGGTACCGGTTTACCGGTTTTTGACTGGTTTTTTACTTCTCCGGTTTTGAGAAACAGCCCGAACCGGAGAGGGGACCAGTTCCCGGTTCGACCGGTTGAACCGGCCGGTCCGGTCCAGTTTTCAGAACATTGATTTATTCAGTTAACTAGGTCACTAATTCAATTGTTGATTTGGCAGTCTGGCTAGATAAAAAGTTTGAAATATACCATAAAAATTAATTGAGTTTTTAGGTTTTAACTTGGTTTAAACTAGTTTATTTTTATATGGATCATCAAATTTGATTAAAAAATGATCAACCCCTTCAACCGAACTTATTAGGTGATCGAGTTGCTAATTTTCTGGTTCAGCCAACAATTGTTCTTACAATTATGGTTTTCAAACTTATTTTGCATATGGGCTCAAGAAAATCATGTGGATGGGATTATGTGTTAGCTTGAGGGCCATCAACACATATTTTAAATTTTTTCTTTAAGTTTTAATATTAATATTTGAATATAATTTGTTTCTCCAATGAATCTATTATAATTTCACCTTAATCATTCATGTTCACGATGTTAATGTGGGAGTGCGCCACTAAAATTATTTAGAAAGGGACTTTGTCATGGTACAAAAATATCCTTAACGTGAATTAATAAAAGAGATTAGAATACCTTGTAAAAAAAATTGAATTTACATTTAACATAATTAATGACCTTTCCTTGCTGGTCTTTCAAATTTGATAGGCGTAATAAGTGTTTTTTCAGTTTAAGTATATTTATTGTCAGTATAAAAATTTGCATACTATAATTGAATTATGTATGTTGAGATATCACTAAAAAAATTTAATTCTTTTGCATAATTATCGTTATAGTCAATTCTTTTAATGATGTTTTTATATTTGATTCGATAATAGTATATAAGTTTTTTTACACAAAATGTGAATTATTATTAAAAAGAAATCTTTTGTTACAATGTCTATCAAAGTATTTTTTTTTTTTTATACCTTAGAGTATCCCCTTACAGTGCATGTTTCATTTACATGTACCAAGAATGGAACCCTAAATGCTCAATTTACATCTACCAAAAATGAAATCCTAAACATAATATTTAAAGGATCCAATCCACTTTTACTTAGACCAACGCATGTTGGTAATATCCATCAAAATATTGTTAAAACAAATAAATTTGATGCTCATATATATACATATAGTAAAATTAATTTGAGTATAATAAATACTACTATATAATATACATTGAAATAAAATTGATTTGAGTTTCTAAAAAAAGTAAAATTAATTTTAGTTATTAAATAAGATATATTGAATATTAATTCAATACAGATGAAATTATTATTATCATATTTTACTCTCTTAAATTTTTTCTTATGATTTCAAAATAAATATATTAAATACTAAGATAAGCCAAATGAAATTATTATTCTCATATCTCAGTCCTTTAATTTTTTTTTAAGATAGGTACACTCAATGTTAAATGAAGCTCTTTTTCAAAAAAAATTTAAATGAAACTATTTTTAGTAAAAAATAAAAATGCTCTAAATGATTTAAAATATGTATATAATCTAAGGATTTAATTTTGATTAACTATTAGTGTAAAAAAAATTTATACTACCATCTAATCACATGTTATCATATCTTTACTTTTTTAGGTAATTATTATTTTAATCAAACTCTTTTAATGATTTTGTAACACATAATTAGACAATAGTGTAAAATTTTTTACACAAATAATAAATCAAAATTAAACTCATAATTTAAAACATGTATAAGCTAGTGCATCGCACATAAATAATAAGTAATATTATTATAAAAGGATGTTTATGCATTTAATTCATACCAAAATAATAAAATAAAAAAAGGGAATTATATTTAGAATTGTTATATATAAAAACTATTGGTATAATTTTGCATGGATAAAAAATTAAATCTAATGACATATAAAAATACGTCACTAGCATGTATAAAGAATTATTTATATAATATTATTTTCTACCATTATTCTCTATAGAGTTTATAATTTAGTTTTACATAAATATCTCGTTTATATATTTTTGGTATTATATAATTCACAAAAATTATCTTAATACTAATTTAGTTAATATTAAATAATATCTTTATGATTAACAAATCAAAAGATGATTAAAAATATTTAAATTAAAATTATTATTACTTATCAAATATAACAGTTGATTTTAACCGTTTTATGACTTTATACAAAACAACACAATTTAATATTAACAAATTAAATTATTTTAAAATTAAATAAATAATGTTTTTGTCCTTTTGAATGGTAAGGGCATTTTCGTGTTTCTCATCAACCAAGACTAAATTTATTTTCGGGAGATCTTACGAGTACACCCTTACATCGATTTAATACATTTAAGAGAATTAATTCTCTTTAAGTTTTGGTCAAAGTTTAAACCAAGTAATCATGGTGTGAAACACACCTCTTTAATCTTTAGACCAACCCCTTGAATAAGGATAAAAATAAATTAGGTTAGGCTAAACTTTAGTGAAATAGCCTAATTTATTTTGCAAAGTATTGGGTCTTAAATTTAACTTATTATTTGATATATACTTTTTTTTGAATACTCAACTTGACCTTTTTGTGAAAACACAAAGTTTGACTTCATAATTAGGCTTATTTAAAAGCCTACGTTATATAAAAACTTTTAAATAGACTAATAGACCTAAACATTTAAGGTCTCAAATAAGTCTAAGGCTTTAATTAAAATTATTAAATTATGTATAAAATTAATAAATTATATAAATATGTAATAATAAATTATATAAAATATTATAATTTTTTATTTATATATGTTAAAAAAATAATATATCAGCCAATTAGCTTAAATAAACTTTTTTAGAAGCTTAAGTCTGATTTACTTAGTTAAAAAGACCTTTTTAAAAGTCTAAGTTTATCTTGTATAATAAATAGCTCATGTCTACCGAGGCTGAAAATAAGTTGAGCCATAAATTTTTAATAGGTCAGTTGATTTATTTTCATCTATACTCTTGAATTAATGATTGTATAATTGGACTTCTTAAGAGATAAAATCATAAAATTTAAACAACTTTTACTCTAGATAACAAAACAACTTACTATTTTCTTGAAATTCCTTGTCCACAATCAACAAATGCCGAAATGTAATGACAAAGGGCTAAGAATGCGGAACAAAAGTTAGTTCATAGTTGGTCTCTTGCCTGAGGTCTAGTTCTACGCATTTGACCAGAGGCCAAAATAGGTGCTTAGACCAACAACGTGGCATGCATTGGCACCCATTTTGCTCCTTTGCATGTTGGTGCTTTGTGTATGTCTCATACAAGCTCCATCTCTTTCATGTTCAACTTCTGAAATATCCCAATCTCCCAGCAATATCCAGCTTTCAATTTAGATTCATTGGTGCTAAAGCCACACACACACACACACACACACAGAAATGGGGAACAAAGAAAAATCAAAGGACCGAAGAGAAAAGAGACTGCAAGAGATATCGCTTCTGAGGACCATTCCTTATGCTGATCACCAGAGGTTGGATTTTCAAGCTATTTATCCTCTCATATATGGATTTATGTTCTTTTATTTTACAATCAGCTTTTGATCTAGTTTTTTCTTCTCGTGAATAGTTTTATGATCATGAAGGGAGCTAAAACTTATCTTAGGCTATAATCCAACGGGTAGATTTAATGACATTTTCTTTGTAATTTGCAATCACTTTCTTAAACTTGTTCTTTCTTTCTTTCTCTAATGTTATTTTGTTTTGTTCCTTTGAAATAATTTTCTAATGAATTTGATTGTTTTCCTTAACTCCTTCCCATGCTATCCTTTTATTATTGAAGAATGCTATTTACAGTTACACAGCTCTACCTGTCATATTTGTGCATATATAATGGTGTTGGCTCCATATAAATTTATAAACAAAAAATTTAATTGAGGCATTTGAACTTTGTTGGATGCACACAATTGTGGAAACGAGTTTTGTAGGTAGCATTATTCTTTGAATGATACTGTTTTTGTATATGCTTATATGTCATGATGAACTTTCCACAAAACCCCCAGACTTTCCATGCACCTTCAGACTATATAGTGAGTGGGGAAACAACATTATTTAATTTCAATTGAATGTCGATTGGATAACTGAACCCACCTTGGGAATTACTAGGTATTCATGTAACTAGCAATCAGCATGTATTTTGTTCATGATTATTGGTTCAATCTTTAACAATGTTGTTAAAACTGGATCAAATATTGAACAGAAAAAAATTCTAATTCAGGTTCAATCAGTTAGATCAAACAGTCGAATCAGATGACGTAATAATTATGTTTTATATATATATGTATGTATATATATATATATATATATATATATATATATATATATATACATACGCACACACATACAAATTATCTTCTTATAAGTTGTAAAATCATAACACACATTACTAATAATAAAAATATACAAAAAAAAAAGTTTTAGTCTGAAATCTTAAGAAGAATCTTGATTAAATAAGGAAATAATTTAAATATAAGAAGAAAAAGACAAAAACAATCCTAAAAAAGGCTTAAACGACAAATTTAAGTATTAAAAGCATCTCCAATCAAGTAAATTTGGGTTGCCATGACAACGGGTCTGAAAAGAGTTTTCAATTGATATATTATGAACCCTATAATTTTTCTTTGATCAAAAGATACGATAATTTAAAGTTAGTGAATTTTTTTAAAAAAAAAAAATTATAATCGATCAGTTCACTTAAAACCAACCAGTTTTTTTTGGGTATGATTATTTTTTGATCAGTTTTGAACGGCTTAATCCGATCTAACCACAAATGTGTTTATGACATTGAACCATAACCGAAATGAAAAGCAAGTTTAGGGTTGGACCGGCCAGTCCAGTCCAGTTGTAACAACCAGGCTTTAACAATCCTTAACTTCATGGAGTTATTGAATACTCTTCTCCATAGCCTGTACTCTCATTTTGTGCATTTGGGTATGCATAGGTGGTGGTCTAAGGAAACTGTTGCAGTGGTTACGGGTGGAAACAGAGGAATTGGGTTTGAGATTTCTAGACAACTTGCTGATCATGGAGTGACTGTTGTACTGACATCAAGAGATGCTAGTGTTGGTGTTGAATCAACCAAGGTCTTGCGGGAAGGTGGTCTCAACGTTGCTTGTCATCAACTTGATGTATTAGATTCTTCATCCATCAACCAATTTGCTGAGTGGTTGCAGGAAAATTATGGTGGTTTAGATATTCTGGTAAGTTTCTAAAACGTATGTACTTCCTTACAATCTGATTGCAATTGAATTGGCTAGTGACTGTTATTGGGATCTATCCTATAATTTTATTATCCATTTTGATTACTTCTAAGCTTTATCTTTTTAATGTCCACAGCCTTCTATTATGTTCAATAAAGAAAGGGGCTTAGATTTATTCATATTTGATCACGATATAGTATACTAACATGGAATTGAACTCAAAACTCAAGATATTTCAATAAATTTTACAAGGAAGCATAGAGAATGTCGTTTAACTTATGTCCTTATTATATGTTTCTATGCAATAATATCATTTATCTGCAGGTAAATAACGCTGGTGTTAATTTCAATGTTGGATCTGATAATTCTGTTGAAAATGCTCGTAATGTTATTGAAACAAACTACTATGGCACCAAGAGTATGATTGCAGCTATGATTCCATTGATGAAGCCATCCACTGCTGGTGCTCGTATTGTGAATGTGAGCTCACGCCTAGGTCGACTAAATGGCAAACGAAATGTAAGTGAAAACACCACGTTGTTTACTGAAAATAAATTTTTATTCATATATGAGTAAACAATGTTTAAGTAGTTGAGTTTTATCTTTAAAACTCTCCCTGGAAAGTGTACTGTTTTTGATTCTTTAAAAGTTTCTTTCTCTTGCTTCTTCTACTTTTTTATTGGCAAAAAGCAAGTTACCTTACTGGGGGTAAACTAGGCTTGTTTTTTCCACAAAAATATTCATGTTTTGGAATGTAAGTTATGCACAATATTTTTCCTTCATAATTGGCTTCTCAAATCTTGCTTGATATGAAGAAAGAGTTGGTCAGAGAAACATTAGTAGGAGTTACATATTTTTGAGCAAATTTTCTTTATTCTTGTTTGACAAAACTGAAAAATCCATCAAATTCCTGCAATGCAATCTAGCATTCACTAGAGAAGTATTTGTTCAACAGTTTTTTTTTTTTTTCTTTTTAAAGTGAGGTTTGTGATAAAATATTTTATAAGCTGCTTTGAGATTACAATGGAGCCATTAGTTCCCCATGCAACTTGTGCTAGAAGTAAAACTGATTGTAAGTTGCTGGAGTAACAGAGATTGGAGAATGCAGCTCTGAGGGAGCAACTAAGTGATGTGGAATCCCTTTCAGAGGAACAGATTGATGGTATTGTGTCCACTTTTCTGCAACAAGTAGCAGATGGAACTTGGACATCAGAGGGGTGGCCTCAAACTTTCACTGACTACTCAGTGTCAAAACTAGCAGTTAATGCTTATACAAGGGTTATGGCAAGGAAGTTTTCTGAGAGGCCTGAGGGTCAAAAGATTTATATCAACTGCTATTGCCCTGGCTGGGTGAAAACCGCTCTCACAGGTTATGCAGGGAGTGTCACGGTTGAGCAAGGTGCTGATACTGGAGTCTGGCTTGGCCTTCTTCCTGATCAAGCAATTACAGGGAAATTTTTTGCAGAGAGACGAGAAATTAAATTTTGATTAAGCACTTGGGGTTAGAAGAATCAAGTTTGAGACCAACTTAACAAACTGCAAAGGAAAAGAAATTAAGAAATCCGATTCAGTGCAGTGTGTGTGAAGGACTATACCATCACCTTTTGTGATTGAGATGAAATGGTAGATTAGATGACCCAAACAATTCTTCAATGTGACATATGTTGGAGTATTTTTGAGGCACTTTCGTGATCATCCCTTGGATGTCTGACCATGTTTGATGTTATTTTAAACTTAAATTTGCCAGCAAATTGAAGTTTTTACTGTTTCTTGTTTTTAAGACATTATTCAGTAACTAGTGCTTAAGGAAAGAATTTGTTTATTATTATTATTTGTTTTGTACATATTTCCTCTCAAATTTACAGCATGTTTGTTGAAGTATACTATCTTGTCTTTTCTCATATCAGTTGCTAAATTTATTAAATGCAATAATCTTACAAATGGAACAAAGAACGTGAACAAATTCTTCTTCTCTATCCCTCCGTTAGGTATTAGGATTTTTAAATAAAGTGTTCTAAAATAAAAATTGATGAAACAATTAAAAATGTCAAAAATTATCTAAATTTAAGGCAACACTTGAGGCTTTATTAGGATAAGGAATACAAGTTCTCTCGTACTCCAGGTCATGAAAAATAGATATATGAATTTCAAACGAATTTTTCAAAAATAAAATTATTTTACTTAAAAACTTAAATCTTTTTTAAATTAAGTTCAAATGACACAAAATTATAAAGTTTTAATAGAATATAGTTAATATGGCAGCATTTTTTATGCGGCAGCTAATGTGACCTAAAAATTGGTCTATTCATTTTTAGTTAAAAAATATATATATAAACATTTTGCAGAGGGTTCTGTTTTTTTAGTATGATATTTTTAATGATTTGTAAAATAATTTATTATTATTAATTTTTATAATAAATATTTAAAATTTATTAGAATGACGATATAAAAAAATACAAATATCAAAATAATCGCCGTACAAAACAATTTTAAAGGTATTTAAATTTGTTTTTGATCTTTTATTTTCAATGGTATGAATTTATTTTTTTAACAAATAATCATCGTTATTGTTTCAAATATTTGTTTCGTTTTGCAGAATTCTTAGAAAGGGATAATTTAATAAGGTTTGGATATTATTTGAAATTAATTTTTATTTTCCCATTATTTGTGATGTAAAATTCAATTTTTTATTTCTTTTTTTATTAAGGAGTAGTTAAATCTTGTTCAAACTTTTTCCATAATTAACTATTGCATATATATATATATATATATATATATATATTTGTTTTCAAGAATCTAACGAGGGTTTTCAGGCAATTTTAATCGTCTTGAACTATTTTTTGCAGGTTAAAAAATTTAGTTATATCATCGACGTCAAAAAAATTTTCTTAGTTTCCACAGTTCGATCAGCTTGCTTTGTTGGGTTTCTCATTTGATTAATTATGCTGTTTGAGAATGTTGTAATTTTTTTTTAATTTTTCAGCAATTAGGTTTAACAGTTTATATTATATAAATTTTCTTTGTCCCATTGTTCAACAATAGTTTTTTATCTTTTCTAATTTTCCAAACAATTATTTTAAGATTCTTTATATTTTTTGTTCCCATAAAATATTGTCTATATTAATTTCACGCATGAGCTGTGGAGGAAGAAAAGCCACGGTAGCAAAAGGCCAGAAAGTACCCTCAGGTTCGTTCAAGTTCGGTTCCGGTTCATAAACCTCCCACTGCACCCGGAGCTACCCTGGGACTGCGAGACAGAGAGAGAGAGAGATTGCGGGTTTGGGTTGTGGGGAAGCAACAATCAAGCTCTGATTCTAATGGCGAGTCTGAGAAAAGCTGTGATCAACGTACACAGAGTCCTCAATTCCGCGCCAACACCTAAGAAAGCCTCCCTCGCAGCTGCATCGAATCCCCTTCTCAGGTACTCTTCTTTTGTTTCAGAGGCTCTAGTTGTTGTTCACCTTTTTCTTTTTCTAATGGAGCCCAGATGATTGTTTTTCCAGGCCTCTTTCTGGGTATTCTTTTTTTTCCCCTTTCACGTCCCAAAGTAACGACCCTCAATCGCTTCACATCGATTTATCCAACGAAGAAAGCAAAAGGCGCTTGTTCAACAGGTTCCCTTTTTCGATCACAGTCTTTTTTTTTCCAATCTTTGCACGCATGGCTCTGATTTTGATTTCTATGATAGAAGTGACGTATTAATGGTCTTTTTTAATTTCCCAATAGGCTATTGTATAGAAGCAAGCAACGAGGGTTCCTGGAGCTCGATTTGGTTCTCGGCAAATGGGTAGAGGAGAATCTCCACTCCTTGGATGAAAATCGGATCAAAGCTCTGATTCATGTCCTGGACTTGGTAATATATTTTCATGTTTACATTGTAATGGTTATGTTGTTAGAGGAGCTCTTTCAGTTTTCAATATCATTCATCAGTTCATTTTTCTTCCTGCTGGTTAATGAATCTGGAGTTGGACACAGTTGCTTAGATGGTGTTCGTGTTCGGAAGTTTCATCATGACTTGATAGTGGGTCATTTTGGATATAACGAGTGTTGAGGAATTTCCAACCTGTGACAAAGTGACTTTAATAGGTTATTTTAATTAAATTTGGGTTCATCATAATCTTCAAAAGTTCAAATTTAGACTATTTTATGATTTACTGCTTATAAGAGTAGCGGGGGATTTTGTGTTTAGTATTTGGCTTTGGTTCTTGGACGGGCATATTTCATAGAAGATTATCATTTCCCTTTACGAAAATGGAAATACTTGCAGTGTCTACATAAATCAGATTGATCCTCATAAAAAATGATGAATCAAAATTTGCAGTTTTTATTAGTATTCATTGACAGATTCTATAAAGGTTGCTGAGATGAGGATCTTAATTCCACTTTGATCTGTTAGAAAAGTTTGTTTCTGTCATTGACATCTTGTCAAACTCCATCTAGGCCGGCAGGATACTGTAGCTCCGGTCTGTAATCTGATTAGATGATCCAAAATCCATCTATGGCTCCAAAAGAAACAATTTTTCAAGTGAAAAGCCAGAAGTTATTTGGTTTAGAATATCTTGATATTTGGTATGATTGCAATGCTCTCTGGAAAATTCAAACCTTAAGAGTTAAGACCTTTAACAATATACGGGGTCTAACGTCATGAATTTGGGAGTTAATCTGTGTACCAATTTAAAAGGTCTAGACTCTGGCAACAGGAGTGTGGGTGTTTTAGATATGAGTTTTTGTTCTGTTTGTGCATGGAATGGACTTCATTCAATTAATTTCGTCTGTGTGAAGGACCAGAATTTTTTTCAGTACACTAATACTTGAATTCAGGTTAGTTTGCTTGTTAACCATTGATGTGTCTTCTTTAAGAGTGGATTTTTATGTTTGGAATCTTTCAAAATGAAAAATGGAATCTTCTAGTCTTTTGTATATGAAAAAGGATGAAATGGTTATTTGCATCATTGCTAGTTGTGAGATTAATCCAAATAAAAGTTAGTGAGACTACATCAAATTTAGTGCCACTGGAACTTACCAACTTTTACATCTTTGTGATCCAAACTAGATCTTGAGTCCATAAATTGAGAAGGGTGAGTAAGAAATGGGAGAGATTCTTGTGTCTACACAAGTTTTGTAATCAAGTCAATACATAATCATTTTTAATGTAAAACAATTATCTGGCAACATAAATTTATGCAAATATATGTAATTATTTAATGTGAAATGATGATGTGTTATTTTTCTATTAGTGTAGTCTTCCCAAGAATTTCTCGAGAAATGGAGTTTGTGTGATGGTTTTGTAGGTTGCCAGTTTTGATGGAAAATGAAAATGAGATAGCAACTAGACGGAGTTTAGACAGATCTGTTGATTTAAGTCCTTGTCACTTAACAATTATATTTCTGTTCTGCAGGAGAATCCAGATTTATGGAAATGGATATCTGGGCAGGAGCAACCACCAGAATCAATCAGCATGAACCAGGTAAGTTTCATTTCATTATGTAAATGATGAAATTCCAATTTGGTTATTTGGTTTGATTTTGTTTGTTTTTTCGGTGTACAATTCTCATGCCAGTTATCTGTTGCTTAGGTTTTTGCTGCAGTGCGGGAAAGAGTTGCGAAGAACCTTGATAGTCATTCTGCACCCGAAACAAGAGCAACACCTGGGCAACCATGGGTAAGAGGCTGGGATGATATCAAGAAAGGTCGGGACGGTCCTGTAACTGGGAATCAGTAGCTTGAGATTGAACGATCTTGTCATTTGTAACAATAAATAAAATCTTGTTTACCATTTTTGTTACTATAAACAAGGGCTGCAACTTAAAGGTTTGTGTCAGCTACTAGAGTTCAATAAAACGGGTGTAAACTAGAAGATCGTGACTTTTTTGGAACCTTTACGCATTTGTATTATATCTAAAGTTCATTTTTAGTGGTTATATAATATATATTGTAGCTTGAAATGCTTGATTCTCAAATTTTCTTTTCTTGTTCTAAGAGTGTGAAACTCATTTTAGGTTGCTTTTGATTTGATAGGAGTTAAAATTTATCATTTTCCATTTTTTCCCTCTTTTCCCCTTATATATTTTACTATTAATCTGCATTTATTCAATCTATTGAGATCATACAAATGAGGTACACTGTTAAAACAAGTAAAGCAAGGGTATATTACAAGAAGGAATAATTTGATGAAGTAGTTCAACCGGGCCAACATGAAACCAGCGTACCTCATGGGGACTCACCTGTCAATGTGCTTGTAACTCCCACTAGTTCTCTAGCTCTTCGCCGTGTAGGTAAGGAAAACAAGAAGCGGAAAAGTCACAATTGTTTCGAGTTGTCCTCCTTGCTTGTGGACGTGTGGATTTAAGTGCAATTGATTTTTATAATTTTTAATTATTAAAGTATTAATTTTTAAAAAATTAAAATAAAAAAGTAATATTATATAAATTATTATAAAAATAATGATAAAAACTAAAACTTAAATTTTAGTAAAATTATGGAAGCTAATTGTTTGGAGTTTGTCTTTTGTTTGGGAGGAATTTTTTTTTTATTGTAAAAAACGAAAAGGGGGCGAGGGTTGTATGCTATCCTCGTTGCTGAAGACTGAAGAGCTTGGTTGAACATAAATTGGACCTCACCTCATCCCACAGTCCCACCTTTCATCTCGTTTTCCACGGAGGAAAGAAGCAATGGCCTGTGCAATAATAGAACCCATCTCTTTCTTTGTGTTCCTCCTTCTTCAACTCTCCCCTTCAATGGCGTCGGGGGCGCCAAAGGCGATGAAGGGGGAGCCGAAGCCGGTTCCCTGGCCCCATCAGTTCCACTCGGTGCTGTTTATGAACAGGAGCGGAACTCTCCAGAAAGTGGACTTATGGTACGACTGGCTCAATGGCCGCAACTTCAACATCATCCAGTATCAGCTGGGCGAGCTCAAATACGACCTGGAATGGAACAATGGCACCTCCTTTATCTACACACTGGATCCCTCCAACCAGAAATGCAAGGTCCTGCATTTCTCTGTGGGCATTCTTCGCCCCAATTGGCTCGACGGTGCAACCTACTTGGGTCAGCAGTATGTAGATAACTTCCTCTGCAATGTGTGGGAGAAAGTCGACTTTATCTTGTACTACGAGGATGTCCTCACTGAAAGACCTGTTAAGTGGATCTTCTATACTGGTATTTCGCCACCATCATTCTCACTGTTAGTTGTTACCCAATTGCCACATACATGTTTGTCTATCCCTATTATTGTTCACTGAATTAAATTCCGTTGTTGGCATTTACTAAAACCAGCAAGCCCTGATAGTGGATCTAATTTGAAGTTTTGCCACTAATTTGGTGAGTGCAGGATTAACTGCTCATGTGATGACGTTTGAGGTTGGTGCAGTGCTTGAGGATGCAAATTGGCAGGCTCCTGCGTACTGTTTTGGTGAGGCTGAAAAGGAAATGAGTAGGCCCCTATTAGAACCTGGTGCTCATGATGGTTCTTATGGGACATCAATGAGAGGGATAGCTCATTCTGCAGATGCTATGTAACTGTCAGACAGCATATGCACTCTATATACTTTATAATCTATTATGTTACTTGTTTTGGATATATATATATATATATATGAAATAATGTGAAGTTTAGCCAAATATATTAACATGAATTGGCCATCAATCTTGTTGGATGCTGCAGTATAATTCTTAGTTATCCCTTATGAGCACCAATGCTTTTGATCCAAGCAGATAAACCAAATTGATTTGTCAGCTCAGATAATTTAGAATTAGAAATAATGAACTGCTTGTGTCTTTAATTGTAGCAGGGTATAAAGGGTCGTAGATCTGAATTATATAACCGGGCGAGTTTTATGTGTGAGAGATTTTATAATCGAATTATGCTACTTATGTAGACCAAGCATCCAGAAATTTTATAAATCTCTGGTGTTGTAATTATGGAATGTTTTGTTACTCTTTAAGTCTTAACGGGCACACTAGTAAGAGAAGCTTAACTGGTTGGTTTATCACGCAAGTGGTAAATATGCTTCTGCTTAAATGAGAAGATGTTCATTTAGGGCTAAGAAATAAGAAAAAATGGTTGTTTACCTTGTTATCTCAATTGCAATTTAATAATGGAGAAGGTTGCTTATTGCCCTCCAACCAAAAAATAAAAAATTTAAAAGTTGCATTTTCTGCAGTAGTTTACAGACTACTGAAGTACAGTAGGTTGCCCCATTCTATAATCCAAGAGAGAAGATATTTTACGGACTAGCACTGAAACCAGACCCCACAAAATAGCAGGAACACATCTGTTGGACCCAGTCATGCAAAAAATTAACCATGAAGTAGGTTGCTTATTACTCATTTCTCACGACCCTAAATGTCGCATTTTCTGCTTTCTTTCTATTTGACTTTGTTGAAAATATCAAATGCTTCTTATCACGTTATTGGTGACAAAGTGAAATCTTCTCACCCGGCAATAACTATATTTCATCCTTGATTCGCCATTGTTGATAAATGTGACCAATCTTCTCTCTGAAACAATTGCACCATTTATTGTAAGACCCTTTTATTAGTCATAGATAGCAAATGAAACTCGAATTCACTTCTTTTTTTCCTGCTGGATTTTCGGTTCAACTTGCGAGAACATTAACATTCTGCGTTCTTAGCTGTTGGAAATTGAACAGAGAACAAAATGGAACGAGAACTAAAATAAACAAAAGAACGGGAATAAATCACAAGTCCATGTTTCAGACGTAAAGGTCGGAATGCAACTGGACATTCAGCCTAGAACTCGCTGTTCAGATAGAAGTATAACCCAGCAAGCACTGCAATTCCCACGACAATTGCAATAGGGAGTGTCCTCCTGTGCAAAGTTTTATGACATAGTAATGTTAATAGAAAAATAATGGCAGGGGGATATTAAGCTACGCCTAGGCATAAAGATAAGAATTATAGCTCACCCAATTGCTTCATCTCTCTGGATTGCGGCTTTTCGTGCCTTTCTAACATCTGTAACATTTGCATTTTTTGTGACAGCTGGTGCATAGGGCTTAAATCTTCGTTTTGGAGCACCACACACTGCGAAACACCATTTAAGGCAATGATAATGCTTGTAACAAGTGGTGCCTAACCATTCTAAATCGTATTTAATACTAATTCAATTAGAACATGACACACATAAAATTAAAATATGTATCGTCAAATTAATTTTATAATATTTTATAACAAAATCTGAGTTAAACGTATTATTATCAAAATTCATAAAAAAAAATTCATTTTCCTTTCTTATCAGGATCATTCCGAGAGCTTAACTCAGCGGGGAGAAAAGATCAATCTTAGGCCCCCCATTAGACATGATTGAATCGCACATATCCACACAGCTAATTTACCATATCTCTTTCTTTCCTTATTTATTTTTTTTTTTAAACTTCCCATTTTTTTTATGTGAATTCGAACTTATATCTCCTTGAATGAAGAATCAATCAAAATTGTCACGAACATGATAAAATTACATGATTTTGCTAGACAATTAACAAGAACTCGATCATTTCTATACCACAATTTTGTTTTGAGTCAGAAGCAGTTACCAGGGCAGAAGTAATTATCAGCCAGCTTCTCAAAGGGAGTTCTGTCGTTGTAAATATACCTGCATCAATATCAATAAGAAGCATAAAGTTGCTGTTTACAAACAAGAAGTCCATTGATTTGATTCATGATTCATCTATATATATTGAAAATGATAAAAGGGTAAAGTCAAAGATGAAAGGAAAACCCGCAATCGCGACAGATATAGGCTTGCTTGGAAGCCACGCGCATGAAAATCCTGGGAACTCCAGAAGTAAGATGCTGTTGATTGGGATGAAGCAAGAGGTTGAGTGAACCGGAGAAGAACGATGACTTCAGAGCAAAAGGATTGAAGGGCCGTCGCAGGCCAGCATTGCCGGTGGGGGCTAATGAAGGAGGAGACTTGGCGGCGTGAAGGCTGGTTGTGGTTGTGGTGGTGGCTGTGGGTGCCTGCAGCTGCAAGGCCATTTTTCTTTTCTCTTCCTCTCTGTTTCAGAGTTTCAGTCACAGATGCCGAGGAAGAGAGACAAGAAGATAAGAGACTGGTTGTGGAAATTGTGCAATATGTGTAATTGGCTTGTGTCCGACCTACGTGGAAAGCGTGGCATTCTTACTCCCCACACAACACAAGCCTTCTGCTACTCTCTGTTTTTATCCTCTCAGGAAAAAATGGACAATGTCGTCAATATAATTGCATTAAGCACCAGGGCATTTATATTATTGCCCTCCGGTTAGAGATCTCAATTTGGGTCCGGGCCTTTTAAAAAAAAAAAAAATAGTAGAAATGATCACAAGTTCGAGTCAACCCGTAAATTCAATCAATTCTATTGCAAATTTTTGGATTAGTTTGAATATTTGTGTTATTTAGGGTTAAAATTTAAAAATTCTTATATAAATTAGTTCTTATAGTAAATCTAATTTTGTATAACTCAACGCTAAACTACATAACCTAATTATCATTTTTGTTATTTAATTTTGTTATTTTATATATCTTTGAGACTTTAAAAAGATATTATCCATATTTTTAATTTTAATTTTAGAGTAAAAAATAATTTTTTAAGTCTACATCTTCAAATATTATTATAAAAGAATAAGAATTATAATTTTTTTATTTTTTATTTTTAAAAAAGAATTTATACATGCTGAAAAGAAAAAAATAAATGTATAACTTAATGGCCCGAATCGAACCAATTCGGCTTTGATCGATTTGATTTGGTTCAGGTTGAACAAAATTGCATTTTTACAAACCTGATCTACCCAACCTGAATCTAAAAAATCAGTTTAAATTTCGTTCTACTTATAACTTAACCCAACCCAATATAAAACTCTATCAGATGGAGTTTAACATTTTACATATCATTCTTTAGCCCCGACAAAAGAAAATGGCCTAAACAGGCCCATCTAATTTTGATTGGAATTATTTTTTTCACGTATTTGGACTTGGTTTGGCATACTATCCCTTTCGGCTCAATGAAGAGACCAAGTCGGGTCAAGTTTTAACAATCACATCATTTTGTAATCTCAACCAAACTAAAGAAAAGGTCCGAATGAATTAGGTCAGCTCATTTAACAAAAAGAGTATATCAAATTAATGAGTAACAACAATTATCAATTATCTTCTTTTTATTTTCTCCATTTTTTTAAGAAAGTCTACAGACTAGAGAATTCAAACTATAACTATCCCAATCTCTACATTCTAGTGAGTAGGAGCGTGTTATCCCCTCCAAGTGTAAGTGCTAGCTTTATTTGGCTAGTGTTTCCTTTAAGATTTTTAAACTTTATATCCCTTCAAGTGACACTTATAATGAGTACAGTTTCTTAATATTTATACATTTTTAAAAAATAATAAAGAAATAAAGTTACACACATCCTAACCAATAGCTATAACTTTTCATACAACGGAAAGCGCTTGGTCCTATAACAAATCCAAATATTTTTATCATAATCAATTTGACCATCTACAATTAATTGGACAATGTTAACATAGCTAAATTAGGACTTGAAAATCTGGCACGCATGGATAGAGTTTATGAAATATTCTTGTACCTTGGCCATTGTTGAAATTTCATTTTGCTTTCACTAACTATATACATGGTAACTAAATCGGTTAAACAGGATTTTTTGCTTGAATGGGATGCATAGTTTAACCTTAATGACTTAAAATATAATTATTGGTCATTTGCACAAATTCTTACAGATATACTATTAACAAGTTATACTCGTAGGTAAAAAAATTGGCAGTTTTTTACTTTTTCTGTGATTTGCGACTTAAAACTTTCCAAAAGAATTTGTTAGAGAGCGAAGAGTGTAAGTGGTTGTATTATTCATCACCGTTTGGAGAAGGCAAAGTAATGCAGAAGCAAGAAACTATTATCTGGTGACATAATTTTAGCTACAAGCCAAGTTTTAAGCTTTGACAGTATCAATCCCATGCTGCATGTGCATCTAGTGTCATGGAAGAAATGTGCCAAATCTGTTTGGCTTAGGGTTGCACTGATTAACCTGAAAGCTAGAACGGCCTATAGGCTGATGAATTCACTAGGCTTAGCCTTCGTTTGCAGGCATTCCAGCACCCTGTCAAAGCTTTTTGTGAAAGAATCCAGCACTTCATGCTCCAGTTGTGATCCAACAGAATTCCAATCAATCCCCAACTTCTCAATTGCATTGTAAATGCCTTGGGCCTCTGAAACTTTTGCATCAATGGTTCTTGAAAGAACACCATGGTCCATGAATGCTTGAAGAGCTTGGTCTGGTATGGTTGAAATCTGTAGAGGCAGTAAAGAATGACAAGGTTTTCACTTCTCAGTAACCTAATTCACGAATGATCAACTTTTACTTGCAATCGATCCATATTAGATAATCATGAGTTTTGCATCAATTTCCTTTGCAAATCATTGTCACCCTTACACACACACACAGTGAGCAATCAAGGTAATAGAAAAGCAACTGAGATGGCTCACCGTATCTGGTCCAATGAGAGAATCAACATATAAGGTGTCAGGGTAAGAAGGATTTTTCACATTTGTTGAGGCCCACATCAACCTCTGCTTCCTGGCACCTCTCTTCTCCAGGGGCTCCCATCGTGGGCCAGAAAACTTCTTCTGGTAAAGCTGGTAAGCTAAGACAGCTTGAGCAACAGCAGCCTAAAGAATTGTTAAAACATTTTCAGGCAAAAGAAAAAGGAAAGAAGACAATATTTGGCTGCTCAAATTCCCTTCTATATAACCGAAGTGAAAAAAAAATGCTTCACACCTTTCCTCTGAGATCAAGAGCCTCAACAGTGCCAATTTGCTCAAGTTTCTTGTCAACCATTGCATCCACTCTACTGATGTAGAAAGCTGCAGCACTTGTAACCTTTGAGAGATCAGTCATCCCAGAAGCTTCAAGGCCATCCATGTAAGCTTCGATTACTGCGTCATATCTAGAGAGACAGAATATGAGCTGTTCAAATACACAAACAATGAGCATATTGCTGCTGCAGGCTGCTGCAAGGATCAAATTTCGTGACATCAGAATGCACATAACAAACTTACAGTGACATTTACACTTATCCCCTGAGCAATGACCTCCTTTATGGAAGGGATGCATTCTTTTGTTGCAGGAATTTTAATATAAACATTGGGACATCCAACCTTTTTATGGAGCCATTTTGCTGCCTCAGTTGTCCCATTCGTATCATTTGCAAGCCTGGGTGAAACTTCAACAGACACATACCCATCTACCCCATCTTTTTCATTGTAAATTGGCTCCAAGAGTTTGCATGTATCTTGTATGTCCTTCACAACCAATTCCCAGTAAGCATTTTCAATGTCCTTCCCTGCCTCTACCAACTCCCTGCTTGACCGCACATCAAATTAATAATAAAATATATTATACCCAGAAAGCAATGTTTTCATCAGTTGCACATTCTGGATATGGAAGTAAATTGCACTTCTTATTTTTGCTACTTGGGATCTTACAAACTGGTCCTTTCAAAGAACTATACACTTTGTTGCCTCATATTTATGTGCCCAATTCACGAAACCTTTGTCACAATTTCAATTTTCTCCAATACTACATACATTTCAGAATATGAGCTCACCCATTTCAATGACTAAAATTCACTTTACCCCATGCAACTAAAATATATGCCTCTGAAAAGTCTCTGGCTTCGTACATGCAATCTTGCTTTACCTTGGCAACTTTAATCATGTCATAGAGACCCCCAAAAGAAAAAAAATCTAATTTCACATCTGTCTTCTTTAGAAAAAAGCAAGAACAAGACTGAGGATTTCCTTTCCTATTCTTACAGTGAAGTAATTTATCGCAAATATAATTACAAGTGAAATTACCTCAACTGCTCACTGTAAGCATTTGATGATGATATAGCTCTTTCAAAAATCTGCAATTTAAGAAAACTGTAAATGAATTAAAGCCAATAAACAGAAATTGGATGAAACTAAAAGCAAAAGAATCTTCCTTTTTGAACACGGTAGCTGAAAAAAAAATCAGATTACCGCGGGATTGCTAGTGACACCTCTGATTCCACTGGAAATCAATGGAAGCAAATCAGAAACAGGGCGGCAAAGATTGTCATAGTACGGGCTCTGCCCTTGCTTCTCATACAGATCGTGCAGAATTGTTCTATGTATCCTTGTCCCATTACTATCCATTTTTATTCCCAAACATCGTAAGCTGTGTGAAAAGAGAGAGAGAGAGAGAGAGAGAGAGAGAAACAAGACCATAGAGACAGCAAAGTGTTATATATGGTGGAATTCTTTTGGTAACTGAAAAAGAAGAAAAATGGGGTTGGGGTGTTGGGAGAAGAGAAGAGATGAGAAGATAAGGTAACTAACTAACCTCAACCTGGAGGGTCTACTGTGCACCCAATTTGGAGGAGTGAATAAGCTTGAATGTGGAAGTGGAAACCCATTGGCAAGATGGTGATGGGAGCTCTTGGTTTGAAGAAAACTGACGGAGGGGCTGGCGGAAGCCATGGCAACGTTGATAGGACGGAGTCATACAATTACAGTTTTACTGTGCTATGGATGATGATTGAGTACCAAGAACTAATAATGGAAGTCCTCCCCATTCAATCAGCATAAGCTGGCACAGCGGGGAATATTGAATTTACGCTTTCACCACCACCTGATTCCAAAAAATGGATATGTATTTTTATATTATTAAAAAATGATATTAAATTCTCCTAACTTAATAATTTTCTTAATTATTTAATAAAAAAATATTAAATAAAATGATGAAAACATTGAATATCTTTATATTATTATATTAAGTTAATAATTTAGGAAGATTCAACGCTTTTTCAAAAAATGCAAAATATTTTAAATATTTTTTTCATTATATAACATGCAAGTGCAAGACTATATAGAATGCATCCAAGAATCTCTCTTGGAGAAGATGACATATGGGTTCAGCGAGGTTGACACGAGATCAATTTTAAAATCAACCAATTATAAAATTTAATATAATACATCGGAGACGAACAAACGCCAAAAACAATCAGCAGTATTTAACTGTGTTGCCAGCAATATCAATAGGACCACGTGGGCCACCCACCACCCTAACCAGAAAATAAACCAGAATCACACAACCACTGAAGAATAGGTTTCATAGGAATCAATATCGTAAATGAAATGAGTGATTGGGAGAACAAAACAAAGTCTACCAAAACATCAAACCTTGTCATTATTGTGGTATCATGTTACATACAAACAAATTAATCCAACAAAAAATAGCCCTTATTCTAAAGTAAAATACTATCAACAGAACAGGAAGACCTGGACAAGAAACCTATGAAGTATTGCTACCATTATCATTTTCATTTCCTTAGTCGTGACTCGTGATCCAAATTACCCACTCTAGCATGTATGCAGTACACGAGTGAAAAGACAACACGCACTGCAAGAGCAGGGAAACAAGAAGCTTAAGCATACTATAAGAGCAATTTAAGCTGCAAAATGGATTACATTATCTAAATGAATTGTCCGAGAAAATTTCAAAATTTACAGTGCCAACAAAACAGGCATCTCAATTACCAACCCCTTATGAACACTTTGGGAGGATTGACAAAGAAATATAGAGAATCCTAGTCGCCTCAGAAAACTTTTATAACAGCTACCAAGGTTTTAGGTCACCCACAGGGCCAGCAGTCCAATTCAAGATCTTCTCCCCTGATTTCAAGAATTTACTCCTGTCATGTGGCAACTTACGTGCAAGCCCATTTAAAACTTGATGGAAAGCGTCTCCTGGTTGAGCAGGTTGTGGGAATAGCATTGCTTGCTTCATGGAAGGGTTGGCAAGCAATCTCTGTTTCCTTAATATAACTTCTGGGGGGATAGAAGTGAGTATTGTATCCAACTTAGGAACATCCTTCTCATCAACAAACACCCCAATCTCTTCCCATGGGATTGCATCAGCAAATGGCAGAACAATGTCATCAGCAATAATAACAGGGATGCAACCAAATATCACAGCTTCAACCAGTCTTGGGCTCCAAGGAGCCCACCCAAGTGGGCACAAACAAAACACAGCTCGTTGCATGTCCTCGTAGTATGTGGTTGGATGCTCAGTGGAAATGTCAAATAGTGGACTGTCCTTAAAGTTCTCCCACACTGTTGCTCTTGCCCCTCTGTAAGATTGCAGAATACAGTCAGTTTGACCAGCAGGATTTTTTGTTGTTCTGAGTTTGTTTTGTTATACAAGCATCAATACATGGCATCAAACTTCATGCATAATTTTACTTTAGTTTCAATCAGGATATTAGAAAGAACCAAGTTTAGGTCATGAATAGAGTTAGTCTCAGTATGCTTGACCAGTTTCAATAATTCTACTAAATACAATACTTATATAAATCAAAGTCATTGCTCCTTGCATTTTCAATAAAAGGATGCAATTCAGCGTTCTTACGCAGATATGCTATGAAAATAAATGAAAAGCCTCACATATCATAACCCCCTTCTTTGAACTTGTAAGGTGTAATAAGGCCTACCTTGCATAGTAACCACCTTCAGGGTCATTTCCAACATCATAAAACAGTCCTCGGAAGTAAACAAAAATGGACCTGGGAGTCTTTTCAGGGATTAGGTGGGATTGCATTTTCTGTGGTGGAGCATATGGAGGAATGGTGATTGAGCCCTCTTTCAAGCACACGTGATTCCTCTGTCCAAAAGTTTGAACCAAGGTGGCACGCTGTAGCAATGGAAGAATTCCTCTTTCAATTGCCTTCTCTTCCTGGAACAAAATAACATGATAGAAGTGTATGTTACAAAATCCATGTACAGCATTAATAGTGGAATCAAAGGTACTTCTCAAGACACCACACAGTTGATTCAAATGCTTATGTAGCACTAACAGTGGTGTATACTAAATTTCTTACTTGATAATGGAAACATGCCCCAAAGTCATGAGGAACCAAAAAGAAATGATCTGCCCCTTCTGTCCGGTTCCAATAAGGCCAGTTTGAAGAAATAAGCTGTATAGCACTTCTCATCATTCGCGGTGACTTAAAAGGTAAAGGAAGGCCATTTGGTGTCAAGTCACAGGTGGTGTATACAGGGGTATAAAACCAATCAGCTTCTTCAGGATTAAGGGAACGGACAGGGCTAGATAAGAGAAGAAACCGGTGCATAAAGATCTCAGCAGCAAACATATGGGTAAGGCATCTTGGGTCCTTTTGCAAAATTTTCTTATTATATTTGCTTGGAAGTTCATAAACAAAAACCTTCAACCTTCCCACTGGATCATCATCCAATACATCACCAGCACTACCTACAATTGTTTCAACCACAACATGCTTAATAGTCTCATTTTTATCAATATGTAATATTATACTGATTTGAAAATAATTATAATCACAGAGAATCCGGAGATTTGTATTTGATTCCAGTTTATCTCCTGAAATAGAATTGCCTAATGCAAGTCATAAATAGTGATAAGACTGCTTATTAACAACTAAATTCCAAGCAACCAAGCATGAGCCTTTGTTTGTGTGTATGTATTATCAGAAAGTTATATAAGATTTCTTCTTTTACCCAATCCAGTAAATTGAAATTCAAACTGATGCTACATTCTCAAAATGTGTATACCATTGTGGTGAGTTCATGTAATGTCTTCATAACATTTAAACATACACAGAGTTAGTGAGCAGAGCTAATATTTAGACATAAGAAAGCATATAGAACCCATTATGCAAGCAATATTTTGGCTATTACCTTTTCCCCTTTCCAGCTTTATAAGGTTCGAAAAGCAAAACAGGAGAAAGGTATTTTAAGGTTTGAATTAACAATTTGTCATTCAGATGTTATTAATTATTAACGAGAAAGGTATTCTGCAGAGTGCAGAGTTTCAATTTTAATTTAATTTGTATTAGGTTTCATGAACAAAAGGTTTTATTTTTATTTTTATATTAATTCTAGTGGAAAAGAGAGGGAAGCAGTGAAATGCTCATGTTTTAATTCCAGTGTCAAAACTGAAACTCACAAATCAGCAAGATAGCCCTTTACAGGATTCAGGAAACCCCCAGAATTCAAAATGACAATAAACCCTATAATAATTTCTTACATCCAAACCTATACAAGAGATCCACCTTTGGATATATCAGATTAATCAAAGCATTTAACTTATACTTCATTCATATCTACCAGAATGAGCAATAATGCACCAACATGGTGTCACTGGAATAACAATTTACAATGGCAATGACTCACTCCTGTCTTTTCTCTTATCAAGTCATAGAGAACATAACAGAGCCTATAGACATAAGATTACCAATCTATTTATCTTCTTGTCTGAGTGTGTGACAGTGTGTGTGTTAGTGTGAGTTGGGGGTAGGGGGAACCTATTGATATGTTTCTCAAATAATCTAATGAATTTTCATATGCTCGTTCAAAATCAAGCAACCCCTATTCATTAGCTTAAGGCTCCATTTTGCATGCATTATCCTTATAGTGGAACGCTACCTACACATTGGACATTAGGAAGTTTGCTACAGAAGTAGCCAACAACAAAAACCCAACATCTTGAATTTCCTTCAAGACTATTTAAGGTGAGAGTCTGGCCAGGGCATGACAATAAAGAGTCACAAAGGCCATCAAGACCTCCTCAGCCAACATAACCTGACCAAAGTGAAAACTGACTATAACATGACCCTATGTCGATATGTAGCCCCTTTCAATGCATTTCTTCTTCAAATTCAATACATAATTTATTGTTGCAAGCCACTGACCCTTATACAGCAAACAAGTAATACCAGCAAAACCATTCTGTCAATTCTGAAATTGTTCAATTGAGCGGATTAGTAATTGTTCTAATATTGTTACATATTACAACTGAAACAGCTACACAACATCAGTTCCTACAATGGATTATGCTACGAAGTGTTGAAGTCGCACCCACCTTCAAAATATTGAACCAGAAAAGTTTTAGTTTAGAGTATCTAAATAGCAGACTTGGCACTTCAAATTTTGGATTTCAGGAATAATTTGCTACAGGCAATGCTGAAGAACCAATGCTTTGTGATTAAACTTTTCAATGAAAAAATAACATCTCAAACAAGAACAAGTCAACAACTTATGCAACAAATATCCTACTCAACCTCACAATCAAAAGCAGATCTTAATTAAATTGACACTCATAATTACCACAAAGACACACCACTGAAAACCATAACTTGAAATGATCAAATCAATGTTACAGCTAACTGGGAAGAAATTGATCACAACCGGAACCCCAAATCAACAGAAGATAACCAAACCAACCGAATCCATAGAAGTTGGATATGGCAAACACAGAAAGAAGCTTGCTGAAAGAAATTGAAAAAGAAAAATCAGAAGAAATCCCACCCGAAATTCTTTCAGTAGGTTGTTTTCGGCCCAGCTCCACAGCACCGATTGTAAAGAAAAAAGCTGCACAAAGAAGGGCAGCGAAACCCCACCTCCAAATACCCATTTTGTTTCCCCAGAAACGAATTTCTTTGCTTCAGGAATCTCAGTGATGGACACCCAGGAAGAGGAAGGTAATGGCTGTAACTGCAAACTGCAAAGGACGAGACTTCTAAGATTATAACCACGGGAGTCAATTGTGGTCAGCAGAAGAAGGTGATGGTTAAGACGTCACAAGGGAAAGTAGTTGTGAGAGATTTCTTAGCAATGGGGCTTCAGAGGCTCAGTTGGAAGAAAGGGATATGGGTTCTTCTCAGCAGCAACGAGAGAGACAGATTTGAATATTGAGGGGCCAAATGGATTTGCTTTGAAGAAAGACGGAGAAAGGATCTCCCTTCACCTACTCTGAAAAAAAACAATGGAAATGGTAGATTGTTGAAGATTGAAGAAGAAGGAGGAGATGGAGGAGAAGCTGGGTGGCTGAATTTCCAAATTTCTGGCCTAGTCTGCTTTTCTTTATCAGCGGTTTGATGACAAGTCCATCTCAGGCTACCAGATACACACCTAAACTCCAAGACCCAACTACGTCACGCTGTTAAGTTCCACCATTAAATTAAACCTCCATTCTCTTTTCACTAACTTCAATTTCCAGCGTGTAAAAAAATTTTTGGTACGAAATAAGTGTGAAATTTGTTAGACTATCATTAATTATTTAATTATATATTATTATATTATTTATTAAAAAATTTAATTTTTATATTATTTTTATTTTAATTAAATTTTTTAATAATATATTAATATATTACTAAATTATAATATAAAAATTTTATATTAAAATTACATTTTTTGTCATCAAAGAGCTTGTAATTTAATTGATATCAACTAGTGTCTCTAAAATATAAATGTGACGATGTTAGAAGTTTAATCTTTTACAAAATTATATATTTCATTTTAATCTTTCACAAAATTATATATTTCATTTTTTAACTAAGTGTTTGCACCTCTAATGAAAAAAAAAAAATTCTTGTGTCATTGCAAAGTTTTTTCGTTATAATAACAATTCGAAAAAAAGACTTTGGGTTCATTTAGATGAGATTTTAAAAAAAAAAGATTTTTTTATGAACATTTTTTTAAAAAAATTTTTAAAAAAATAAAAATTATTTTTTATTTAAATGTAATATTTTTTTATAAATAAAAAAATATAACTTTAAAAAAGAATACAAAATAGTGCTTCAATTTTTTTAAAAATAAAAAACTCATTCAAATATACTAAAAGATGTAAATAGTACTTTTAAAAAATAATTTTTTTTATCAAAAGAAACACATTCAAATAAATAACTTACGTAATGGCAAAAAAACGCTATTGACCTCATGTGATGGCAAAAAAAAAAAAACTAATGACATTATTCAAAAAAGTGTGGTCCAATAATAAGTAATTTGAATTGGAGTAAGCCAAATTTTACATGTAAATTGTAATGTCAGGATTCAACTCCTACTAATAAATATTTTATGAGGATAGATAGTTTCAATATCTAAATAAGATTACATATCATAAGGGAAATAAAAATACTCTTTCATTTATTATAAACATTTTATAATTATTTAATTTAAAAATAAAAAAGCACTTATTTCTTCCCTCCATCCAAACATGCCTTGAGTAATATACTGCGGAAAGGTACTTGGATACACCTTAATATTTTCTTACATTCGAGGCGAGTCATGTAATGTATGGGAGCCATCATATTTCTAACATTATTTATTGCATTTAATATTTAAGTGTCAACTATAGTTAATGAATGATTGAATATTTTTTATTATAAAAGAAATCTAAGATTGGAGCAGGTGAGGGACTCTTGTGTAGATTAAGTTTAATCAATTTGTATAGATTAAATCAATAGAAAGCTAATAAATTGTTAATATAAATATAAAACAATTGTCTGACACAAATATTAATACACTTATTTAATATAAAATGTATATGTGTTAATTTTTTTATTAGCTTATTTTACGTAATTCATGCAGATTTAATCTACACAACTTATATACACTAAGTTAATAAAAAATGATATGTCATCATTTTAAAAGAAATATAATTATGTGACATTAAAATTTATGTAAATGTTTAATATAAAATGATAATATACGAGTTTCTATTGGTTTAGTGTTTGCACAAGTTGTATACACAGCTTGTGTAAATTTAATCTACATTTAGGAAAAGGTAATCTTAAGTGTATGCAAAGTAATTTAGTTAAAGCTCAATCCAAAAATCAAAATATTCCTTAACGACACTTTGCCATATTTGATCTTAAACTCTCAAGCTAAAATTTAGTTATAATTGCGAAAAAGGAAAGACGACTCTGAACATTTTTGTTATAATAAAAATAATTGTTTGTAGTTGTCCAGCTCTGTCTCCATAAGCACTAAACTCTGGAAATCAAGCATGAGCTGGTTTTTTTTTTTTACGGATATTGGTTTTTATTTTTTTTCGTTTTGCATCCTTTTCAAATTAACTATTATAACGTCTTGAGTTTTTTAAAATTTTTTTAAATAATAGATTAAAAAATCTTTCATGAAATAAATAAAAATTGTTTGCATGTTTAGAAATTGTTATTTCAGAGGACGGCTTTTTTTATTTTTATTTTTTTCCGGTCTGCAGGGGCGAAGTAGATTGAGAAGAAACGGAAGTCGCACTTGAACTTCGGCCATCCATCATTCGCCCAAAAGCCTAATGGGTCAGTTTGGGCCTCGCCCCTAATGGACATTTGGAACATGTTTTTAATCAACAATTTTATACTTCGACGACCCAAAAAAAACAAGTTTTTAATTCAATTCCAAAAACAAAACAATTTTTTACTTCCCTTACTTAAGTGTTTATCAATAGAAAAAGTTGATATAATAAATAAAAGAAGCATTTATAACTCAAATGATATTTTTTTTGGCAGAGATATATTACTTTTTTTAAATGAGATTAAATCTCACTTTAGTTTTTTTTTTTTAATTAACAGATTCTCTCCAACTCACACTAACTAATATTTATGAAAAATTAAATCAGGAGTTTACCAAAAAAAAAATGTGTGAATGAGTGATTGATGCATAGTACATTTAATATATTGACATTTTTCAATTATTTTCAATTAATCTGTTTATTTTTAGTTTACATGAGTTGAGTTGGTTTGAGGTAAGACCACCTAATTCAATAATATTTTTACATTCTCTCAGCAAAACTAATAGATTCACAAACTAATTAACAACTATTTATTTATTTTTTTTTAGAAGTTAACATTTCTCAAATAAGGAAAGGAGGATTTGAACCTAATTCTTTACTTTTAGTGGAGACTCAGATCACCACTTAAACTATTCTTAAGTGGCTATTATGAAAAATAGAGTTAAACTGAGACAGAGATGACAAAACAGGTTATTCCGTCCTGACCTACCATAAGTTAGCAAAAAATTAGGCAAAGTAAATTGATTTTTTTTTTGTTTGGTGAATTAAAAAAATTAACTTATCTCATTTTATATTGGGTTGATTACAATTGAAAAAAAAGTTTTAAAAAAATAACGAGTTAAATAAATTGACCTACTTATAAATTAAAAAAAATAAAAAAGAGGCCTAGGCAAGTCAACTCGCATGTTAGTCACCACTTAATCAAAAATAAAATAAAACAAAACAAATAACATAAAGTTGACCCAATAGGCCAACTCGCCTTCACTCTACCACAACTCGCAAGCTATTTGAAATGGGTAAAATAACCCAACTCAAGAAAATGACTGCATGTTACAACTCTACCTGCCATTTTTTAGGGTTAAATTGTTTGACTCGTTAGATCAAACCTGTTTTGTCATATTCAAACCTAATGAGTTTGTGTATCGTAAGACCTTTCAATGTGTCCTTTTCAATGATCAATTATAATATTATATATTTGTGAAATTATCTAAAAATTAAATTTTTAATTTTAATTTATTATCAGTTTAAATTTTTTTGACACTAAATCATATTTTTAAAAGAATTTAATTATAATAACAAATATTTAAAAAGTTAAATTTATAATTAAATAACAGTATAAAAAAATTACATTTGACAATAAATTAAATTTAAATTTAAAAATTAATCCTACCAAACCTATGCATATGTAAAAGAAATTTTGATTATGTTTAGTTTACATAAATATCAAATAGCAATGTGTGAGACTAAAGAAGACTGAATGCTGTGGGAGAGATGAGATTAATTACTAAAAGAAATAGATGGACTTGCCAAAAAAAAAAAAAAAAGATAATGGAACGTTTCAACTTTCATAATTAAACTGGTAACTGACAGAGAATTATACGGTTCAACTTATATTAATACATTATAATATTTATACACATTTAAAAGTAACAACAAGAACATATATATTTAATTTTGGTAAATAATTGAGTTAGGTTGAGTTAGTTTTGTTTAATTTTTTCATAAAATAGTTTAAAATATTTATTAACCCAAACCCTAACAAAACCTAAATAAATATTCTTCGAAATTCCAAGCCGACACATCGAAAAAAAAAAAAAACAAAAACTATTCCATCAACTTGGGTTGAGTCAGTACTACTTGAACCCATAGTACTGCTTGTACTCCCTCTGTCTCACTCCATTATATGTATTGCCTTTATTTTTGGTCTAATCAAAGCATCAATACATATTTAAAAAAAAAAGTAATGAATAACAGAATAATCCTAAGTTTTAAAAGTAGATGAAGTCATGTGAGGGTTTTAACTTTGAAGCCATCCCATATTGTTAAGGGATAGGACACTCACCACTTTGTTTAGTCTTGAAATGTGTGTGGTTTTTTTTTCTTTTTATAGTATAGGTTAAAATGCAAATTAGTTTTTCTAATTTCATCTTTTGATAAATAATTTAATGTGATTTTAATTTTGATAATTAATTCGTTTAAACTTTTAATATGTGACAAATAATCTCATAATTCAATTTTGATAATTAATTGCATGAGTTTTCTTTGTTCAGAACACGAGACTATTTATCATATGTGATATATTATTTTTAAAAAAAAATATTTAAAAATATGTATTTCATTTTAAATATATTTAATCTGGAGCCCACATTCCCAACCAAATTACATTGTGATGCATGAGAGTCAAAACTCTGGCGCAAAGACGTGGCATTAATTTTCGTTGAGGACGACGGACACCTTGTGTCGGCGGATGTGCATACAGACGAGCGTTCAACCCACTCGAATGTACATGAATAAAGTAAAGCAAATCAAAAAGAAAGAACACATTATAGTTTTAGTGTGGTAAAAATAAGTTAAGTATAAAAATTTTTGTTTGATTATTGAAATTTTTTTATAAGAAAAATTATATTATTATTATTTTTTATTCAAAATAATTAAGTTGTAAGGTACACTTAGTTCACATTAAAAAATAAAAAAATATATAAAAAATATATAAAAAATCTTATTTTCTCTTCTTGTATTTTAATTGAGAGAAAAGAATAAAGAAATAAGAATGTTTAAATATATAAAAAAAATTAAACCTTCTCCTTTCTAACTTTTCTGGATTTAGTTCTTAGTTTTTTCTCCATCTAAGGAGAGAAAACTTTTTTTGTAAAACTCACATGTGTTTTTTCTCTTCTTCTATACTTTTTCACTCAAACAAGTAAATTATCTTTTCCTTATATTTTTGTCTCCTCTTTTTTATATTGTTTCAAGCATAGGGTTAATTTTGGATGAATTTTATTTTATAAATTTAATTTTAATAAGAAATGAATTTGATTGAAGTCATTTATATTGAAAAAAATTATTATATTTTATACAAAATTAAAAAATAATCACTTTAGATTAAATAGGTGCTTGAAGGCATCATTACATTTGAGAAAGAATTTAATTTTGATTTATACTATCATTTAATCATGAGTTATTAAATTATTAAAAAATTTTAATTAAAATAACGGTTATACAAAAAGTCAAATACTAAATAAGAAGTAATTAAATAATACTATAAAATAATTTTATACTGATAATAAATAAAAATTAAATTCTTTAAAAAATTATGTATACATTAAGATTAATAAAATAAAAAATTAAAAAAATTCGTTTAAATATCTAAAATCATGTTTAGGTGGATACCACCCAAGCAAGTATTTCATAGTGTTCGGTTTCTTACAGAAAATGTGATTTCTGAGATGAAACATGATTTTAGCTAGGTTATTTTGATATAGGAAATCACGATTTTATGAAATTGAAATAAAATATATAATCCCTTTGAATAGAACTATCATTCTTAATATTTGTTAACTTTTGGAATATTAGAATAGTTTTTTAAGTTATTATATTATTTGATACATGAAATTAACATAAAATAAAATTAAAATTAAATATAAATAATATAAATATTTTATACGAGATAAAAAATAATAAATGTTTCATGTTTATATAATATGAAAATATATTTTTGAAAGTTGAGAGTGTTATTTCAGTTTAATTATTTTTATATTTGATAATAACAAATGTAGTTGCTAAAAGAAGAATAAATACTATTTTTATATGATAAAAATTCACCAATATAAGAGACCATGCTCTCTTTCTCTGCCTTCAATATCTCATGAGATTGCCAGTGGGCGAATTTCTTGAGACAGCTTTTATATCAAATGAGATTTTAGTCTTTCTCCATATAACTTTAAGACCATATCTCCATTTTAATTTAGTATATTTCAGAAGATTAATTTTCATAAATTCTGATATAATGTTTAAACTTAAATAATTAAAACAAGAAACGTACATTTTTAACTATTAAACTAACTTTAATATTCATAGCAAAACTTGTTGTTAGCAAATTGTCATATTTTAAAGATTAATATTATGAAGATAAACATATACCTTTTTATTTTTTCTTGGAGAAGATGTTGCTTAGTTTTTTGTAAAATTTTTAATAATAATTATGTTTGGCTGAAATTATTATAATCTTTTTATAATCCTTTAACGTATATTTACATAATTATTGGTTTCTTTTCAATTTAATAAAAATATATTTAAAATTAATTACAATACAATGAGAGAAAAAAAATATCAATACGAACAAAGAAGTTACCGTTCGCAGTTGTCAGCAATCAATGATGGGAGACCCACATTATTTATTACATGTCCTTTCATGACTTTTTTTAGCACAAGCAAGTTCTTAAATCAATCGTACTCCCAAATCAATATTTCTTTCTTCTTTTTAGTTAAAAAACAGAGCAAAGGGCGGCGCCTTCAATACGCTTAAAATCACTTTGGTGCACGAATGTGCCATTTGATTTTGAACCGTCAATAAAGTTGAAAAACTAATCAATAATATGTTACCTGAAACCTGTTTAACAGGTTATAAATTATAATTACAAAAGTGACCTATTCCCAACCTCTCATGCAAACCCCGTCCCCAGTCTCTCGTCGGTTGCCATGAGCGTTTTGCTCTCACTTCATCTCCAACCTCTTGTTCCTTCTTGTCTCCTCTGTCCCGTGGGCCATGGTCACACTCCCTCAAATTCATGGACTTCCCTTCCTCTCCCTTCCCCCAAAAATAGTGATGGAAGTAGAATCATAGAACCAATAAGACAACAAAAAGTAAATTCTGAAAATATTTTATTCTGTCCTTTACTTGAAGTTTCAAAGGACCAGAATACATAGAAATCCAAACGTGAGAGTTAAAAGAAAAGTTCTCGTAAACGCAAAATTTTGCAAAGAACAAAAGACGAAGTAAACCAAAAACCATTTTGATTGTTCAGTGGGCAAACCAACCACTTTACATTTTGATTGGGAGACAGGGTGGCTTGGATCAATTTCTTTTGGGTTTCTGGGGAAAAAAATTGTAATTGTTGGATTTATTCAGTTTTGTTCGATTTCTAAAAAAGTTAACGAGAGTATGTTTAAAAATAAATTTTAAATTTTAATTTTATAAAGTATAAAATTTGAATCCTCTCTCTTTAGGAGAAAATGCATCACATGCTTCATTCTTTATGTAAAATGTGACCTGAAACGAAACATCATTATAAGTTTTATTCTTCCTTACAGTATGTATTTTGATTTTTTTATTATTAACTCATTTTTTTAAATAATTATGTATTATTTTTTATTAAAATCAATTTTGAGACAATTTTTTTTAAATATATATTATTTTACTTCGAATTTATTTTTAGCTAAGCTTAAGTTTATAAAAAATTTACAATAATTTACAAAATTAAATTTATAAAAATTTATAAAAATTAATTCAAACACGAATTATTAATGAGGGAAACAAACACGAACACTGAACCAATTAATGTACGTTGTTTTGGAGGATTTCTTGTAGAATGAGCTTTGGTTATTCTGGTCATGCATTCATATCTCATGAACTATGCATCATGAGCCAAAACCCCTTATTCATGGAGCGTGCTATAATACTCCCCTTAAACTTTGAATATTCATGCTCCAACTTTTTCACCTCTTATCACCGGTCACTAACCCCAAATTTTATTTATTGCAATTTAATCCTTGAGCCCACAAAGCTGACGTCGTTGGTCGTTGGTCGTTGGTCGTTGGAAGAAAAACACATACATAAAAACCTGTACAAATACATACGATATATCAAGGTTATGAAAAACCGGATCGGACCGGTCGGTTCGGCCGGTCGGACCGGGAACCGATTCCCTAACCGGTCCGGGTCATCCTCCAAAACCGTGATAGTCAAAAACCGGTGAACCGGTCTCAAACCGGACAAACCGGGCAAACCGATGCCGGTCCGTAAGGTTGCCCGGGTCTGCTCTTTTTTTTTTTTGAATATTTACGTCAAAACGACGTCGTTTTAATTTATATTTTTAAAAAAAAAATGGGACGACGTCGTTTCGGTTTGAATGAAAACCGAAACGCTCGCCCTCGCCCGCGCTGCTCCGCCTCCGCGTCATTTCTCTCATCTCGCCGTTCGGTCGTCTCTGCAGCAGCAGCTTCCGTCCACGTAGCAGCTTCCGTCCGCGATGATCGAAAGTTCGAAACCCAGCTTTCGTCTCTCCGCAACCCAACCGCAGCAGCTTCCGTCTCTCCGCGATCGAAACCCCCGAAACCCCAGCCGCAGCAGCTTCCGTCTCTCCACAATCGAAACCCCTTTCTCCCTCCGCGATTGAAACCCCAGCCGCAGCAGCTTCCGTCTCGCACCACAGCCTCAGCACCGCAGCCTCCATTCTCGCGTCGCATACCGCAGCCAGCCAGCACCGTCAGCTTCGTCTCCGCACCGCAACTCCGGTGTAGCCCAGCTAGCAGCGCCAACTCCGGTGAACAAGAAGATAATTTTTTTGATGAAGATATTTAACGAATTAATGTTGATTATGATGATTCTGTATAGTTTGTGAATTTTTTTATGACTACTTTTGATAACACATTATTAAATTTGTGTTGTTTGTATGAATATAATATTTTTTTATTTTATGACATTATTTTGTTATGTTTCTTATATGAATGTAATATTATTTTTTTTATAACATTATTTTTTTATGTTTTAAATAATTTTATTATTGATTTATATTATATTTTTATAATTTTTATTTATTTTATTAGTATATAAATAATTATATATATATTTAATTATATTTCGGTTCGACCACGGTTCAACCACGATTTGACCATTGACCCTTGAATCAGTACTTCGACCGATTCAGTGATCGCTCCGGTTTTCAGAACCTTGCGATATATGAGTAATAATTATTTTTAGTAAAAATAATAATTATAAATTATGAAATAACCTGTATGTAGATATAATAAAAAATAATATTTATAAAATAACTAATAATTTCCCATAAATTGTTTGTAAGTAAATTCCATTTTATCTTCTTATATTATGTTTAGATAGTGAATTAGGAAAAAAAAATAAGAAAATAAATGGATTTATCATAAATATTTTTTTTATTTTAAAATTTTATAAAATAAGAGGAAGAAAATAAATATTTTTAAGTATTTTTTTAAAATTTTTATTTATTAATTTTTATAAATATTTTAATATTTTTTAAATTTAAAAGATTTTAAAATATTTAAAACATCCAAATAAGGAAAAAGAAATGTATTAGTGAGCCTTTCATTTTTTTCTTTTCTTTTATTTTCATTAAACTTCTTTTCTTCTCATTCCCTCTAAATTCCTAAACATAATTTTAAAGTTTTTTAATATAATACAAAACCCAATTCTTGTTTCAAATATACACTACACTCTATTTGACCAAATTGACTAACCACATTATAATTAACACCATTATTTTTTTAAAAAATATTTAATATAAATATCAAATTTAAAATTAATCATAAACGTAGCTATAGTATAACTATAATCATTTATAAAATAAATCAAAAATTTTTATAAATAATTAACATAAGAAAAATTAAATTCTAAACTTTTTCTTTTTTTGGTCATGAGTATTATTTTGTTTAAAAATATTTATTTAAATTTTTGTATTATATTTTTTGTTGTGCCAAATATTTATTTTAAAATATTCTTGATTGTTTGATATTTTTGACAATTTTTTAAAAATAATTTTGGACAAAAATTATCTAAAATTAGTAAAGTGTACTTGGATGATAGTAATACTAGAATTGATGACCCTCTGAAAAATACTTATATTACACTTCTTTAAAAATGTGATATTTTAAATAAAGCTTTATCAAACTACTATTCCTAATATTTAGGATTACTCTTATAGTAATACTTGTTGGAATATCCTGGTCAAAGACAAAAAGGAAATAAAAACATTTCTCAATTAATATTTTATATAATTTATATAATCACTGATAAAATAAACTAAATTTTTTTATAAATAATTAATATAAGAAAAATTAAATTCTAATTTTTTTTGTGTCATAATTATTATTTTATTTAAAAATAATTTTTTAATCTTTTTGTGTAACATTTTTGCCATGCCAAATATTTATTTTATAATATTCTTAATTATTTGATATTCTTAACAATTTTTTGAAAATAATTTCAGACCAAAAATTGTCTAAAATTAATAAAACATGCTTAGATGAAAGTAGTGATAGAATTGATAACCTATTGAGAAGTTCTTGTATTGCACATTTTTAAAAATGTATCATTTTTGATAAAACTTTAACTAACTATTATCCCCAAACCCAAAGAGTTAGTCTTTATCAAGTAATATTTCATATAATTTATATAATTATTAAAAAAAAATTAAAATTCTTTATAAATAATTAACATAAGAAAAATTAAATTCTAATTTTTTTTCTTTTTTTGGTCATAATTATTATTTTGTTTAAAAATAATTTTCTCACTTTTTTGTGAAATATTTTTGTTATGTCAGATATTTATTTTAGAATATTCTTGATAATTTTTTAAAAATAATTTTAGATAAAAAATTGTTTAAAATTAATAAAATATACTTGGATGAGAGTAGTATTAGAACTAATGATCCTCTAATAAGTCATTATATTACACTTCTTTAAAAGTATATCAATTTAGATAAAACTTTAGCTAACCATTATCCCCAACCTGAAGGGTTAGTCTAACTAACCATAATTGGTTAGTTATATATGTTGAGTGGGAATAAGAATATGAGAATGTCTTTCTTATAGTTAAAAATCCATAGAATTTGTTACTTGATTTCTTAAAAATAATTAAAATATTTCTTTAGTTATCATCTAGCCTAAAATCTGTTATAAACTTTTGTAGATAAGTTATCAACCACAGTCAGAAACGAGTTTCGCTCTTAGATGGTCTTATGTGTATTTACTTACCATGATTGATTAATAATCTGTTGAGTAATATAAAAATATGAGAATACTTTTCTTGTGGTTGAAAATTCATGAAACTTGTTACTTAATTACTGAAAAGTTACTAAAATATTTTGTTGGTAATCAATCAGCCTAGAATCTGTTATTAACTTTTGTAAATAAGTTATCAATCAAGGTAAGAAGCGGGTTTTGCTCTTAAATGGTCTTAAGTGTACTTACTAATTATGATTAGTTAGTTATCTGTTAAGTAAGAAAAAAATATGAGAATACCTTCCTTATGATTAAAAATTTATGAAATTTGTTATTTGATTACCAGAAAGGTTAATAAAATATTTCGTTTGTTATCAATTAACCTAGAATCTATAATCAACTTCTGTAGATAAGTTATTAACTAAGGTTAGAAGCGGGTTTCACTTTTAAATGGTCTTAAGTGTACTTACTAATCATGATTGGTTAGTTATCTATTGAGTAAGAATAAGAATATGAGAATACTTTCCTTATAGTTAAAAATCTATGGAACTTGTTACTTGATTACCTGAAAGATTATTAAAATATTTTGTTTGTTATCAACCAGTCTAGAATCTGTTATCAACTTTTATAAATAAGTTATCAACTAAGGTCAGAAGCAGATTTTGCTCTTAAATGACCTTAAGTGTATTTGCTAACCATGATTGATTACTTATCTATTGAGTAAGAATAAGAATATGAGAATATCTTCCTTATAGTTAAAAATTCATAAAACTTGTTACTTAATTACCTGAAATATTATTAAAATATTTTATTTGTTATCAACCAGCCTAACATTTATTATTAACTTCTGTAAATAAGTTATCAACTAATGTCAGAAGCGAGTTTTGCTATTAAATCAGCTTAAGTTTACTTACTAACCATGATTAGTTAGTTATCTGTTGAGTAAGAATAAGAATATGAAAATACCTTCATTATAATTTTATGAATTATGACAAAATTTATATAAATTTATCTCTATATAACTTAAATTAGTTATATTTAAAATTTTATAATATCAACCCAAATGGTTAGTTATATAATAATGCTTATGAGTATATCTTGATCAACGATTTAAAAAAAAAAAGAAAAAACCCTTCCCCAAGTGATATTTTTTATAATTTATATATATGAAATAAACTAAATTTTTTCATAAATAATTAACATAAAAAATAGATTTTAAATTTTTTTCTTTTTTAAGGTGTCATAATAATTATTTTTTAAAAAATAATTTTGTAATTTTTTGTGCAATATTTTTTTATGCCAAATATTTATTTTATAATATTCTCAATTATTTGATATTTTTGACAATCTTCTTAAAATAATTTTGGATAAAAAAATTGTCTAAAATTAGTAAAGTGTACTTGGACAAAAGTAATATTAAAACTGATGACTTTCTAACAAGTCTTTATATTACACTTATTTAAAAATATGCCAATTTGGATAGTTAATCTTACAGTATTACCTGTGGATATACCCTGATCAAAGACTAAAAATTAATTCTACAAGTGATATTTCATATAATTTATATAATCATTGATAAAGCAACCTAAAATTCTTCATAAATAATTAATATAAAAAATAGATTCTAATTTTTTTGTGTCATAATTATTATTTTTGTTTAAAAATGATTTTTTAATTTTGTGTGTAATATTTTCGCTATACCAAATATTTATTTTAGAATATTATTGATTATTTAATATTCTTAATAATTTTCTGAAAATAATTTTGGATCAAAAATTCTCTAAAATTAGTAAAGCGTGCGTGAATGAAAGTAATATTAGAATTGATGACTTTCTGATAAGTTTTTATATTGCACTTCTTTAAAACATATCATTTTGAAGAAGACTTTACCTAACCATTACCTTTGACTTGAAATATTAGTCTTATAATAATGTATATAGGGATAATTTGGTTAAAGACAAAAGAAAAGTATTTCCTAAGTGATATTTCATATAATTTATATAATTATTGATAAATAAAATTAAAGATTTTCATAAATAATTAACATAAGAATAATTAGATTCTAAATATTTTTTTGGTGTCATAATTATTATTTTATTTTAAAATAATTTTTTTAACTTTTTTGTGTAATATTTTTGTTGTGTCAAATATCTATTTTTAAAACGTTATTAATTATTTGATATTTTTAATAATTTTTTAAAAATAATATT